>CM071567.1:262426977-262642597 GCA_036426205.1 Ascaphus truei | reverse complement strand
AAAGGGAACCCACAAAACCAATCACACAAACCAAGTAACCACACCCACACCAAAAATCACACCAAACACAAGTCACAACAGACCCCCAAAAGTGTCACTAGAGATTGGCTATAAAAACAAGGCTCTCTCACAACGATAGAAGTAGAGCGAACAAAAGAGAGAGGGAGAGAGAAAAGGGAGAGAGAAGGAAGAGAGAGAAAGAAGAGAGAGAAGTCTCTACTCACCATCTCTCTCCGTCTTCTTCTCACCCTCTCTTCGCTCATCTCTCCCTATCTTCGCCTTCTCACCCTCTTCTCTCCGTTCTCTCACCCTCCTCTCTCCCATATCTCTCACCCTCTCTCTCCGTCTCTCTGTCTCCACAATTGGATCTGGGATATTCTTATTTCACCTGTAATCTTAACTGCCCTACACTACACCGAAATATACTTACTGCTTTCTTCCAGATCTGAATCAAGCTTCACACATAAGACATTGGACCCCCCCCCCCCCCCTTACCCAGAAGATGTTATTACACAGGTTATTAAGAATTTATATTAGCGTTAGGGACCCCTGAATTGTGGTCTGCCGTGAAGTTGGCTCAGGGGCTTACAACAATTTTGGCCAAAAATGTCAAACTAAAAGACCATTTTACTTAATAGATATTTATACATATATATTTAGGCACTGTACCGTGTATGAGTTTCACTGGATGTGCTAAAACTGAGCTTTGTCTGTGTTTTATGTTCTGTCTCTGGTTTTAAATATATATTGCCATGCTCAGTAGCACTCCTCTGTGACACTCATATGCTTATATATATGTTGTGGTTATTTTGGGGTTCAATAGGAGCTTGTTAGGTGTCCAGTATATTTCACAATTGTGTTTCAGCTAGTCTTGGCTGATTGGAGGTTGGCAACCTCCTACTTAATTTAAGCTCACCCCCACCCACATTTAAATGGTTAAGGGCTCACTCCATAGCATCTTCCACACAGGGGAACTTGTTTGCTTGCAGGATGCTTGTTTGCTTGCAGGATACAGTAGAAAACCAGACTGTGTGGTGCTCTTAAAACGTAGACTCAGCAACTTCAATTATAATGTATAACATAGTGTTTGTCCTTGGAGTATCCCAGGATACAAAGTGCTTTTCCTGGTAATGTACAGGTTAATAAAGGCTTCAATCAGACTTAGAACTTTGCAACTAATATTGACAGATTTACTATAAATCATTCTTCCTGTTATTACACAGGTTATTAAGAATTTATATTAGCGTTAGGGACCCCTGAATTGTGGTCTGCCGTGAAGTTGGCTCAGGGGCTTACAACAATTTTGGCCAAAAATGTCAAACTAAAAGACCATTTTACTTAATAGATATTTATACATATATATTTAGGCACGTTGACCGTGTTATTGAGTTTCAACGGATGTGTAAATAAAAATGAGTATTTGTCTGTGTTTTATGTTCTGTCTCTGGTTTTAAATATGTTCAGAAGTAGTATTTTTATATACTTACACATTAACATTTTTATTCTAACTTTTAAAGTAAAAGGTTTATTATTTGTATCTTCAGAAATGCCTCAGATTTTCAGTTTTATTGGCTGCCGATACTTAATCACAGTTTCTATTGTGTTTTTCTGTTATTGGCAGAACTATAGGATACCATGGATTATAGCTGCTTCAGTCACATTCCATGACATTAGCTGGCAATCCAAATGGTTTCAGATATCTATATAGTCGATTCCATTGACATAAGACTTTATCCCCTTTCAACTTATCCCTGGTAAAGAGGTTTAAAACATAATGAATAAAGCACAGACTTAATTTGTGTCTCCCATTTTCAATTTAGATTAGAAGTTTCTTACTGCAGCAACCTGCTGGTCATACGGAAAGCTGGCCAACTCCCCAAGTACACAGCGACGTGTTTTAATTTTTCTCTGTGTTATGTTATGATCAACAGATAAACAACATTTATAGTGTAACCCCCTCTTATTTTGCCTCAGACTAACACCTTCCGCTGAGGTGGGGACCTGAGTCCTTCTTTTCTACGTGATGTTCTACACATGGCGTTAGGTCAGATAACGGGAGACAGACTACAGTAATGTTTATAGTACTGTATAACCGTATTTATAAAGTAAGTAGCAATGGACACTGACACCTTATGATCCTTAACAGAAGGATCCCTGTATACATTCACATAACACATTAACATAACATACCACACTAAACGCTGCACGGCTGTATGTCAGTGTCTGTTGCTGAAACCACCCAATACTGGGTATCGAGACCTGTGTAATGATGCTGGCACACGGTTGGAGCTCTTAACTAAGTATTAATGTAGCAAGTCTGTACTTCGCAAACACCTCGGTACCACTTTATATGACCTCCATTGAGGATCCCCTATGCCGGTGTGCTTTCCTCCTGCTGCTCTCACTTGGATGCTCTGGTGGGCCTCCTCACATGGTTAGCTGCTCTGCCTCAAGCCAGCATCCACTAACACCAATGGAACATAGACTGGCCCCAGGTCACTCATAGTCAGCCCTGAGGTCTGCCCCTGAGTACTCTTCCAGGTCTCCCCCTTAGTCCCATTCTCCAGAGTCAAGTCTCATTGACTAAAGCCCTGTCCAAGTCACATATCTCTGCATTGGAAGTGTCTTCCTGATGCAGCACAGAATGCTGGAAGTTGTATTTTCCCATTGCAGGCACAGGACAGTGCATGTATGCCAGCTGCATACAACTTACCACGGGGTTACACTAGGAGCAATTAGATAGTCATTAGCAGTTATTTTCCTCTGCGGAAACATGCACCACTAATGGACCATTGAGGTTAATAACTACAGGGCAATCAGTGACATATCCTTTAACTTGTATTTCAAAATTAGTTTAGCTAAGAGTTTACAATAATTCTGCATCTCTGCTCTGATTACCAGCTGTAAAAATGTTCCAATTAAATGATTTTATTAGGCTGTTTTGTATTACAACAGCAGTCCATGACAATTCATAAAACAGATATTTTGCTGATGTAAGACTGTACAAGTATTTTAATGCTTTCTGCTTAGGTTTTTTTTAGGATTGTGTATTTTTATGAAAAAAGGAGCTCTTGATTTAGCTTATTAATAAATATGTATTTTTCTCTAGAGATTGCTGCTTTAAAAGGAGCTATCCTCAACAATCTTATTTCAGCGGCATGGACCAATGGGAACTAGTCCCCAAGAACGGTGATATCAATACGAATCATGGACATTTTTAAACTCATGATTACAAGGACTGTGGAGTCTTTCATATATCACATGGATATACATATACCTTATTCTGATGTAACACACTTGGGGCCTTATTGTAACTGCATCGCACGGAAAGCCCCATATTGCAGATTGTAGAAAAGGGCATAGGGATAATGTGTATTTCCCCTCCCTTTAGCTTTGACGATTAAATGTGTATAATTGATTTGTGGCCTAAGAGGGGGGGGGAGAGGAGGGGGGTTCTTGGCCAGTGTGATGAAAACTAAAATGTCTCTGAATTCGGCATGTAATTATCTTTCCGCTATAAGGAGTTCCTAACACCCTATATTACAAAACATACACAGATGCCTCAATACTGGCAACATTGAAATGTTTTGTAACATATTACAACAGCAGGGGGGATGGATATAATTTATTAGACATGATTGCAAATATTTTAGAGCTAAAATTTGACAAGGCATCAAATTCATAATTAACTACTGTACTGTCTGCACATAATCAACACTATGAAGCAAATTTAAGCTAAATAAAAGAATCACAATCTGCACACATTATTTCTGCTATCAGTCATCAAAGATAAAGTAGATAGCAAAAATTTGTTATCTTAGTTTAGCTGGATAACTACTGTATTCTAAAAAGAACTTGCGAACTTGGTCTGCCTTGTCGTGGCTCGCAAGCTTACAATGCTTTGGCCAAAGGGTTAAACGAAATTACCCTTTTTCAAGAGAATATATAAGTATTTTACTGTGTATTTTTGTCATGTTGGATGTAGCATTGGGCTTCTCTGTCGTCTAAAAAAAACGCATGTTTTTTACATAAACTCCTTCATTGCCAAAAGGATGAGTTGTCATGGATTGCCAATGAGGATGGATTGCCAGTCAAGGATGGATTGCCAATGAGTTGTCATTTGTTATGGCTTATATTCATCTATAACTGACTTGCCCTGTCAGTATTAGCTTTCAGGCCCATATGCAATGTATTATATTTTGCTAAGTGGAACTACACCTCTTTATTGATTAATTGATTTAATAGAGCTCAATTATCTTTTAATACTATTGATCCAGGGTGTTACACTACACTCGGCACAGGATCTATAGCGTGTGTCTACTGTATGTCTACTGTATGTCTGTTTTGTACCACCTTATTTGAGTATTTATGACCATTAAAGATTGATTTTAATACATTCATTAATCTGTCAGTTCCAGGGGTTGAGTGCTATATGTTGGGTTTCTGTTCTCTCATCAATATCATATTTAACCTACCCATCAGCACCCCTCCCCCGGCCTTATTGCATTATTACTAAGCTGCAGTGGGTTTTCTCCATTGTGTTACGCAATAATCCTCCTGGGTAACCTCCATAAGGAGAGCTATTGATCATAACTGTAGAGCCTTCTAATTCCTGAAGGACAGTTACCTTCCCTTCTATCTTCTGTATACTGTTGGAGGCCCTCTTACAGGATGAAGTCCCATCCCATCTCCTATCGGATCGTCATTCAGGTCCCCAGTTCTCTTCTCCACTCTTTGATAGGCTTTCAGACACACTGGGTGAATGGTCAGCGTATGACCATAATTGTCTCCACCCACCATTTGGCCATATGGCTAGTTGACCAAAGATATTGGCATTCGTCCCAATGATATCCCCAGTCTCATCCTTAATTCAGATTACGGACATATTACTGCAACCACGGTCAGAGGACCTAATACTCCTGTGACCTTCTTTGGGAATTCCATTTCCACAACTTCATATCCCAGATATGGGTAGCTGACATCACTGAGGCCCCACACAACAAGCACCCCCAATGCTGTAATGGCAGGTGCTTCAGGTGTTTGTCATATCATGGCTTAAATATAGCGGACACGGGATCCATAGGAGGACGTCACATCTCTTTCCTTCTATCCTTGCTTTCATTCGTACTGAAGGGTCGATAAGTCCTCTAGGCGGTGAGGTTGGTTTGGTCATTTAGTAGGGATAGCCTTTGTGGAGCCTTGCTTCAAGGGGGCCCCAGTATGCTCTTTCACTGAGTCCCATTGTTGTTTCTCTGCTGCCTGATCTTCTGATTAAGATTCTGGATTACCTTACGTGTATTTTCAGGGTGGGTACAATTACATTTCACATGTCCCTCTTCACCACACCTGCAGCAGATCACTCCACTATTTTGACAACTAGGCCTCCCTTGAAAAGTAAGCAAACAAACAAGGTGATAAACCCACTACAAGCGCTAACCTACACTAATATCAATTAGGAAATAAACAATGTGAATTCACGTGATTATCAACCATATAGTGGAGAGTGAATATATAAGCTGCCAAGGGGAGCTACAAAAAACAGATCATTCCAAACCTGCTAAACAATTATACAAACACTTCCCTGAGGAAGTGACGCAGAGTCATGAAACGCGTAGGGAGGAGGAGCTTAGTGTTTTGAGCCGGTTCAGCTTCCGTAGTTTCCTGACGCTAGGAGAGCGTCCTGTTGTGCTGACGTCACTCGAATCGATGGCAGCGGGTGTTGCGTTTAGTGAGTCTCTCCATATGCTGATCGGGCTGCTATCAGGTTGCGGACGGCATCCGTGAGTCATGTTACCTACCCCCATATATTTACCTGGTATACCTGTGAGTGCAATCGCCATCCTGAGGGAAGGAGCAACGTGTTAGATCACGTGGGGTCCATGGATCACCGTGTTGAAGACGGGACGCAAGTACAGATTCTCTCCCCTGTACCAACAAGATATTATCTTGTAAGTAGGGTTTTGTAGTTTTAGATAGGGGCTTGTGACTTTACATAGTGCGCAATTGGTGTGTTCTTTCATTTCTGTTATTTCAGAATCAGTGTGGATTTAACCCCAAGGACACCCTTACCCATCTGGAACTTTTTCATCAGTCCATCCACCTATCCAGAGAAGTCTCTTATCTCAGACTGTCTATATTGGACTACAGTATCTTGGACTTTATCATTAGCTCCCTTGAAAAGTAGGCTGATATCGAAAATGATCATTAACCTCTCTTCTTTCTGGAGCAGTGCTCATGCTCTTAGAAATTGGTTGGCACCTAATTTCATCCTTCAACTGCATGCTCAGATCTGGGTCCCGATGTACTCCCCCCAGGCTATTACCACTGATAGCTTTGATTTATTGCACCATGGTTGTCTGGATACCCTAAATGTTTACACAATCCTCCTGCTCCCTTACTTCTTTAAGTAACTTGGTGAAAATGGCAGGGTTGTCCGCTCGTTCATGCAGACTTAGTCATATAATAATGGGGATGATGTACTTGGTTCCCCTCATGACCCGAGATAGTCTTACGGTATCTACTGTTGGCATTTTTAATTTTTTTAATATGTACCTGTAACCCCTTTTCCCCCACCCTAAGGGAGATTTGGTTCTGGTTACCGGTATAGTGCTGCTCACCGGTTAGGCTTACAGGATTCTGAGTGCCCGTCGGTGTTAGTGTGGATAGATAGGACAGGCTTTCGGATCTGTAGCTCTTATCTTTGGTGCAGCGCCTACAGTCCACCAGGGCCCAGTCCCTGCAGGAAAACCCTCTTTCCCTCCCCCTGAAAGACTGCAGCCTCAGGCAGGAGTAAAACATAATGTGAGTCTTTATTGCGAACACATACTGCAGCATTTGTGTTCTTCTCTTTGTACCTGGAGTCAACCCCAGGAGGGTGAGGCCCCAGGAGTCTCTCCTTCTCTCCCACACTCCTTGGTAGAGTATGGGATAGTTGCTTCCATTGCCCTGCGGGAGGAAAGGACAGGCAGAGCCAGATCCCTGGCTGTAGAACAACACCTCTTCCCCCAGAGGGGGAAGGTTAGAACACTATAATTTGGACTGCAGACCATTTTTGTTACCAGGGGAGGGTCCCAGGTCTTAGACTCGTTGTGGGCAGTACCTAGGCCTTATGCACCCTCCCCATGTCACTCTAGGGAGTGATTTATTGCAGCAGGGCATAGATTTAAACCTAACACTGCCTGCGCTGGTACCAGGACATGTGTTAGGTAGGGAAATTAGTAGCCCATGGGGTACCTGGCTACAGACCTATATAAATGTTAAACACCGCTAGAGCTCTTAATGCACTAACATGTACCAGCCCTGTACTTCACAAAGGTGCTTTGGTATGACTGTTAACTGCAACCGTTGGGGGTCCCCTCCAACGGTGATCACAGAGAGCACTGTGTGCTCTCTGGCGTGGATCTGCTGGGCCTTGCTGCACCACGTCTTGCTCTCCCTCAGCGATCAAGCCTGAAGGCCCTGTCGAGAAGGATTCAGCTAGAGGGCAGCATGCATACTGTACACAGCTGTATTCTATCTAGGGGGTCACACAAGTATAATGGTGAAAGTACCTGGAACTTAGATTTCTGCATTGCAGTTTACTTACTGCATTTCTACATATTATAGAAAGCAAATATCTATAGATGACAATGCAAGAAGTACATTTACTTAGGGTGACCAGGTGTCCCTATTTAGCCGGGACAGTCCCGTTTTTTTAATGGCTGTTCTGGTTTTTTAATGGCTGTCCCGGCTGCCCCGCATTTTTTTAAATGTCCCGTTTTTTTGTGCTGTTCTGAATTTGGCCATCAGAGAGGGGGGGGGGCAGCAGAGAGCACAGAATACAGACAGAGAGCAGAGCAGGAGGAGATCGGAGGCGGGTCTGACAGCAGAGGGTGGGGGCGGGGTTAGTGTCAGCGGAGCCTCAGCAGTGAAAGCTGGAAGTGAGGTGCCTGCTGCCAAAGATGGCTTCCCCCCCTCCATGCTCCACAGTGACAGGTAGGACACAGAGAGAGAGTGACTGTGTGTTATATATATATATATATATATATATATATATATATATATATATATAATGCATTTATGTTGTGTCAAACAAGAAGTGTTGTCAGCCAAATGCCTGGTGCCTGGTGCAACCTGTCCTGGAAGAAGCGTCCTTTACGTAAAATACGCATCAGCATTTGGCTGATGTCACTTCCTGTGTGACTCAGTGTTTGGTGGGCGGGCAGGGTAGTGAGGACCGTTTCATACTTTGTGGTGTTTGCTGTTGCGCTTTCCCTACCTCATTGATCAGTAAACTGAAAAGCTGATTATAAAATGAAACACAAAACTGAAATAACAATAAAATCGGGGTAGCTGTAGAGAGAGCCTGGTCCAGTTTCTGAATATGGGATATATTAAATAACCCTTCAGTGATATGCTGGAAGCTAAGGCTGCTGTATGGAAAACGAAACCAATAGATAAACCTCGCTCAAACCCTCCTTATATTGGTAGATTTAATTAGTGTAATTATTTGGTGAAATGTATTTATTACAGGGTGCTTCCCAGGAATATCAGATAATAGATATACAGTCCAGAGTAAAAAGTATATTGATAGAGGCAAGTCAAAAAGATTCCTGTAAGTGGTGCACACCTCTTAAATAATTTAAAAATTAGCTATTAATACATCGCTTAAAATAAAGGTGAATCAAAAGCAAGCAAAAATGTTACAATAATAGAAGTGAAAAGACACATATACTAGACCTTTCTATTCGCGTAGCCATACACCATTAAATTGGAGACTGTGTATCAGGTTGAAGTTCTAATTCTCAGCAGTTGTAGTTTGAGGGCTAAAGTAATACTTAATATCTTCCCTGAACCCAATATAAACTCAAAATTTAAAGGAGGTAGAATATTGTCTCTATTAGCACGGTGTAGCCAGACCTAGTTTTAAAATTCTAAAACTCAGTGGTAGGATGTGTGTATATAGCATGGGTGCAACAAAGTATCAGAAAAGTAGTATACACAATTCATTTAAATATTCTGTTTGATGGAGGTAGTAAAAAGGGGGATAGAGTCTGAAAATGTAGAGGAGGTTACGTCATCCAGCATTCCAGCTCACCTTCGTTTAGATACATAATAAAGCATATTCGAGATCAGTCAAGACTCATATGAGACTCATACAGTATGTCCCAGACATGTGACAGACTCACCGGGCAGGTGGAGAGCCTGGGCCAACAAGAGCACTCAGGTACGCGCTGATACCAGGCTCTGAGAGTGCTATTTAACTCAGGTTTACAGAGTGGGAAGAGCAAGATATTAAATTGATAAGTGAGTATGCGAAAAGAGTCAGAAAAGAGGAATTTGATGCTAGACTCAGGGATCCAATATATCTACAGTATCTTCAAGACCCTCAAGAATGGACTGATCTAGAATATGCTTTATTATAAAGAACCCATGTTTAAGTACAAACTAAATTTTAGAAGAAATACTAAATGACTAGCATTTCGAAATGGCAGTAATTTCTAATTACAGGTGGTAAATAAATAAACGAATCATTGTGCGAGTATTCCTCAAGTTGCAAGATATGGGATCTGTTTACAATCAGTTCATTTATCATCTGATGCCATCATATAATTAGTCATTTAATAAAACAGCAATTCAAAATTATTCATACAGTATAATAGATATTCCGCCTTTTAAACTCTTCTTCTTGGTTGTCCTTTAAAAAAAAACACATTTAATTTTAATTACACTGCTTAAACTACTTATTATAATTGTTTTACTTTACAGGATCACATCAAGTAAAGTTAGGCAAATAATTATAAATGATAAAATGTATCTATAATTAAAAAGATGCATGGCAACACGTTATTGTGTTGTTTACAATCTCTCTTATTTTGTGACATGCTTTCAATTATACTGCAAACCCAGTTATTTAGTTCAAAGGAGCAACACCAGAACATTATACCAAGTTAGCAATAGCCACGGCATCTAGTCATTATCACATTCCAACATAACACAAGATTATCACAGTATCCAAAGATAAACTTTAGTTTTTGCCTTCTAAGTAAAGGAAGTACAATAGCTTAGTAGTGTTGTAGAAGGAAATTGTAGTAGAACGCTTTAGAAACTGTTGTATGTAATACAACTTTATTGTGTACTGTAATACAAACTTGTATGTAATACAACTTTATTAAGTAATAAAAATGTTAACAAAAAATAACAGGAAATACAGCATTATTTGTGACATGTAAATGTGCTCTCTGACCATGTACTGTATATATTTTCACAGAATATTAGCACCAAACTAAATCCAGCTATAAATGTGACAGTGCTTTTAAGAAGCATTTAGCATGAAAATATGTCTGGAAAATTACACTGTGCACAAGCCAAACCAATAAGAATTGAGATGGCAACATATTAAGAAAAGACCTACAGTATGTATGAAGTTTCAGAAAAACGCTGTCATTGTGCAGAAGGATTCTCATGTTCAGGACTATTATATAAAAAAGTATACACCATGTTTCTATAACTTGAGACATTAAGCAGACCCAGTTCTGTGGCACAGTGTCCTGGCAAAGGTCACATTTTAGTGAAAACTGAGGCATGAGATAAAAACCTGAATGCAGAGAGCTGCAGTTACAGTATTTTGTGACATTTTGAGAGATAACATGACTACACTTAACACTGATTGCAAAAACATATTAAACTCATACAGAAAAGGGTTCAAATTTGATTAAGTTTAATGGAAATGTTATTTTTGATTGGAAGTTCTTAGCAAACAAAACCAGAACATTAAAAATAAATGTTACGGTTCACAATTTGCATTCTTTGCTTGGAATACAGGCAATTAAAGAAAACCAATCATTTA
Source organism: Ascaphus truei (assembly GCA_036426205.1). Classification (NCBI taxonomy): domain Eukaryota; kingdom Metazoa; phylum Chordata; class Amphibia; order Anura; family Ascaphidae; genus Ascaphus; species Ascaphus truei. Next base: position 262,631,769 of record CM071567.1, on the reverse strand, counting down.
AAAAAAAATCATAGTTGTTTAATTTTCTGCTTGCAAAAGTCATCAGTCATGTAGATTTCACAAATAACGCATATCACTGAAATTAGTTCACTTAGAAGTTCAAGCCCCCTAGTTTGACCACAAAGTCTTGCGTTTGATATGGTTTGGTTACTCTTTAGTAATTGCACACAAAATGTAAGTTCTGGTTGCATTTGATCAATATCAAATTACAAACTCTAGAGCAGGGGTGCGCAAACTGGGGGTGGGGGGCGCAACATTTTCTAGGGGGGCGTGGCAGTTACAAAGGCCCAGCGCCCTTTCCCAAGGCATTTAAATTAAATGCCGGGGGAGGCGTGAGGCCTCTGTAACATTTCTTACCTGCTGCCAGCCAGCTCTTTGGTGACGCATTGCCATGGCAACACAGCGTCAAATGACGCTGTGGGGTCATGTAACGTGTCACGGCGCCAAGGCAACGCGCATCAAATTACGCTGCAGGGTCACGTGATGTGACGTCACATGAACAGCGGCGTCATTTGACGCCGGGTCATAGGAGAGGGGGGGGCGCGAACGCTGGGGCTGCGAGACAGGGGGGGCACAGGTCAAAAACTTTGTGCACCCCTGCTCTAGAGCATCCTTACTAACTCTGAATAACATTACATTTTAGACCAAACCACTGCAAACTTCAGAAAATCCATCTCATGGTTTCCTTCGGTAGATCCAGCAGAGGATACAAATGGCATTATACAGTATGTAGTTATAATGAGAGGCTTTTTCTTTTATAGCTAACCCCAAGTGGCAAGGCTATTGTGGAAGTAGGGAAGCTGCATGGAATATGTAGGTAGACTATTTTTGTCTTTACTGTACTTTCTGTGATGGAGAGTGTTGTTACCCATTACAGCCTAATTGTGTTGTGTTCCATATTATTTCTTTCGTAAGAACAAGGAATGTATCATGCTTACTAAACTATCATGTTGACACCAAGGGTCATATATACACACACCTTTAACGTCATTAACCACTTGAAAGGGCTGTAGTTGTCTTTCAACGCTGCGACATAGCACTACTTAGTAACTTTGGGTCTACATCCATCCTTTATTTTTATACAAATTATAAAAAACAAATTGTGTCATTGCATGTGAATTCGACATCTTAATGCTTAATGCTTAAATAGAAATTGCACAATGCTTAAATAGAAATTCTTTTTCATTATGGATGGCGAGTTCCTTTATTCATGTGAGAATTCTTCCCGTCAACACAGCTACTATTCATTTTTCATGTAAACCAAATCCCTGTATACTAATTTTGTTATCAAGAACAGCAGAGAAAAAAGAACTGAGGAAATCTTCACAGTGCAAAATGTATATAAATAATGCTGCCACCTCAGTGCATAGAGACCTCTGTAAATAAACTCTGTATATAAACTAGCAAAACACTATTTTGTATCGCGCTGTGGGATGAGCGATTAAACCTAATAGGACATGGACTGAAACACTTAAAAAACTTTGAAACGCCAGCAATTTGTGGATTTTGTCATCAAATTCTCCTAGTATTCTCAATCTTCAGTTTAAAACTATAATGTCTGGCAAATTTAACACAATTCGCACACTATTGTGTGCTATTATTATACGAGCCGATAAATAAGCCTAATTTCCACTGACAGTAGAGATGCTGACAATGGCGTTGTCCAGAAAGGTAGCTATTGTCTGTCAAAACGATCAAGCACTGTCTTAAAGTTAAAAACAGGGTGTGTGTGGTTAGCACGCGCATTTTAAGTGAAACGTCTTTGTGTTTTGTAACTGAAATTGTAATTATACTCTCAAAAGTCTTTCATTCAATCAAAAACATCAAAATACAATTTCAGTGACACAACACAAAGAAGTTTCACTTACAATGCGTGTGCTTGCCACAACCCCCCCCCCTTTTTTTTAATGGTATAAAGCAAAACTGTTCCCTGCGTAATGGAAACTGAGTAAGTACAATTAATGTGAATAACAGTTTCCCGTTATAAACCAAAAATATATTAATCTGCTTGATGTTTCAAAAATGTTCAAAAATTTACTTTTAACTAATTTTAGTTTTCCAATATATTTGAATCTACCTATACATTACACTAAATACACTACAAACTGAGCATGTGTCTCAGTCTGGCTGCCTCTGCGCCTACTGTATCTGTGTGGCCCTGCGCATGTGCGAAAATCCCTGACTACTTCTACCCATGCGTGGCTTGTTGAAGTGGTGTCGGCCACTTCTGCGCATGTGTGAGAGGCGCCGGCTGCTTCTGAGCATGCAAGAGCGACACAGCCCCTTCTGCGTATACGCGGCATGTGCCAGACAGTTCTGCGCATGCACACGGCAACAGCCGCTTCTGTGCATGCGTGCGCCAATGGCTTCTTCTGCCAACACTGACGTCACTTCCGTTACAAACATCCATCTCCATGAAGGCGATTTGTGCCAGCTAAGAAGTTTCACATCAAAAATGTAAATACTGAATATCACTTCAACATTCCCATTATTGCGATTTGAAAAGAAAAACGTTTACTATGTATAGCTGTGTAACATCTTGTGTGTCACATGTGAAGTGTCTGTGCGGAGTTAAAATTGGAGTTGAATTTGAGATGAACAAGAAAAGAAGAACTGAATTTAGCACTTTGTCAACAACCCTGTAACTGTGAGAACTTGGCTTTCTAAATGCGCTGACAATTTTGCCAGCTGAGGATAACTTTCTAAGCTGCTGAATAATCTTTAGTGCTACGCTGCCCTCCCAGGTGGGAATGGGACATGCCATGACCAAATTTACTGTGGGCGTTCGGCCATAGACGGATCCTTCGCTGCAGCCTAGGCACCGCTGGAACCTGCGCTGCCAGTCGCTTCTACATCAAGGTATGTTTCAGTGGTTTCAGTGGTTAGGATAGGGTGTTAACTTTAGAGGGTTTAGAGGTTAGGGTAGGGGTTCACATTATAGGTTTTAGTGCTATGGGTAGGGTGCTAACTATAGGGGTTTTAGGGTAAGACGTTAAGATTTTTAGGGAAGGGGGTAGCGTTAGTAATAGAGGTTAGAATTAGCGGGTTTTAGGGTAATAGTTAACGTTAGGGTCTTACTTTAGTGCAGCTGGTGGCTGAGGGTCCTAGCAGCAAGGTGTGCCGTGACTAAATGTCCTAGAACATTCCAGACCTGATGTATACACCTGCTTTTTCAACTCCTACTCCTCATATCCTCCAATACCTGGGAACTCTCCTCCTACCTTTCTCTCCATACTACCTGCACCTCATTATGCCCTTCCTATTGCTTTTCTTGTAAACCTTTATTTTCTCTCCACCTTCCACTCTTCTCCCTCTAGCCACATTTCTTCATCGCTCCTCCACTCCACTTATGCTTTTGCCGATACACTGCACCACTATTTACACACCTCTTTCCCAGCAACTTCTACAGCCCTCAATAAAAAGCCCCTCCACAAATTCTCTTCTCACCTCCTCTCTCACTCTCTACTCTTCCTTCTTGCTGCTGGAGATATCTCTCCTAATCTTGGACAAAGCCATATAGACACCTGCTCTCGCCTATGCCTCCCTGCTGCCTCCTCCGTCAGTGCTAAGGGTGTTAACCCATCTAACATAATAGCTATTACTTTTCTCCATTCCCTCTCTTCCCTACTCCTGTGCCCTCTGGAATGTCCACTATCTGGGTAACAAGGCTCTGGTTGTACACAACCTCTTCTGCTCCCCTTCTCTTCAGCTCTTTGCTTTAACAAAAACCTAGCTCTCACAACTTGCTGTGGAGGCTGCTATCTGCTATGGTAAACACATGTAAACATATTATGAGCAAGGTAACAGACTTCAAATACAATGTAACTGACGAGGTATTCCCTTTAAGAAATGTTATCAATTGTAATAGCACACATGTGGTATACCACCTTAGTTGTACGTTTGGCCTACAATATGTAGGACGCACAATAAGGACATTGCACAAAAGATTTCTGAAGCATAGACGGAATATCATTAAAGGATTCATGGGACACGGAGTGTCCAGACATTTTGCTCAGAGACATAACCAAAAGCCTGATGGTTTTACAGTAATAGGATTAAAGAGCATCAATATGGGTACAGCTAGAGGGGATAAGGTTTTGAAACTCGGTCAGCAAGAATCTTCTTGGATATTTAAGTTACAGACCATGCAACCAGGGGGACTCAATGAGGAGTTGGATTTGCTGGCTTTCCAGTGATTTTTCCCCCTTACATAAGGATCCACCCAAAGGATGCATCCTTTTTCTGGGCTCTGCTCCCTTTAGGTTCATTTATGAACCTCTCACACTGTACCAATTCCTGGTTTACAAAACCCTTCATATATGTGTCCACCTCAGGTGGGTTTATGAGGGACTAAGGCCTCGTTGACATAATTGTAGCACCCTATGCCATTTGGGTTAGGTTAACTCATCAGAGCAATTTGCATTTTGGAGTTACATTCCCCATGGTCTGGTCAGGCTCCACAACACTGATTTTTCCAGGAGCACCATCCAGACTTTAGGTCATCTCATACCAGCAGAACATAGACCCATATTATTGTTCATAGCCTAATACTTCACTGTATTATATTTATTTACTAACAGTTATCCATTTTTTTTTTTTTATAACTTTGGTTTTATTGGGTGAAATACATCTCACATGGTAACACCCTCCATTATCTCCAAGTATATCACCAGAATAAAAACTTTCATTTTTGTTTTATACAAACCATCCAAAATTTTTGACGAACCAGACTCACAAGACGAACAGGGGGGGGGAGGACATGCCCCATAGCTACTGGGGCCGGGAGGGGGGGGGGGGGGGGGGGGGGGGGGGGGGGAAAGGGGGGGGGGGGGATGCTCCGAGGACGATCCAAATTTCCGCCGTCAGGTGGGCTTCTTTTTTACCTTTTTATTTTTTGTTTGTGCTATATGTCGAGGCGGGCTGCGTAGTATGCTTCTTTGTTTGTTTTTGCTCTCCCTGAGACCCCCCCGGTCTCCCCCCCCTTTATACATCTCATGTGGCCGCGGTCCCACTCCTGTGCTGAGCCTACGGTCATTAAGTTGTCAAGGATCCCTTTCATTACCGGAGAATGCATTTGCTTGTAATTATTGCAGAATTGTGGTGATATCTATTCCCGGGATGTCTGTCTGTGCCAGCCAGGGCTCCCAGACTTTTAGAAAATTTGAGCCGGTGTCGTTGACCAGACTCGTCAACTGTTCCATCCGGCACACAAACCAAATTCTGTTTCTAATCCTTGGGAGAATTGGAATCTCTATTTGTTTCCATACTGCTGCGATCTCGCATCTGGTGGCAGTGGCCAGATGTGCTATTAATTTATGTGTGGCGTTTGAGAACCCCTTGACCCGCCTGCCCAGTAGGAATAGCCACGGGTCCAATGGGATCTCCACATCCAATAGTCTTTGGAGCCAATCCTTAATTTCCTCCCATATGGGGGTTATCTTTGAGCAAGACCACAGCATATGTAACAGGTCCGCTCTCTCCCCGCACTGTTTGGGGCAGAGCGGGGAGTAGCCTTTGACAAATTTAGATAGTTTAGCGGGCGTATGATACCACCTCATCAGGACCTTATATGCATTCTCCTTTAATGTGGTACAGATGGAGCTTTTGGCCGCCACCTGCAGGATCCTGTCCCAGTCTTCGTCCTCTAACGTCCCACCGAGGTCTGCCTCCCACTGCCTCATGTATGCAAGTCTGGGTTGGTCGTCCGTTTCTGGGCATACCACTTCCCTGTACATTCTAGACGTTAGTCCCCTTGTGTCCGTGTCTCTTGAACAGAGCTGCTCAAAATTTGTTCTCCGAGGCCGAATAGGGGCTTCATTGTAGAAGGCAGTTATCCATTTTTATGTTCATTATAGTTTTAGATTAGTTATTATACAATAAAAGCTTTAAAATCAATAAGGTTTTGAATAAATGTTGTTTTAGTGATAGTATGATGTTTTATATTCTAATATCTCAACAATGCACTTTATGTGGTTATGTATATTTTAATCATTTATGACATTGAAAACGAGAGGTAACTCTCAATGTATTACTTCCTGGTAAAATATTTTATAAATAAATAAATAAATAAATAATGAACCATTGTGCAACTAGAATATTAGTGTGAATCCACATTTCTACACATTGAGGTTTTTGTCTGTACCACCTCTATCACAAGGGGTTAAGTCACTGAAACTCTGTGTTTCAATCAATCAGGTATGAGGTTACCGCCTCTCCAATGTGTATAAATGTTGGTTCAAACACTAGAGTAATTTTCCCTGAGGAAGGCACAGCTAGTGCCGAAACGCGTTGGATTTTCTTGTAACCAGTGGATCACATTGTCTACTACACAGACTGTCATCACGCCAGGAACCAGTTCGTATACGGACCCCCATTGATTTTATTGGGATCATCTGTTTTCATTTCACATTATACTATCAGCCCGGTAGGATTTACCGAGTGACACAAACCGTAAACCGGATATTGTTACCCGCAATGTCACTTCCGGTATACCTGAGTTGGCACCCATGGACGAGGCAGGATGCCAGCCATATCTCCGGTGAAGAGCTCCCCTCTGATCACACGCCCAGAGTGACCAGCGCTCCAACCGGACATACCAGTGCGGCATATCGTCGGCTCCCTAATCGGCTTCCACTCCAGGCAATGGAGGATTGACATCAGCAGCAAGCTGAGTGTGGGACACCACCTTCCCTGAACGGGCTCTACAACTTTTTCTCAGCTCAGGCAAAGACCTTGTTTTTTTTTAACATATTGTACTGACTATCTTTCGTACTTTTATAAAATATTTTGAACTTGTCCCTTTTTTCTCTTTTTCTCCTTCTTTCTCTTCTCTGCCTCTCCTATCCTTTTACTGAGGACTTCAACTGTCATATTCATGATCCCCTCAGCCTCCTGAGCACCTCGCCTTCTCTCATTATCCTCCTCCTTTGGTCTCCACTTATGGACCAATTCCAGCACCCACAAGGAAGGTCCCTATCTAGATCTGGTCTTCACTAAAAACTGATCCCTTTCTGATTTAACTATGTCCACCTTTTTGCTTGCTGACCATCATCTCCTATCATTTACCACCACACATTCCCCTCATCTCCTCCTACCTGTTCTACTAGCTACTGTTGAGACCTCTCTGTTCTGGCATCTACCCTGAACCTCTAACCTCTCTTCTCTCTGTCTCCTTTCTCTGAACCTTACAATCTGTCAGCTCTATCATCGTTTGCTCTCTATGCTCCAGCTCGGCTCCAGGACACCCGTCTATCTAACCCACGGCCGTGGCTAAATTCATAAACATTCTTACTTCGCACCTGCACTCGCTCCTCTTGAAGAAATCTCACATTTAGGCTGATTTTTTGCAATATAAATGTCTCCTCTCCTGTTTTAACTCTGCTCTCGCTAAGGCCAAACAACACTACTTTTCCTCACTCATCAAGACTCACAAATTCAATCCACACCACATTTTCTCTGTATTTGACACCCTCCTCTGACCTCCTCCTCCCACTGCCATCCTTCCTTCACTTCTTTTCAAGCCATTGCTGACCACTTTAAAAGGTAAGGTGGGTGCTATCCACAAGGAGAGTCCTTCTGTACCCTCCCCCTCCACTCTTGACTCCCTTTCTACTGTTAGAGTTGGACGTTTCTAAGTTGATTTTCTCTTCTCCCTCTACGACATGCCCTCTTGATCCTATCCCTCAGGCCTTCTCAGAACTCTTACTCCTGTCAGTACCTACTCTCACCCATATCTTCAATTTATCTCTGTCCTCTGGCATGTTCCCCTTCTTCTTTAAGCATGCGGTAGTCAGCCCTACGGCCTACAGGCCATACTAACTATCGCCCTGTATCCATCCTAGATTTTGCCCACAAACTGCTATAACATTTCATGTTCTCCCATATGATCAACTTTCTTAAATCCTATTCTCTTCTGGACTATTTACAATCTGACTTTTGTACAAATCATTCAACAGAGACTGTGCTCACTAAAGTAGCCAATGATCTACATGAAATCAAATCCTATGGACATTTTCCACTACAAATCCTGCTTGATAGCTCTGCTGCCTCTGATACTGTTGATCACTCTCTTCACCTTCATATTCTAAACTCCCTTGGTATCTGCAATGATCTATACTGGTTCTCATCATACCTCTCTGATTGCATTTTAGTCTCTGTTGCATATCTTCATTTTCTGTTGATCTTTCTTTTGGTGTTCTTCAGGTTTCTGTTCTGGGACCTCTCCTTTTCTCTCTCTATGAACTATCACATGCTGACCTCATCAGTTCTTTTGGCGTTAAGCATCATCTCTATGTATATGATACACAGATATCTATCTAACCCTACCCTCAAACTTGCAATCGAGTCCCAAGTCTCTGATTGCCTTCTGACTATTTTCCCGGTGAATGGCATTCCACCATCTTAAATTTAATATGGCTAAAACTAAGCTCCTCATATTTTCCCCTAGACTTGGGGAGCTGTAAATGGTTCTATCATCTATCCTGTCACCAAAGCATGTTGACTAGGAATGACATTTGACTCTTCCCTTTCCTTCTCCATTTACATTCACAGTATGGTTAAAACTTGTCGCTTTTTCCTCAGTAACATTGCCAAGATCCGCCCTTTCCTCTGCCCTACAGCAAAAAATGTAATGCATGCCTTTATTCTCTCCCATCTGGATTATTGTAACATACGGCTAACAGCCTTCCCTGCCTAACAATTTTTTCCTTTGCAATCTTTCCAAAATTCTGCTGTTAAAATAATTTAACTTTCTCCCAAAACAGTTCCTGCTCATCTCCTCTTTCATTTTTAAATTTATTTATAAATTTATTTATAAACATGTTTTACCAGGAAGTACCTCTCGTTTTCAAGTATGTCCTGGGCACAGAGTTATAAAAAATACATGGTTACAGTGAAAAAAACAGAGGTTATACAGTGAATTCACAGACATTTCATGGACAGATAGAGTTGGAAAATTGGATACAGGGGATAAAGGGTTTGTGAGTTTCAGATTGAAATAGAGCAGATTTAACATCACCAAACATCAGCGAATGGCAGTAAACAGCTCACACCATTTGACTGCCTTTCGGCTGTCCATCTTTGGGGCAACACAGATGTACACTGGGGTGGTTGAGATTGAATCCCTCTCCTAGCTTCCCATCATGTTTTGCAGCACGCACAAAGTTATCCTCCTTAACTCAAAGGCTCTCCACTCATCTGCTCTTGCCTACATATCAATTTTGATCTCCAGCTATGCCCCTGCTCGTCTCCTGCATTCTACTCATGAGGCCACGGACATAGTGCAGGGAAGAGCGCTGAGCAGCGCTGACGCTCATGCTCTCCTGCTCAAGCAGGAGCTTTTTGTGTCCCTGCATGAGCGTCAGTGAGCGCGCTTGTGTGCCAGGTGGGAGGCAGCCTGGAGGCGGAGCGGGAGGCGGGGCTAGAGCGCCACGTCACGGCGCCGACGTCACGGACTGCCATTGGCTTCTGGCAGTCACGTGACCGGTCCTGCACTTCCTTCAGCGGGAAAACTAAAATTGGGTTGTCGGCTGAAATTCCACACGACTCTGCACGCCTGCGGAAGCGTGCGGAAGCGCCGTCTAAAGCCGTGCTGATAGGGATAATGTTTCCCCCTCAGCGCGGTTCAGCACGGATCAGCACGGTCTTTTTGACCATGTCCGAGGCCTGACTCTCTACTTTCCACCCTTTCACTTTCTCTCTCTCTCTTCCTCACTGCCCCTTACTGAGGAATTCCTTCGCATTCAGCATACGCCAAAACTTACCCCTTAAATGAAGCGCTTCAATAACCTAGACTCATGGCTACTGTCCCACACCCACAGTCGCTCCTACCAACCCCTGTGGCCAAGCACTGCCCTCTACTGCACTTATTCCCTCACCTGCTGTAAGGCTCCCATCATACAGTATCACCTAGATTGTAAGTTCTCCGAGGCAGGGATTTCCTTTCCTATTGTCTGATCTTGTTTGTTTCAATTATTGTACTTTAATTCCATATACTTTATTGTCTCTCTTGTAAAACGCTAAGTACAGTTAAGGGCCCTATACACATAAAAAATACACACTACATACATACATCACAAACTTCAAAACACTTCCATGTAACAATAACAATCTTATTCGCCACAAACTGTCCGAACGGTGAAAGACAACACACAAAACTAATTATTCGGAAGAAGGCTGTGGTGTATGAACAGTTATACTGACATTGTGGATTCCGGATGTAACCTGGTCTCCCCAGCTCATCAGCACCCCCTTCACCCAGCTGCCGATCGCGGGTGCCGCCGCGTTCAATGGCGGCTCCGTCCGGCGATGGCAGGGGAGAGGGCGGTCAGGTCCCGGCTCGGGGGTTGCCAAGGCCGCACGTGCATCACGGGGATCCCGGCGCTCTCGGAGCCGGGCGGTGAGGGCGCCGCCATTACCCCTTAGCTCACGCATGCGCAGTGGCTGCGCGAGTGTAGGGCCAGAACAAGGATTACCGCATTGCCCCCTAGTGCAGGCCGGTTGCCGGGGACTTGAGAATAACTCAAGGTTGGGATCAGACGGATTCATCGCACGTCTGACCCTTTGTGAAGTGTTGCTGACCCGAGCACCGGAGTGTTCGGCAGGTATCATACAGTCATAAGTGCACCAACGGGCCATTAGTATAACTAGTGACTGCGCAGTCACCCATTGCCTCTCTCTGCAAGAGTGCGGGACATTGGGTGGGAGTTTCTATTGACATTGGGTGGGATCACCTGGTGTTGGGGAAGCGTCCTGCGTGACGCAGTAAGTGTCTCCTCTAGAGAGGGACACCGGTTATTGTGGTATTGCCGTGATATGTTGTATTGCATGTTAGTAAAAGTCCCTAGTTATTATACATCACTGTGTATTGGTTATTTGTATGTGTCCTGCGAGGAACCACTCCCCCTATAGTGGGAGCCATCGCAGGTGGAGGCACTGTATCGAGTAAGCGTTACCCATAATATTATAATTGCCCCAGGTTCCCCAGCACTCCTGTGAGCCAACAGGTAACGCACCACACACCTGGTAACACTATATGTTTCTCCGCGCCCACAGTATAATCTGCGATTGGGGGGGGGAAAGCCGTTACATTTGGAGGCGCTGCTGAGATAGAACTGGGGTGCCCTGTTTCAATTTTTCCAAATTGTCCAATTCCTATTTTTTTGTCCATCATGTTTGTCAAGTCCGGACGCGAGGTCCGTGCCTGGGCTTTGAGGCAAGATTTTAGTCCCCGACGTGTGGTGGCCGTCGGAGGCCTTCCCGCACATATAGCCGATCTGGAGGTCTGGGAGCATATGCGTGAAATCCCCGGGTGGTCGTACGCTTTCCATTAGATGAAGATCAAGACCCCACCTCCCGGTGGCGTTCGATACTTTTTGTGGTGACCTCTGAGTGGGATATATGCCTGTCGGAGTCCCCGGCCACATTGTTTATGCCCGGGTGCCCCCCTGAGGGTTACCCTTTAGTATAACCGGACCCCGCCCACTGGCAACTTCCCCCAAGTGAGCAGCATGCGCGTGGTACCACGCTCACGGTGCAGAATGAGATTGCAGAAATATGTCTGGGATTGGCGGGAAATCCTAAGCCCCACCCCTGCAACACGAGTGGCTTAGCACCAAGCCAGAACGAGTCCTTGATAGAAAGCGCCCCTCCCTTACCGTCCACCAGGGGGAGTGAGCGCAGTGAACAGCACTCAGCAATTTCTGTTACCCATAAGGAAAGTACAATTTGCAGCGATGTACCCCCGCTGCAGTTTGGAGTCTGGCGGACAAAGGCCGGGGAGGTATCCATTCTGTTGTGTCAGTGCTTACAAGATGACGTTATCATGTCTGGTGGTACGGCGTATGGTGCATTCCAGCGCATGGTAACACTCAAGGTGGAAAGGGAGAGCGAGGACGGGTGCATATGGTGTGTCTGTAACAGATATGACTGCCCACGTTGTACATTGGCCTGGGGAGACAGGTGTAAAGATTGCGGGGCACAGTTCATGAAGCCTGTACTGCTGCCATCTTCAGAATTCTCCAGTAAAGAGGTTGAAGTCCCATCGGTGGCGATGCGCCTACCGGCGAACCACCCCAGCGATGATACAGAGGAATCACAGGGTAAGGTGTCGGTACCCCCATCTTCCCTTAGTGATTTCAGCGACCAACCACTCGTGGTGATGCGCCTGCCGGCGGACCACTCTAGTGAAGTCATCAAGCCAACTATCTCAGTGACAGTGAATCCTGATATGGGCCCGTGTGTCCTACCACGGCCAGTCTGGCCTACAGAGGTACCTTCGGTCCCAGGCTTGGGATCAGTACCTGTTGACGACGACAAGGGTGAGTTCACTGCCCCAGGGGTGTTGGGTGTGAGCCTCCAGGTGACCGCGGAGCCCGATAGCTCCTTAAGTCTGGACACCAGGGCGAATGGCTCCACTCGACATCGCGTCCTGGCGGAGTTGTCCCCCCTAGAAGATAGCCGGCCCGCGGTACGAGTGGACCCATACCCACCGCCTATCGTTCCAGATGAAGAGATACCCATCGCAAGCCAGCAGAGTGGTAAGGAACCCCCTTGCCCCCCACAGGCTCCGATGGAGGTGGCCGTGGAACAGGCCAGAGTTACGGTTCCTGAACTGAGCGAGAGCCCGTGCGCTCTAACCCATATGGTCCCAGGACTGGGATCCAACGCTCCCGAGTTTCAGGACAGTGAGTGGACTGTCCTAGACGTGTTGTGGACAGGCCCCAAGACAGCCGAGGTGGGAACTGACAGCGTCCCCGAGGACCTGTTGGCCCCCGGGAGTAACCGCAGTGGTAAGGTATCTACCCTTTACCCCCTGCCAGGTGAAGCAGAGACTTTGAGTAAAGAGACAGTGTCCAATTCTCGCTTCTCAGTGGAAGCTGAGCACGTACGTAGGGACAAGGACTATGTGGCAAAGGATCTAGTAGAAGTTGCCTCCTTTGAGCCCAAAAAGAAGCGGCCCATTCGCCAAGTAGTGGACTGCGGGATAGGTCCTGGCCGCCTGGCCTGCTGCTTCCAGGCCATGGATGACCAGGTAAAGGCCGGTTTGAAAGACACTGTGCTATTCCTTCCACCAGGGGGAGGAAGTAGTACTGAACCAGTAACTGTTATTCCAGAGTGTGCTCTCCGAGAGATTCACCCCGGGGAGGCTCGCGGACGCAAAAGTGAGGTACCCCCACCTGATCAGTTAGGGGCACCCCACAAATGGTCTCAGCTAGCGTCGGGTATTACTGGGTGTGATGTGCCATGTTTCAGGGATGTTACAGTTGACCTGTTAAATGTACCGATTATTCAATGCAATTTTTCATTGTGTAAACTTGTGCCGCGTAAGGTCGTTCCCCAAGCGAGGGTGTTGGGTTTTTCACCCGGGGGAGGATGTAACCTGGTCTCCCCAGCTCATCAGCACCCCCCTCACCCAGCTGCCGATCGCGGGTGCCGCCATTGAACGCGGCTCCGTCTGTCGATGGCAGGGGAGAGGGCGGTCAGGTCCCGGCTCGGGGGTTGCCGGGGACGCGTGCGGCCGGTTGCCAAGGCCGCACGCGCATCACGGGGATCCCGGCGCTCTCGGAGCCAGGCGGCGAGGGCGCCACCATTACCCCTTAGCTCGCGCATGCGCAGTGGCTGCGCGAGTGTAGGGCCAGAACAAGGATTAGCGCGTTGCCCCCTAGTGCAGTCCGGTTGCCGGGGACGCGATCGGGCCGTCGCTAATGCCGCGATCGCGTTGCCCGGTCCCGGCGGCTAGAGAAGAGTGTGCCGTCAGATCTTAGTGGCTCGCGCATGCGCAGTGATCGCGCATGCGCAGAAGTTACCCCAGAGCCAGGGAGAAGTAGCGCGAGGGGGAGGATAGCAGTGAGAGAGTCACGGCAGTCCCAGATAGGTCGCGCATGCGCAGGAGAGAGCCCAGGAAGCCCGCGAAGCCCTAGCCATTCAGGGAAGGCTCTGAGCAGGGACTACAGATCCCAGGAGCCTCTGCGCGCCCCACGTGATACCAGGGAGTCAATAGGGCTTAGAAAGTCTGCAGAGGCAAGTGGATACAATTCGCGGGCTTGTAGCACGTTGGGAGTCAGAGTCAGGAGCAGCCCAGGGAAGGAGGTAGGGTGCAGGAGTCAGGGACTCCCTGCACTAGGCCAGCGGCCCTAAGGTCCAAGTTAGCCCTGATTCCCCTCCAGGTTAGTGAGTGTTGCCCGGGATAGTCTCAGGTTAGGGACCCTGTCACTTGCTGTAGTTAGAGCAGGGGAATAGAAAGGGATAAGTGGGCTGAGTGTTAGTCTGCAGAGCGTTGCTGCAGGAATTAGGTGAGGTAAGCGACGTGAGGCAACTGGGGGGGTTCATAGCGGTACCCAATCCGGGGAGCCATAGCACAGGTCCGCGTTGCGCATAGTATGAGGCAACTGGGGGGTTCATAGCGGTAACCAATCCGGGGAGCCATGGCCCAGGGCCCGTGTTACGAGTAGGGTGGGTGCAGGGACCTACCTGCATAGGATAGGCAACCCCGCAGGCCCTAGGAGTTTTCCTTAAGCCACCTAAGGTTGCTGTGCTATAGGGACGGCCTATAGTACAGTGTGTGTCATGTTGTTATAGTGTTAGGTAGGGACTCAGCGGACGCTGCGGTTCCAGTTAAGGAGTTCGGGCCCAATTTGGGGCCACAGAGAATAACTCAAGGTTGGGATCAGACGGATTTGTGAAGTGTTGCTGACCCGAGCACCGGAGTGTTCGGCAGGTATCATACAGTCATAAGTGCACCAACGGGCCCTTAGTATAACTTGTGACTGTGCAGTCACCCATTGCCTCTCTCTGCAAGAGTGCGGGACATTGGGTGGGAGTTTCTATTGACATTGGGTGGGATCACCTGGTGCTGGGGAAGTGTCCTACGTGATGCAGTAAGTGTCTCCTCTAGAGAGGGACACCGGTTATTGTGGTATTGCCGTGATATGTTGTATTTCATGTTAGTAAAAGTCACTAGTTATTATACATCACTGTGTATTGGTTATTTGTATGTGTCCTGCGAGGAACCACTCCCCCTATGGTGGGAGTCATCGCAGGTGGAGGCGCTGTATCGAGTAAGTGTAACCCATAGTATTATAATTGCCCCAGGTTCCCCATGGCGGAAGCTCAGCCCTCCTGTGAGCCAACAGGTAACGCACCACACACCTGGTAACACTATATGTTTCTCCGCACCCACAGTATAATCTGCGATTGGGGGGGGGGAAACCCGTTACATGTATAAAACCTATAGCGCAGTAAATAATAATTACTGTCACCTCTATGTCAAAGTAAAGCTACAGGTTGTTGTTGCAGTGTTGTTTATTATCATAGTAGTGAAGGGGAGCAAAAGGTGCACTGAAGTACTTAGAAAAAATATATATTGGGCAAACTCCAAAATAAAATAGAGGGTATTTAATGAGTTAACTCACAGATGTATGAGCATGACAACCGCACCAATGCGTTTCGTCCCGCAGGACTTTATCAAGGTGGTACACCTTGATATGATAAAGTCCTGCGGACGAAACGCATTGGTGCGGTTGTCATGCTCATACATCTGTGAGTTAACTCATTAAATACCCTCTATTTTATTTTGGAGTTTGCCCAATATATATTTTTTCTAAGTACTTCTCCAGTTGCAGTGCACCTTTTGCTCCCCTTCACTTCTATTGCTTCTACACGCCAGGATTGCACGCAGAGGAACCATCATCCGGCTTCTGCGCTCCAGACCTCAGTATACCCCCAGGGCAGGTAATGGGCATTAGCCTTATCTTATTACCTGATACCCCTATGGGGATGTTTATGCTTTAAGTGGGGTGTGCATTATTGACCATCTTTGCGGTAGTCAGGCAGACTGACCGCTAGGTCTTTATTTTTACCTCCTCTTATATGATTATGGTATATATGTGAGCTAATGGATTGAATACTGTGTTCCTGTTTTTGGATTATTTCTCTCAACTATCAAGATGCCTGTGTGTGCACACGGTTATTGAGCATCGCTCAACCAACTTTCCTTTTGTTTATTATCATAGTTACCAATTTATTTTCTTTATATAATTCATTTAGCTGAAGCTGTTCATGCAAATTGTCTTTAGTACCAAGCGGCAAAATGATACATTTAATGTTTTGTATCAAGAATCCGGTCAATGAGAAGTACCGGTTAATTCTCTTTTTATCACTAAAAAAAAATGAATTCCAAGATTGAAGCTGCACCGATTTAGTTGAAACTTCTGGCGGATTTGAGATAAAATGTCAGCAAAGTAACCTCAAAATATCATCAGAATCACTCAAGGCGTTTGGCCGGTGGAGAGAGAAAACACGGGGAAAAAAACCCCAGACAAATACACACCCAATATGTCCACAAAGTCTAGTTGATGTTTTTGTTTCGCTCACTCCTCCAATTAGACTATCTAATTGGAAAAATACTTATACTGTATGTAGCCCCGAGGTATTTTTTCACCTTACTGGCCCCCCCTCGCGGAGTGGGTGCGGATTAGCGGGTTGCCGCCAGGAGGTGGCTGCGACGGACCGCCGGCACTTCACGAGGGTGGGGGGCCAGTGAAGGAGCGCGCGGTCATCCTGGAAGGTCCGGGCGCTCCGAGAGCAGGGCACCGCCATTGCGCGTTAGTTCGCGCATGCGCAGGGACAGGCAGGCGACGGGAAGGCCCCAGAGTGGGATCGCGCATGCGCGCAGAGAGGTGTAGGAGTGGGGAGAGAAGTTAAGGCAGCACCAGAGAGATCGCGCGAGGGCTGGACAGGGAAAGAGAGAAGTTGTTTGGCGGCCATTAGGGTTCGCGCATGCGCAGGGCAAGTGCGCACGCGGCCCCAATACACAGACAGCCCCTGGACGACTACAACTCCCAGGAGGTATAGGGAGACAGCGCACCAGTGGCCTGATAGTGGCCAATAGGGCTGGAGGATGCTCCAGGGAGGGCGTGCCGTCTCAGACCCCAGCCCCCCCGAAGGACTGCAAAAGGGCCCGATTGCGCGGGTACGCTTCCCCTCCAGTTATCGACTCTCCCGGGCGCCCCTTCCCAGCGAGACACGCCCCCTTACAATCAGGCCGTAGTTCAAAGCGGGATTGGTACACTTAGAGAAGACAAACAAAACATGGTCAGCTGGCGCCATATCGTTTGAGCTTTCCTTAGTTGCACGCCGGTGGGGCGGCTCGGGCACGGCAAGGTGGCCTAGAGTATGAAAAAGAGGGAAGAAATAAAACAATGGCGGGGAAGGAAGAAAAAGGAAATTACCAATCGAGAAACCGAAAGAACCTGAAGAAAAGGGGCGGCCAACTTCCCCCCCCCCGCTCTCAGCACCCCCCTCCATATCCGTGTACCGCCCCCTCACCGTGTCACCACCGTCCTCGCCACCTTGAGGACCTGCAACAATTCACCCACAAAGAATGCACATGCGGGGGACCACCCGTACCTATTTGACCCACGCCCTTCCCACTACTGCCCCCCCTAACCACTCCATAGTCCTAGACCTGGTCGTGCCGCGACAGCTACTCCTTTTCAATTACACCATTAGGCGGAACCGAGAACCCCCCCCCCGTCAATGGAACCCCTCCCTTCCATCTTCATCCCTCGCCCCCGATATCCACACCCATCTGTCACCCTCCCACGAGTCACAAAAAGGCATCCGTGGTCTCCCCGTCTTCATCTAATCCGTGGCACTACGCCTGCCCTACCACCTCTGCGTACCCCAACTCCCACACAATAAAAACCCTCCATCAAAACGAAACTCCGCCGCCGCCGCTCCCAAGTCCACTCCTCCACCTTGGCTTAACACACCATAAACCAGGAAAGAAACACTATCCCTGGTAACCTTCAACACGCCTTTCCCTTTGTACTGGAAATTGCACACCTCCTGCGGCACGCACTCCGACCCTCCTCCGCATCACCACCTACCCCAGTCCCTGAAACGCGCCACCCGCAATTAATCAAAGATTTCCCCACTCCGCCCCTCCTTTCCTAACAATCCTCCTATCGTGCATGGACCCCACCCCTCTTTTACCTCCTCCTCCGACCCCGTGAACGCCTCAGTAACGAGCGACACTACTAAAACACCCTCGCACGGCAACTTCACCGGACCTCATACCCCCCTTCCAGCTGCCAACCGGCTCACTGCCCCACCCCGGGAGGCCTTCTCATCTCCTCGTCGTCCCGATCTAATCTCTATCCCTACTACGCCATTTGCAACGAATGCTACGACAGTCACTTCATTTACATCCCCCCAATGGCGACACCCCCCCCTCCTCCCAAACACGTCCCGATATATATTACCCTTATCACCCCACGTGTGTCCCACTTAGCGGTGGCCTTCCTTTGAGCTCTTCTAATTCGTTACCCCCCGACCTCCCTCCAGATGCTTCCGCACAACCCGACGCCGAACTCCCACCAATCACCACCCTACACCCACCAAGAAGTAGCCTACTCAGAACACCACCGTCGCGATCTCCAGCGGCTTACCTCCTGTCCCAGCCTCTCACAGCGCAACAAACCTTACTCCCGGCCCCACATTCAGCACCAATCCTTGATCCCGGACCTTGTCACGCCTCTACACCACACATCCAAATGTACCCCTCCACACCAAAAAGCAACATATCAATAAACACTTCCAAGCCTTGATGCACGGAAAAAACTAGAAAATATTCCACACTGAGAAACCACAAAAAACAACGCTGATCCCCCACCACCTCTACCCCTCGACACTAAATTAGTTAGAGGCCCCGCGACGTTCTTATCCACACAAAAGGACATACACAGATCGACTACGCAAAAGCCCTGACCCGCCATTACCATCCCTCGCCTTCCGTAAAAAAAATCTACAGCTCACCCCCCCCACCCACCCCAAATAATAAATAAAAGCAAATCAAAAACGAATAACCAAACTCTAATGGGTGGCCTCGTCCCATGAACTTCCCTCCCTACGCCCCACATCCTCACGGGGAGCGTAGAACCACCCCACGCCCCTCACGGACGACGCCTCGAAATCCACCCCTCTCCCACGCTCACCCGCCAGGTGATTCGTCTGACACATCCACTTTAACCTCCCCATCGCCACCCCACGGGCCAGCCCTAACAATCCTCAGAAAAGACCGATGATAAAAAAACCACAACCCCCTCACCCGCTTAATAGACTCCGCCGGCTCGGCCAAAAAGAACCAGACAAATCCACTCCACACGACCATGTTGGTCCCTTTGGGCGTTCCGGGGATAACTAGAAAAGAATAACACAAACAAATACTTAGAAAATTCCCCTCAGGATAATACCAAGCGAGGGAAGGAATTATAATATGGCAAAATATAGAATCCCAATAACAGAACCCCCCCACCGACTATAAGTTTCAGACAAACCAACGAATACAACCAACCTGAACAACCATATGGACCAGAAAGACCCTACTTGGCACCCGTCCGGCGACCCTCCCCGCCCATTCTAGCCTATTCGCGCCCGGCAAATGTTGCCGGGGAAACCATCTTGCCCGCTCCCCCCTCAGCTAAATCTCATTCCAGCTACCTCTTATCCTTAATTCACACCCCCCCCAACCCGCTTAAGCTTAATATCGCGGGCACTTTGATCAACAGATACACCGGTGTTACCCTACTTAGCCGGTCAATCTTCTCCATCACATCCCCCAACCGGCTCACACAACCCAAAAATCACCTTATAAAAAAATATAAATTGGATTAACCTAAAAGAAACAGAGCCTCGCCACGAACTCCCCTCCATACAAATGTTGGGCTGTCCCCTTGTTTCAGAGGCAAGCGTAACACAGAGGGGATAAAAGAAGTTATCCGAAACGTCTGGTGTGTGTGGGGAACTCAGAACCCATACCGCGTGCAACCAACAAGTCCTGCCTCCGCCTCCGGCGATGGAAAGGGGCGCGTAGACCCCGGTCAAACTCCCGCGCTATGCGTCCTAGGCACGACCCCCCGAGTCTTAGCGCTGGGCAGCACTTTACGCCCGAGTCGTTCTGGGAGCGGTTGGGGGTTACCGGAAAAACGAACAGAGAAACTAAAAAGAACAATAGGGATAAAGGGGGCAAGAAAGGAAAATCAAGATGGACAGGAAAAATAGAAAAAAAAAAGGATAACAAAAAGAAAAAAAAAGAACAAAACAGAAAAAAAGAGAGAGCATCGAGAAAAGGAAACACAAAAAGATCAACAAAAGCGAATAATAGGGTAGCCTGGGGTACCAGGATTATGTCCGTACCGACCGACCGTTGCCCTTGGGAATATAGATACATTTCCCGGGCTTTGAACGGTCAGTCAGGGGAGAAGAGAGGAGGAGTAGGAAGGGGGAGGTGTAGGGAGCGAGTGGCTCCTGCACCAGGTCAAGGGTTCTCCTTAGGTCCCCAGGACAGGCCCCCAATTCCCGGTAGGCAGGTGGGGGGGTAACTGAAGAGGGACGGCCCTAGATAGGGAAGGTCACCCTTAGTGTGTAAGGTGCAGGTTTGGCAGTGCCACACGGGGTAGTGCTGTGCGCACTGCAATAGGCACAGAGTGTGAGCAGTGGGGTATTGCTGCGGGTTCAGGTGTGGGGTGTATTGTGTTGTGTAGGACTGTTTGCTGTGTGTGCACGCTGCATGTACTGGGCGCGTGTGTGCAGCGTGTGTGGATGTCTGCAGGCTGACTGTGTTAGCTGTGGTCTGCTGCAGGCTGTAGTATCAGTGAGTGTTTGTGGTTAGTGACGTTACATTGGGACTGGGTAGCTAGGGGAGGGGGGCAGGTTATTACTCCACATGCCCTAGGAGATTTTCCCCAAGCCACCCCAGGTTGCGGTTCATTCAGGGACAGGCCCCTAGGTTAGGGTTCCTGTAACGTTAGGGATAGATAGGGATAGCGGCGGGTTGCTGTTCCCGTGAGACGGGTTTGTGTGTTACCGAAGAGGGGGTGTTCCCGTGAAGCGGTGTGGGACCCTCGTTGGGTTCCTGGAGAAGTACCTGGATAGGATCAGACGGAGGCTTCGCACGTCTGATCCTTTTAGAAGAGTAGAGGCCGAGCATCGGAGTGCTCGGAAGGTAGTTTACACATGTGCACCAACAGGCCTAATAGATCATTTAGGACTGCGCAGTCACCCACAGACCTCCGTAGGAGGTACGGGACTTGGGGTGTGGGGGATCACAGGACACTGGGTGGGAACACCAGACATTGGGCTCTGTGAGGTGATATGGTTTAAGGTGATGCGGTAAGAGCATAGGTTATGTCGGTTATGGTTTTTGCTTGTCTCAAGTAAAGTGTTAGTTATTGTTTTATAGTATACGTGTGTTATTGTATTCTACCCAGGGGTATCTTTCATAAACGGGGATCCTGGGTAAGTGGAGGCGCGCACCAGGTAAATGGTAAGGGTTTCCCCAGGCTCCCAGCTAGCGGAGGCCAGATCTCCTGGGCCACAGGTGTATACAGTTACAGTAGTCCCTAGAAGAGGTGTGTTGCCAGAAGGGAAAGGGACGGTGGACCGGTTGACCACAAGGGCCCAATGTGAGATTGGGTGGGTCAGGCGGTTCACAAAAAAGGGCTACATTTGGTGAGGCGTGTTGAGAGAGATCAGACCTGGGGGCCCTGTATGTTTTTTTAAATTGTGTCCCTATTTTTGTTCACCATGTGGGTGCTCTCAAAGCAGGAGGTCTACGCATGGGCCTTGAAGGTGAACGTGGCTCCAACCGTGGGTGTGGTTCGTGGGGGGCAGTCACGGCTGGCGTGCCCTTGTAGATGTCCAGGCGCAGGTTCGGAAGCTCCCTGGAATGGCGGGTACGTGGGTCAGAGGGCGAAGAGTATGATGACACCGTGCAATGGAGTACTGTCCTTATATATGCAGGCCAGACCCTAAGCGAGGAGAGATGGCCCTAAATTCTTAATTTGCCCGGGGGTCCGACCGATGGGTGCCCCTTTATCTACCCTGACTTGGCAGTATCTGCTGCACCGAGAGCCCTATTGACATTGACAGTGAGCCCCACCTAAAATGGCGGCTCCGCCAAATCACCATGGCACGTGCGCGGCTGACTGCCCGCCTGCGCAGAAGAATGTTGCAACCAGTTATCCAGGACTGGCGGGAAAACCAGAGGCCCCGCCCCCACACTGTGAGTGACTCAAGTACCGAGCGCTCGCAACATTCCCCAAAAGACTGTGCTGCTCTTCTTCTAGAGTCCCGACCAGGGGGAGGGAGTGTCGTGAGCAGAAATCAGCCATTTCTGTTCCCCTAAGGAAGCAGGGATGCCGGGAGGAAGAGAACCCTGGCTGTATAGAATCTACGGCCCCACCATTTAGTTGCCAATGGGGGTGCCCCGTTGCGTTAAGAGACTGGGAAGGTTGACGTGGGCTGGGCTGGGATGGACGGGTCCCCTGATTAACCGGCGCCCTCACGATGACAGTGGGTAGACGGAAGATAGAATGCCTGCACGGCCGTCTGAATGATGTGAGTGTCCCATTGGTGAACTGACCAGAGGGCCCGAGTGTCCTGACGTGCGGCGCAGTTCCTGCAACCCAAACTGCCGCAGCCTACCGAGCTGCCAGTGGGGGAGGACACATGTAGCAGAAATGGATCGTTCTTCCTGAGAAGGAAGAGCAGGAAACCTCTGATGGCGGAACCTGCGGAGAGAAAGATGTGCCTGATGATGCTACCAAGGTGGGTGAAGCCGCTACTAATTTTTCCACTTCAGCGATGAAGTTGGTGGAGGGGCCGTGGGCCCAAAAGGACTTTCCCGACGCTGAGCCGGAGCCGCTGAAGGCGGATGCTCCAGTGTCGGAACCCCAGATGTCGGTTTTCCAGACCGGTTTTCCCGAGCGAGGAACCATGATGCCAGAAACAGATTCCGGAGGCCCAGGGTAAGGTGTTTGTACCCCCCCCCCATGTGTGGTGATTCCAGCGACAAACCGAGCGTGGGATGCGCTGCGGGGACCACTCCCTTGAGGTACGAGCAACAACCTCAACTGATGCAGACCATGAGATGGGCCGTGTGCCCCTGCAACGCCAGTCCGCAGCCTACCACCGAGAGGGGTAACCAGCGGTCCCAGGCTTGGGATTTATCGACTGGCGACAACGATAGGGGTAAGTTGACTGCCCCAGCGGGGGGGTGTGTGCGGTCCCGGTGATCGTAGAGCCTGGTGACTCCAAGGTAGGGTCACCCCGGGGATGGGCTCACCCCGTCATCGCGTCCCTGGTGGAGGGTGTCTCCCCCAGAAGATCTCTGCAGATCATGGAACGAATTCGACCCTCATCCAGGTATCCGGTTTTGTGTAGCGGGACCGGAGCGACACATACTCCTGCACGAGGAGTCTCCAAGCTTGGCCTTCCCAAGACCCGGTCTACCCAAAGAGGTTGTGCTGCCCAACGATGGTGTCACCGTTAAAGGGATGGTTGGAGCGACACAAAGACTGTGTTGAGGACCGCTCCAGTAGTTTGTGGCCTCTCTCCATTTGCGCGATGGAGTGGTTATGTTCGCCATGTGGTGGACCGAGGCAAGAGACTAAACCTCCCCCTGTCTCCCGTGAGACACGAACCGGAGGGTCCCGGCAAGGGTCAATACCCCGGACCCCTTACTATTTTTCTGCCAGAGGGAGAAGGGTGGGTTGGTGCAAGGGATGGTCTTGAGCTCAAAAAGACTCACAGGAGTCAAGGAGGGAGTACCCTCA
Organism: Ascaphus truei; assembly: GCA_036426205.1. Classification (NCBI taxonomy): domain Eukaryota; kingdom Metazoa; phylum Chordata; class Amphibia; order Anura; family Ascaphidae; genus Ascaphus; species Ascaphus truei. Next base: position 262,608,154 of record CM071567.1, on the reverse strand, counting down.
CCCAATCTGTTAGGGGCACTCCACTCTGAGACTCAGCTGGCTCGGGTATCCATTGGTTATTGATGATGAAATGCATGCTACTGTGATGTGAATTATGCCATGTATTTTTCATTATATAAATCTCTGTATGGTTGCTACCCAAGCGAGGTTGGGGATTCTGCGGGGGGGAGATGTAGCCCCGAGGTATTTTTTCACTTACTGGCCCCCCCTCCGCGGAGTGCCGTGCGGTAGCGGGTGCGCCGGAGGCTGCAGAAGGACCCGCCGGCACTTCACGATGGGTGGGGGCACAGTGTGAAGGGAGGCGCTCGCATCCCTGGAGGTCCGGGCGGGCTCGAGAGCAGGGCAACGCCATTGCGCGTTAGTTCGCGCATGCGCGAGGGACAGGGCAGGCGCAGGGAAGGCCCCCGAGGGATCGGGCATGCAGCAGAGAGGGTAGAAAGTTAAGGCAGCCCAGAGAGATCGCGCGAGGGCTGAACGGAGAAGAGAGAAGTTGCGGCGGCCATTAGGGGTTCGCGCATGCGCAGGGCAAGTGCGCACGCGGCCCCCAATACACAGACAGCCCCTGGGAACTACAACTCCCAGGAGGCATAGGGAAACAGGACAGGTGCCTGATAGGGCCAATAGGGCTGGAGGATGCTCAGCCCGGGAATATAGATACCATTTCCCGGGCTTTGCACGCGTCAGTCAGGGAGAAGAGAGGAAGGAGTAGGAAGGGTGTAGGGAGCGAGAGTGGCTCCTGCACCAGGTAAGGGTTCTCCTTAGGTCCCCAGGCAGGCCCCAATTCCGGTAAGGGCAGGTGGGTAACTGAAGAGGGACGGCCCTAGATAGGGAAGGTCACCCTTAGGTGTGTAAGGGCAGGTGTTGGCAGTGCCACACGGGGTAGTGCTGTGCGCACTGGCAAATAGGCACAGAGTGTGAGCAGTGGGTATTTGCTGCGGGTTCAGGTTGTGTGTATTGTGTTGTGTAGGACTGTTTGCTGTGTGTGCACGCTGCAGTTACTGGCCGCGTTGTGTGTGCAGCGGTGTGTGGATGTCTGCAGGCTGACTGTGTTAGCTGTTGTGGTCTGCTGCAAGGCGTTAGTATCAGTGAGTGTGTTTGTTAGTGAGTTACAGTTAGGGACTTGGGTAGCTAGGGGAGGAGGGGCAGGTTATACTTCCAATGCCCTAGGAGATTTTCCCCAAGCCACCCCAGGTGCGGTTCATCAGGGACAGGCCCTAGGTTAGGGTTCCTGTAACGTTAGGGATAGATAGGATAGCGGCGGTTGCTGTTCCCGTGAGACGGTGTGTTACCGAGAGGCGGTTGTGTTCCGTGAAGCGGTTGGGACCCTCGTTGGGTTCCTGGAGAAGTCCACTGGATAGGATCAGACGGGGTGAGCTTCGCACGTCTGATCCTTTAGAAAGAGTGTAGCAGGCCTGAGCATCGGAGTGCTCGGAAGGTATTTCTACACATGTGCACCAACAGGCCTAATAGATCATTTAGTGACTGCGCAGTCACCCACGACCACCTCGTAGGAGTACGGGACATTGGGTGTGTGTTGGGGGATCACAGGACACTGGGTGGGAACACCAGACTGGGCTGAGGTGATATGGTTAAGGTGATGCGGATAGAGCATAAGGTTATGTCGTGTTATGTTTGCATATGTCTCAAGTATAAGTGTTGTTAGTTATTGTTTTATTCGTATACGTGTGTTATTGTATTTCTACCCAGGCTATCTTTCATAACGGGGATCTGTAGGGTAAGTGGAGGCGCTGCACCAGGCTCCCAGCTAGCGGAAGGGTCAGATCTCCTGGAGCCACAGGTGTTATACAGTTACCAGTAGTCCCTTATAAGAGGTGTGCCAGAAGGAAAGGGACCGGTTAGACCACAAGGGGCCAATGTGAGATTGGGTGGGTCAGGCGGTTCACAAAAAGGGCTACATGTACACAGTATATCCAGAGTCTCAAGTCCACAATTTAAAAAGTATACCTTTTCTTCTTAAAAAAAAAAAAAATTGATCAATAATTTACTACTTAAGGCCGCTATAGTTCATATACTCTATGACTCACTTCTATAAACCCAATTACAGATAAGATTCCTGTCCAATATTAGTCAACAATGTAGCTCATTTAGAGATTGTTGCATGGGCGCTGCATACAAAATCTCTTACCTAATAGGAAGCCAAAACTGCAAAGACAAGCTGTTTTGTGCCTCACTTTACAGTAAAGATATAAATTTACCTTGAGATGTCGCAGAATATTATTCCATAATACATTTCTGTCCTTTATATTTTATTTATGGCTAAACTCAGATAGATATATTACACAAATCAAAATGTACTATATATGACAGATTTAATTAATGACATGTTAAGTTATATAACTAGCAAATGCAATGCATAAATACCACAGAGGCAAAACGCCTGAAGCCCATCAGATTTGAACAGCAATTATAACCTATGAAAAAGTGTTCCATAGTGGTAATATATATATATATATATATATACAAAACAAAGGCTATATGTGCTGAAGATAGATAACAATTATAACAAAAATGAGAGTGTGTGAATAACACAAAATACAGTTTTAAAATTTACACACTATGATGATGAGAATATATTCACATGGAAAAAAATAAAGAATATAGAGTCCACATATGTGTCCATAAAAAATGAATGTGAATAAAAAATAATAAAATTAAAAACCCAAAGCTGTGACTTCTCCGCAGCCTCTCAAAGGATGAACTACATCCAGGGACCAGAACAGTGACTGTATTGGGCAGGGACTGCCTTGATACTGTGAGTGTGCAGAAAAATAGTCGGTTCCAGTTGAATATACCTCCTGCCTGGTGAGTGATCTTACTGGGGGGAAGAAGTAATATTCTACCGTAGCAGCTCGCCTCCGTACCTCTGGAGCCTGCGGCAGATGGAGGCGCTGTGTACAATGGAGTAAATGTCGGGTATATACCCCAGAAGCCTGTCCTGCAGTCCCCACAACCATTGGCGGACAACTCAGCATTCTGTGAGCTAACAGATAGCATGTACCATACACCTGGTAACAGGCGAATCTCCCAGATGGTGGGGGATGCACCGTTATATATATATACTTTTTCACGAATATAGTGGGGGATGCACCTTTATATATATATATACTTTTTCACGAATATAATATATATATATATATATATATATATATTATATTCGTGAAAAAGTTATTATCTATGGGTTAAATCACTTTGGGCTATCTATTTTACAGTGTTTTGCAATGGGGTAGGGTCCCTTAAGTAGCCAGATCCCCTCTGGCTCCCCGGTCCTTTGATTCCCCCTTATCCTCATCCCGGTGGGGGCAGCTGCGGGGTGAGTGCGTCGCCGGGGGCTCCCGGCAGCATCATGTGCAGGGCGCTGCCATCTTGTGCGTGGTCGCGCATGCGCAGTATAGCTCCAGGAGTCCGGCGGCCATGTTAGGGTTGTCGCGCACGTGAAAAGCGTCGCGCATGCACAGACGCGTCAGCGGCAGCCATTACACATAGAGCCTGAGCCATTGAGGGCCAGGAGAGCAACAGCGGCCATTATAGAATTGCGCATGCGCAGTTGTGATCGCACACGCGGCCCCAATGTAAAAGAGGTCCACAAGGGACTACATTACCCAGAAGCCTCTGGGGACTGCCCTTTCACCCCTACCATATGCTATCAGAAAGCCAATAGGGGTTACAGATTCTCCTGCTCACACGATATGGATATGACTCACACCATGCTAGTCAGTAGGAGCTGGGAGACGGACAGGGGAGGGTATATATGTGCAGAGAGGCAAGTAGCCTTTGCACTAGGCCAGAGACCCCTCTAGGCCCCAGCTAAGCCCTACTCATATTAGATTGTGGCTGCTGTAAGGAAGGCCCTTTTAGTTAGGGACCTTGCCCCCTTTAGTAGTGTGTCAAGTTCAGCGACACAGCTGCAGTGCTGCGGGACCCTGACAAGTGTGGTCTGGGACCAGACCTACCTCACTAAAGATAAGAGACTATCTGTATGGTGAGATCACTCAGACTCAGAGGGAGCCATCCTATTTGGATGAGGCCGCCATCGCTGAGACTTTGGACCTGGACGCAGACGGATCCTCTTGTTGTTGGTCTGCTATGCCCGGGTGCAGGAGCCCCGGGCAGGTATACACCAAGTGCACCAACTATACACCTCATCTAGTGGGCAACGCTGTCTCACACTTGGGTGGGGTCGTGGGACTCTTGGGACATTTTGGGTATATGGTGTGGGGTTACGGCCCAGTGAGGCCAGTGTTACAGGGTGACACTGTTGTTGATGTAATTGTGATATGTTATTCTGCTGCATATAGTAAACTGTTATATATACTCTGGTGTATGTGGTTACTGTATATGGGTCTTGTGTCAGGGGTATTCTACACTCTAGGATCCTGCACAGGTGGAGGCGCTGTAAGTACGTTCCAGGATACACCCCAGGTTCCCGTCAGCAAAGGTTAAGGCCTCCTGTGAGCTTGACAGGTATTGCACCACACCTGGTAATGCAGGTTAATTTCCCCACATGGTCCCTATCTGCGAATGGGGGGGAGTGTGTTATACTTAGATAAAACGCATTGTGGCAGAGTCACTGTCTCTGTATGCACGAGTGTAGTGCATTATGCGTGATTTCCAATTAACCTCCTCTGGAGAGGCTAGCTGCAAGACAGAACTCCTGAATGAACATGGGGTTTGAAAGGCAGACAGGAAGCTGCCACAGAGAGAGAGACTTTTCACCAACCAGGAAAACACTGGTTGGTCTGGTCCCTAGGTCTGCAGGGTGCAGGGACCATCAGGGAATCACCCAGGAAATAGCATTGCCATGGGCGTGGACAAGTCGCAGGGCGCTGCCCTGCTCCTAGAAACTGGAATTCCAGACCTGAGGAGGAAGAACTGAGTTTTGATGTGTCCAGAGGGATTGTCTGGACTCGCTTAGGACAAATCTTTTGTTATAATTAACATTGTTTGGTAATCTTGTTGTTTATTTTTAAGCAACCACTTGTAATTATATGAATATTTGTCTTATAGACAGTAAGCATTATTTCATGATTGCTATGATTGCCCTTTGTTACTTAACATTTCCACCCAATCAATCCCTTGTTATTATCCCCTTTCTCCCCCCCCCCCTTTCCCTTTGCTTTAATGGACTATACTATGTCTCCATATAAATGTCATTACTATGTTATGGGATCGCACCATTGAGATAATACTCAAATCTAAAGATTATCTTTTTTAATCTTTATTTGTAATTATATGAGTTGTATTATTCTTTATTTACTTTGATTATTATTAAGTTTTTTGGTATGTTCCCTTGAATATTCATGGGTCATCTTGAATATCCACAGACATATAAGATGTTACAATTAACCAATCAATGTAATATCAATCCATTCCAGCTGCGTGTTAATTGAATAGGAGGGGCTATATATACCAGATACACTCTCAGTCCCCATTATCCCCCTTGAGAAGGAGCTCCCTTTCAAAATAGGTCATATTGGTGGTGGGGGGGGGGGGGGGGGGTTCTTTTTTTGACATGTAAAATGATGTCACTTTTTGGATTCCAAAATCCCCTTTAGACACATCGTTAAAAGTGTTCAGTATATTGTTTTTCAATATTTTATAAGTTATAATTTTAGGAACACACTGGAAGAGGTCAGTTTGTTGCTTGGCAACAAGACTGAAACTGCATGCTGTTACTAGAGCTACAATACATGAATTGCTGTTTTAGTTGAAATTCCTTGAGGAATAATACAGTTTCCCTTTCTCGTGAAATGACGCACACATGATAGCCGGCCAACATATTTGGCTGTCACAAGAACCCTGCTTACAATGATGAGAACGAGGACAGGTCAATCACAGCATGACAATGGAAAATATCAGCACACTATCTTAAATATTTTGTGTGTGTAATATCTATATATATATATATATATATATATATATATATAATATTACAGTGTTCGACAAACTATACATTTGCTCGCCCCAGGCGATGGATTTAACCCCCGGGCGAAGTAAATATGGCCCAAGCAGCACACGTTTGTACTAGGTGGCAGTAGATTTTTTTTGTGTTGCGAGTAATTTTTTGGTGATTTGTCAACCACTGTAATATATATAATATATATATATAATGTTACATTAATTAAAATGAATGTGAATTCAATTATTATGTTTTTTCATGGACACCGCAAGTCAGGCAAATGTAACTCTGGCATTTGTAAATAAATAAAGAAGGAAAGAAAGAAAAGAGACACATTTACTTAAAGAAGCATATGAGTAGCACTGTGGCTAATACTACACACGATACATAAAGCTTGGCCCCCTGCAGACGCACTTACCAGAATGCCCTCCTACTGTCTCTGTACGTTCTACCCACCAATTAGATTGTAAGCTCTTCGGAGCAGGGACTCCTCTTCCCCAATGTTACTTTTATGTCTGAAGCACTTATTCCCATGATCTGTTATTTGTATTATTTGTTATTTATATGAGTGTCACGGGTATTACTGCTGTGAAGTGCTATGTACATTAATGGTGCTGTATAAATAAACAGAAAATAGTGCAACTCTGTGTAGAGAAGCGGATCTGCAGGACCCGTGACTCACTCAGATATAGATGTGTGTAACGGGTATTCCCCCACCCAATCGCAGATATAGTGTGGGTGCGGAGAACATACTGTGTTACCAGGTGTGGTGCTTTACCTGTTAGGCTCACAGGAGGGCTGAGCTTCCGCCACGGGGAAACTGGGGCAATTATATTAAGAGTAATCCTGTACTCGGTGCAGCGCCTCCACCTGCGATGGTTCCTAGCAAAGCAGGAATTGTTCCTCGCAGGACACATACAAATACTCACACACCATAGGTATGATAACTAACACCTTTACTTGGAAACATAACACACCATTAACATGCACAGAATGACGGGTGTCCCTCTCTGGAGGAGACACTAGCTACTGCGCCTCGCAGGACGCTTCCCTCAACACCGGGTGATCCCACCCCGTGTCCATATGATCCCCACCCAATGTCCCGCACTCTTGTAGAGAGATAGGATATGGGTGACTGCGCAGTCACTATTAAAGCTAATGGCCAGTTGGTGCACTTGTGGCTTTAAAGTACCTGCCCGAGCACTCCAGTGCTCGGATCAGCAACGGCTTCGCAAAGGATCTGTCGCTCGGTGATTCCATCTGATCCCAAGCTGGTTCCTTGCACACGCGGACCCCAGGGGCGATCCCACCCTGGAGATAGTCTCTGTGGGCCCCGACTGAGCCCGAACCTCTTCAAGGGAAAAGCAGCGTCCGCTGTGTCCCTACCTAACTCGAGCGCTACTGTGACAGGATCCCAAACCTAGGGCCTGTCCCTGTAGCACCACAAACTGGGGAGTGAGGACCTCTCTGGGACCTAAGGGGTTAATAGCCTGCTCCGCTCCCCTAACTCTTCCCAGTCCTAACTCTAACTGATAACTAGCAGCGCCTGCAGCAACGCACTGCAACCTGCTGGGTGCGTACAGCAAACTTGCTGCACTCTAACACTATGCCTTCTTGTCAGGCCTCACAGCACTGCCAGCCGTGACCCTGACAAGACAGCACACACACACTCACTAAGGGCAGGGTCCCTATCTTGGGCCGTCCCTTAGCAATTACCCACTAGCCTGTTGGGGAGTTGGGGCCTACCTGGGATATGGGGGACCTTACGCGGTGCAGGAGCTTCACTCACTCCCTGCACCCTTCCTTCCCCTTCAGCTCCCCAGCTCCAACTAACGTAAGTGGCAGGGTCCCTAACCTGAGGGCTGTCCCTGGCAACACTCACTCTACTGGGTGAGTCAGGGCTAACTTGGGCCTTGGGGGATGCTGGCCTAGTACAGGGTGTCACTGACTCCTGTACCCTACCTCCTTCCCTTGGCTGCTCCTTGCTCTGACTAACTAGCGTGGGCTCAGCACGCGAAATGTATCCACTTGCCTGTATGGAGATCCTAAGCCCTATTGGCTCCCTGGCATCACGTGGGGCATACAGAGGCTCATGGGACTCGTAGTCCCTGCTCAGAGCCTTCCCTGGTAGGCTAGGGTTTCGCGGGCTCCTATCTGCGCATGCGTGAGCTATCTGTGGGCCTCCTGGCGCTCCTAGCCCCTGCGCATGCGCAACGCACCTCACAATGGCGGCGCCCTGCTCCGTGAGTCGCCGGGACCCTAGCAACGCGACCGCGGCCCTAGCAACGGCCCGATCGCGTCCCCGGCAACCGGCCGCATACAGTAAGAGACGCGCTGCTCCCTGCTCTGGCCCCCACCCTTGGAAGCAGCCGTCGGGTCCGTCGCTGGCTCCGGCGGCACCCGCGACCGAGCTGCTCCAAAGGAGGGGGGTCTCTGGGAGCTGCTGGAGACCAGGGCTACATGTGTAACACAAAGCAATCACAAAATCAAAGGTACTCCAAGGGAAATATGCCCATATAAAACGACAGGAACCGTTCAAAGATTCAAACAGATAGTGTATTGGGTATACAAAAACCGCAGCAGTGGTAAGCAATAAAAACTTACAAGAAAGCCTTGTGAAAAAGGCATATGCAGGGCAGGCAGTGTTCTGGTGGAGGGGATCACCAGTGGAAACATGAAAAATAAAACATAACAAACAGAAAATAGTGCAACTCTGTGAAGAGAAGCGGATCTGCAGGACCCGTGGCTCACTCAAATATAGATGTGTAACACAAAGCAATCACAAAATCAAAGGTTACTCCAAGGGAAATATGCCCATATAAAACGACAGGAACAGTTCAAAGATTCAAACAGATAGTGTATTGGGTATACAAAAACCGCAGCAGTGGTAAGCAATAAAAACCGCTTTAACTGAACGTAGAGTCTTCTCTCTACGCATGGCAACTTCCGCGTTTCACACAGAGCATCGTGATGAAGCTCTGTGTGAAACGCGGAAGTTGCCACGCGTGAGAGAGAAGACCACCCTGCTGTATTGGTTGTTGCAAGCATCTGAGGACAAGAGCGGTCACGTGTAACTCTTGTCTTGAGGGACTGAAACGGAAGTACTGTGACGCGGCTGACCGGAGGATTCGCCGAGCGCAGCGTTCACACGGTAATGCGACGTCACATTTTGGTGCATCCCTCCACTAGAACACTGTGCCCCGCATATGCCTTTTTACAAGGTTTCTTGTAAGTTTTTATTGTTACCGAATGCTGCGGTTTTTGTATACCCAATACACTATCTGTTTGAATCTTTAAACTGTTCCTGTCGTTTTATATGGGCATATTTTCCTTGGAGTAACCTTTGATTTTGTGATTGCTTTGTGTTACACATCTATATCTGAGTGAGCCACGGGTCCTGCAGATCCGCTTCTCTACACAGAGTTGCACTATTTTCTGTTTGTTATGTTTTATTTTTCATGTTTCCACTGGTGAATCGCGCTCCCTGACTTTTCTCAACTACCAGCATATCTCAAGGATCTACTAGGAGGATCCAGTGAAGGTTGAGCTGCAGCCTATTCACCGTTTGTATAGAACCTTATTTCTTTATTTACTTTGAGTGTATTACTGTATTAGAGTATCTTGACTCATACACCTGTGGGAGCGCCTGGTGAATTTTTGTTTCTAGCTATATAAATAAAGACATATATACATACATATGGAGCAAAGTGATATTTCCCAATACAGTATTATATTTGTATCTCATCACCTGACTGTAACTTGTCTGATTCATTAATACATATGTAGCCATGTGTAAAATTGGTGTACATATCTCTTTCTCATGCTGGCAGTAAACCTGGTAAGTATGCAGGGTTGCCAGTAATGATCATGGAGGTTTGCCCTCAAACCCTGGTGAGGTGTCATATGTCCCAAAGGAAGTGACAACATGCTTGGTGTCCACCCTTAGTGACATCAGAGATGTGCCTGTTCCTGAGGTGATATAAGACACAGCACTGCCTAAAGTTAGTTGAGTTTCCTGTTGTTGTGCTGCCTCTGTTCAGTGAGAGGCACGTGAAGGTCTGCAACAGTGTTGCAGTAGTCTCATGCTAGCTGTGAGTCTGTGCAGCTCTGAGCAGAGAGACAGAGAAGCTGGTGAATCTTCCTTAGGGGAGAGGTGGAAGCAACTCCATTAGAAAAGGAGGAACCTTCCCAAGAATTGCAGCAAGAACATGAGCGGCTAAGTACGACCGCTATGAGGGGCAGTCTGCCTGAACCGTCAATAAAGATGACCTTGATCAAAGATACCCTCGTGTGTGAGTCTGGGATTACTCTGCAGAGGAAGGCACCACAGAGGAGTTCCTCATCAGAATCATCCCCCTGCGGACGCAGGGATCCTGATGAGGTGGAGGCGCTGCACTGGATATAGGTAGGACTCATGCACACTACCTCAGCTGCCTGTCTGGGTTGGCAATCCCCACACAACATCATGCGGGAGACTCAGGAGTCCTGTTGCCAACAGATGCACCACCAGACACAACCATGTAATGGGGACTGGTTAGACCACAGGGGCCAATGTGAGATTGGGTGGGTCAGGCTGGGCCAGAAAATCCGTTACACATAAAATCACCATTTTGCATGCTTATGCAAATAAAACAAAGCAAAGTACAGTACATTGACAATGTGACTATTTTGCGCACTCTAAGTTGCGCTCATAACATCTTCTTAAGGCAATATTACTAGTTTCTGACAGATAACCCATTTGCAAGAGCCCTCTTAGTGCAGTCCAAACAACGTAAATAAAATAACACTCCTATAAGACCCATTCCATGCTGAAAGACACCTTATGGCTCCATTCAAGTGTATGGGTCATAAAGGGCCGTATTTACTTAGCGGTGTAACTCCATAGGGGACCTTCCATTGAGAATGACACTTTTCAGGGTCATATTTCTAATGTTTTCCAGATAAGGGGAGCACAGGATTCACGACATAGATATGTGGAATAAAACAGATACATAAAATGGTGTAGCCAATTGTGAAAAATAATCTGTATTAACAAAGATGTATATAACCCACTCACAAATGTTCTTAGAATGTGTGGCGTAACAGATATTCAAAACATACAGAACCCCTGTAAGCTCATATTGAACCCCCAAAATAACCACAACGTATATATAGTGTCAAAGAGGAGTGCTACTGAGCATGGCAATATATATATTTAAAATCAGAGACAAAACATGAAACACAGACAGAGCCGTGTATTTGTGTCAATGGATGTAGCACTGGGCTCTGAATGTGTTTCATGTTTTGTCTCTGATTTTAAGTATCAGAGATTCAACCTGTTTTATTCTCAATTATCTGTTTTATTCCACATATCCATGTTGTGAATCCTGCGCTCCCCTTCTGGAAGACATTGCAAACTTGTATGGATCTAGGGACGGTCTAAAAAGGAGTTTGAGCTGCTTTATAGATATTATTATACAGTATTGTTTTCACCTTATCAGTGGTGGTTAAATATTTATGCACATTTTTACCTAGTTTTTATCACGGTTGTGTTTTAATATATGTTTATTTCACATATACACTCTGTTTGGGGACACTAGCATGTGTGTTCAATTTTGCATTAGCACTTTGTATTATACCCACTAAGATTAGGAGCACCCTATTACAACCCTTTCTTTTGTTGCATATTTACTAAGCTATGCAGGAAGTCTACTCTTACGGAGTAGCATGACTTAGTAAATATGGCAAAATGTATTTTACTGCAGTGTCTAGGGGAGATTGCCACGGTGGTTCCCTGGCAGCTGCTGGTGTGTTTAGAACAGAGTAGGAAGAGTCCCTCTTCTGTTCCTGACATTGGGGAGAGGGTAGGTCAGGTAAATCACACCTTTTGATAGCTACACAAGTGATCATATGGTCATGCTGCTGGAATACCTATGACATTCAGGCGCTGTAGACATTCCAGCACCCATAGGGTTTATTTTGTTCAAAGATTAGGTATTTTTTCATAATAATAACATTATAACGCATGAACTTGACTAGTACTAATTTGGGCAGATTTCTCCAGGAGCTGTCCGCCTACAAGCAAGCAATTCTAAGGATATATTGTACCTGTATTTAGCTCCATACATAATGAAGCAATAGACTGCAGGAGAAATGTCTGAAAATGTAGAAGGGTTTTTACTGGGAGAAAAAAGCAGTGATACATTTCATTACTCCGAGCTTCTTTGTGACAAAGGCAAAGGTGACTTTGATGCATCATTGTTTAGCAACTCTATGTGCCCGAGTGAGTGTTATGCCCCTCCCCACCGTGTCTTTAGAAAGGCTGAAAGTATAATTACAATTTGTTTGGGGGAAAGAGTCACTATGCTAACATGTCTATCAGCCTCCTTCTGAAATATCCATTGTCCTGTATATCACATAAAATAGGTTGTAATATTACACTAAAACACAGTAATCTATGAAAATTAATATTTTGCCTATAAAATACGTTAATTAAGTTGTCAATGTATGTGATTTTATTATTTGCGTATCACAGATGGGATATAAATGGGTTAAGAGTTATTATAGGCTAAAGCTTGTAAATTCCGGGCATTATTGAAATCCCTGCTCTCTGATTGGTTAAAATTCCGAGTATTATCCAATCAGTAATGGCCCGGAATTTTTGGAACCGTACCAAGTTTTTCAGCAAATCAGCTTTCAGTTCACATACACACGGAGTGAGAGCAGCTCTCAGACAGGGGAGATGATTGGACAGGAGGCAGCAGCAAGGCACTGACTCCTCCCCCACGCTGCCTGCAGAGAGCTCCGCACAGGAGAGTGAGGGGAAAGGGTTGTGTGTCTGTTGTATGTGTTTTGTGTGTGTAAAGGGGGCCAGCAGAGTGTTTTATTGGTGTGTGTGTCTTCTGTTGGTGGGTGTAGAGGGGGCAGCAGATTGTTTTATTGGTGTGTGTCTGCTGTGTGTGTGTGTGTGTGTGTGTGTGTTTTGTGTGTGCAGGGGGGGGGGGGGGGCTGTAGTGTGTGTCTTCAGTGTGTGTTTTTTGGGTGGAGGAGGAGTGCAGAGTGTTTTGTGTGTGTGCAGTGTGTGGGTTCACAGGGGTCTGCAGTGGGTGTAGGGAGGGGCCTGCTGGTGTGTTTTGTGGGTGTAGAGGTGGCAGAGTCTGTTTTGTTGATTTGTGTGTCTCGCTGCAGTGTGTGTTTTGTAGGTGCATGGGAGGGGGGGCAGCAGTGTATGTTGTGGGTGGAGGAGGGGTGCAGAGTGTTTTGTGTGTGTGTGTGTGTCTGCAGTGTGTGGGCTTACATTGGGCTGCAGTGGGTGTAGAGGGGGGCTGCTGGTGTGTGCTTTGTGGATGTAGAGGGGGCAGCAGTCTGTTTTGTTGGTGTGTGTCTGCAGTGTGTTTTGGGGGTGTAGAGTGGGGCTGCAGTATGTGTGTGGGTCAGTGTGTGTAGATGGTGGAGGAGGGCTGCAGAGTGTATTTTGGTGTGTGTGTGTGTGTGTGTCTGCAGTGTGTTTGTGGTTGCAGAAGGGGGGGGGCTGCTGTGTGTGTTTTGTGAGTTTAGAGGGTGGAGGAGAGCTGCAGTGTGGTTTGTGGGTGTAGATGAGGGGGGCTGCACAGTGTATAGGGGGGACCGCAGAGTGTGTTTGTGTACATAGAGGGGGGGGGGGAGTACAGTGTGTGTGTGTGTGTGTGTTGTATGTGTTGGAGTGGGTGTGTGGGTGTTGTGGTTGTGTGTGGTGTGTGGTGAGGTGATGTGGTTTTTGTGTGGAGTGGGTGTGGTTGGGGGTGTGGTGTATGTATGTCTATACAGGGGGGTGTGTGTAGTACTTAATTTCCTTTATAAACTTGCAGTAAAAGCATAAGAATGACGCACAATCATGCTGATAAAAATCAATATGACTACAAAAAATATATCTTTTTTAGTAGAAAATTTAAAAAAAAATCAAAAAAGTCTACATTTAGGCTCTATAGTAATAATACCTCGAAAAGGAGCATACTGGTCAATAATGCCTGGCTGGTTAAAGTCCCTCGGCTTAGCCCTAGGCACTCAAACTCTTCCAGCAGGGCGCATATGCGCAGTAATGCCCTGTTCTTCGGGAGTACTTACTTAGCGTATATAGTGCACACGTTGATACACCGAGACAATCTGCACTGTAACAAATAAACAATAATAATATTATTAAGGCATAGGTGTGGAAAGGTGCCCCAATAATGTATGCAATGGGTAGGAGGGTGTGCAGCAAGACTGCAGAAACAAGATGCTCCCTCAAATATGAATTGGAGTCAGCCAGAGATATCAGTGTGTCCCAGTGATATGTGGATGGCTCTAGGCTGACCCCAAAATCTGATGAAGCGATAGGGTTCTACAAAAAAGTGTAAGAGGCATGGTGCCCCAAACAGCAGGATACACTGATTATTTATGTAACATGGCTGGACCAGATTGCCTCTCTGCTTCCTGTCATGTAAGTCCTGATAGCTTCAGGCTGTGGCAGGCAATCCTGTGGGCTTTTGACCACCTCATTCTGACTCCCTGAGTGATTTAAGTGGTGGTGTCATAGCAAACTGTGTGTAGCCTATCATGGTGCAGATCCTGTGCCCTCCCCTTCTGATGCCTCAGGGAGGAAGTGCAAATTTGTAGTTACAGCTGATCCAACCCTCCTAGGGAGTGGAGGAGTGTGGCCGGTCTCCTCCCGGCTGGGAGAGGGACAGGCCAGTCAGTCCCTCATGAGCTGGCTGGCCAGGAAAGATAAAGATGCCTCAATTAACAGAGAGGAAGCACCATCCAGAGGCCTGGGATCCTCTGACCATCATGCATCCGCTGTGTATAACATCTGCAGTAACTGCAACAGCCAAATAAACCCATTTGCTTTATATACCCCTGCCTGAGTGTTCAGTCCATTTGGGCAAGGGGGGAAAGAACTCTGTTTTGGTGTGGGCTGACTCTGGATACCACTGAAGCTGGAGGCGCTGACACCGTGAGTAACCATCATGATCATCAAAAGCCTGTCCTGGTCCCCACAACATAGCGGACCACTCAGCTCTCCTGGACCCTCACAATGTGTTACATTTATAAGGTATAGCATTATTCCCCAAGGATGGGAGGGTGCATTAGAGAGCCCTCTATTTTCTTGATGGGCATTTACATCCCTAGATGACATGCTGTAGGCACTTGAGAAGTGCAGAGTGTGAATGGTTGCATATATGAAGGGGAATATGTGTTGAGGGGTCTGGGATAAATTAGCAAACAAAACTAAGGTTGTATTGTGATGGTATGTAGGAGGGTGATGTGGAATACCCATTATCTTACTCTTTTTACCTATACCTTTGTGTCTAGGCAAGGGGAGTGCACCAACAACCTGACCCAAAGAGAGGCCGAATCTGAACTCAAAGGAAGTGTCAGAAACAGATGGGGAGAGAAGAAATGTATGGACACTTCCCATGTAATTGGACCCAAAAGACATTCATATCCGCCTAAATGGTTAAGCCCCAGCAGGGAAGCTATACATGGGGCAAAACAGCTGACCAGGGTAGCTGCAATAGGGAGTAGAGCTGTGAGGGGGATGAAGAATTATTCTTAGAGGAAGGTCCTACTTGAAATATAAACATGGTCACCAGTTCTAATTGGACCAACAGTCGTAGAAACAAATCTAGAAGTAAGGGATATAGATGGTGAAAAAACTGATGGTGTTGCCCTATAAAAAAAAGCTCATCAACTTCAAGCACACTAAGTTGAGTATTCACATCTTCAATGGCCCTTTCGTTTTCCCTACATCATTTTCTTCAATGCTATTAACTCTTCTACACCTTCCTCTAAGAATAATTTGTCATCCCCCTCACAGCTCTACTCTACACTATATATTTAGTTAAGTTATGGTGGGTAAAAAAGTGACAAAAACCCTCCACAGCAAAGCATAATGGAAATATTACTGTATGCTCTTTTGCATGTCCTAGACAGGTCTGCAACCCTGCCTTTCACCATTATTACCCAGCACACAGCACTTCCACTGCAGCAAGGGATTCTGGGAAATGACATGCAAATGAGCACACCGTGCCACCTTTTGCTTCAAAACTATTCAAAATGGTTCCCCTATAGGCTTAAGCTTGCTGCATTGTCACAGCTTTGAGCACAGCCTGGGTTAAGATGCATAGCCAGTAAACCCACCCACAGACAGCCGTTTCGACCTTAATGGTTCTCCTCAGTGTGGGGTTGGTAAAAAATATGTAAAAATGTACTTTCTGAATCGAAAGACTTCTTTACTAGAGGTGAAAAATTATCTGGGTTTAAGAACCCATTGTTAAAAAAACCTCTCAAAACTTATGGAAAAAAACAACAAAAATTCTCAGCATTGTTTAAATATGTTCATGATTTGGGGAGCATGTAAAACTTTTGGGGTACAGCTTGGTGAGTTTATGAGGAAGAGTTCTGACAGAAAATGGAATTATGCCCTCAACTAACATGGGTCCATAAGGATATGGATATATATCTAAGCTTGAGGACACCTCAGCGTTTATATTCTTTTCTGAGGGTGGCTGGCGGATATTTACCCAATTGTCAGTTGGCCAGTCGAATCAAGGGAATATGTTGGGCATTTAATGAAGGGCAATGTAATAGGGTCAAGCATGTATATTTAAACATGACTGTGCATACTGTTTGGGAGAACACATGGAGGTTTCGTTGTATACAAACAAATACAGCAATCATGTGTAAAGGATCCTTGGGAGATTTTGCCCAAAATAGCATGCACGCCACTGAGCATAAGCGTGTTGGAGCCATAGCTGGAAATGTATCACAATAAACAGCTGTATTATTATTGTGGGATGGGTTTACAGTGGGTTTTATAATTCCCAGTACTTATCATGCTAATATTGGTTGTAAGAAAAATGTGAAATCTGTTTGTATGCATACTTATTAGAGCTAAATTACAAAGAGAGGTTTAATTGGGTCATATGGCAGGACGCTTTCCCTTTTCACTGATTTCTGGTCTTTGTACTATTTCACCTTTGGGGGCAGTGCCAAAAAAATTACTTTTTCGGCTTATAAAACGTTTATCATTTCCAGACGGAGCTTCAGCTAATGATAGCATTTAAGATGAACGTACTTCAATGGCTTATGCAGCTTTTGAAGATGTGGTGGTTTTGGTGCAAAGTTGAGGTCCTGGGGCGTTGATTGCAAAATAAAACCCAATATTAAATCAGCCTTTAGATTACTGCCAGTACATCTGGAATTGTTTTATATATTGGGTTGTTGTTTTGATCATGAATATTATGTGGATTTGAGTTTGCCTATGAGCTGTGCCATATTGTGCTCTTATTTTGAAATAGGTGTTCGTTTTTAGAGCATTTCTACAGTATGTCAAGAATCAGAGTTTTCAGGGATATTCCATTTTTTGAAGGATTTTAAGTTCATAGGCTCAGCAGGTCTAAACAACTGGGCTCAGTTATTATCCTCTTTTCATAGGATTGCGTGTCTGATTGGTGTTCTGTTAGCTGAAGAAAATAACAGAAGGTCCTATATCCATTATTTTGGTAATTGAAATAGATTAAACTAATATGTGTTTTTTTCTTCCACAGTCAAAAATTAATACATTTTGAAAATTGGATAATTTAGTAATCAGGTAAAAAAAAGATGACTTTGGGTTGTCTTCAGTCATTATTGGGTCCTTTGGCATTTGCTTGCCATGTTTTTTTAATGGTATAGAATTTTTTCATGTTGGCTGGCATTAGGTACAGTATGGTGGGAGTGAAAACGCCACATCATTTTATTAGACTATCAGCTCTGAAAGATGATCTGTTGACATGGCAGTCATTTTTAGAAACTTACAATGGCCAAACTAGGTTGTTTAATGAACCGGTTATGAACAGTGATTTAGGGACCTATGCACCAAAGGTTCATCAAAAACATCGCCGGGCCATTTAAATCGCTGTTTTTGTGAGCATTGCTAGCACGTATTCAGAAAGCCTCAATTACCTTTGATAGTAAAATTCACAAAACATGCGAGTAGCCGGCGACGTGAAGATCAACCCTCGGAAAAGGCCTTACCCGGCGAGTTCTTTATGCTGCAGAGAGAGCTGCCCAGAGAGAGCCGCCTCTCCCTGTGCAAATCCCGCCTGAAATAAATGTTTTTTAATTTACATTTTATTACTTGTGTAGATGAGCAGGGGGTCTCCTGAGCAGAACCACATTGATTTCAGGTCCGTGACCCCCTGCTTCCCGAGATACAGGCCCCGATATGGGGCATGAAATGTCCTAGTAACGTGACGCGGGACATTTACATGCATAGGAGATACTGGCACCCTATAAAGGGGCCTGTATCTCGGGAAGCAGGGGGTCCCCGGACATGAAATCAACACGGTTCTGCTCCGGAGACCCCCTGCTCACATACACTAGTAATACAATTTTAATTAAAATATGTATTAAAAACCAAAACACAACCCACTCTCTGTGGTCCCACATATGACAATTATTTATTTTATTAGACACAGGATTAATACCACAGGCATCTGTGTGTCCTCGGGTGGTCCCCGTGGGTCCCCACTGGCTTGCAGTAGCATTCCTGTATTTAAAAAAAAAAACATGGCCTACATTTCAATAAATACACCTCCACCCCCCCATCAAACACATATAGTACAGTAATGTGCAAAATAACTATTATCCAGATATGGATAATAGATTATTTGACCATTATTAAACACAACATTAGCCAGGCAGCATAAAAAAAGTAAATAAAAACTGTTCCACTTACTCCTGCCAACATGAAGGGTGTCCTCGTCAGCAACTGCAGGGCGATGTCCTCCGATGCCAGCAACAATACATAAATAAAATACAATCTAATGGCCCCTAACTCCTTAATCACCTTAGCGGTTACTAACCACTGTAGTAATGAAGGGGTTAACCCACCCGGGAGGCCTAACCACCCACCCACCCCGGACCCACTATACCCACCCTGTACCAATTGAGTGGCATAGAAGTACATCATACCCATGTATGTACGGTTACACTGGGTGTCTGGAGGGATTAATGTAAAGCAGCAATGCTCAGCCTATGCACAACATCAAAAGCATACAGTGGATCTGGTTACAAGTCTCATTTGATATGAACTCAGTTGTAGGAAATATACTGGTCGGTATCAAAATATATTGTGTCAAGTACTAGAACAGTATATGTGTCTGCTTGTAGGGTAGCCTTGTAATAGTGTAAGACCCATCCTTAAATACAGTGAAAGAAATTATAAGTGCTATTGTGTTCCAGACTGCACTGTTAGTCAGTAATTGGGCTGCTAAATTTGTATATTGCACCTGTATACGTGAAGACCAGCCTTCTGAAAGCACAGTGGTTCTGCAGACGTGGATAAGTGGGATATCCTCCCAACCGGTGAATGCTCTGAGCTGCCTGTTCGGTGGGTATTGCAGCGAGAAGTTATTTAGCAGATATGGATGCATTTAGCCCTCTGAGCTGCCGTTACAAAGAAAGGGTGTTCCCCCAAACTGCCTGCTGAGATAGTAGTGCCACCGAATAGCCTAATTAGAAGTATTTCCCATCCTTGTATCACGCGAGGTAATTCTCTGTGCAGAGGAGCTTATCGGCGATCAAGGTGAGAAGTGGCAGGCAAATAATAATAATAATTAAGGGGAGATGCTAAGGGGTACACAGGGAGAGCCTAGTAGTCCTTATAGCTATAGCGTTGCCCGGATCAGTACCGGGTATATGATGAGGAACTCTTGCTCATGGAAACCTGCCTATTGAGATGGTTACGCCGCAGTGTGGTTCAGATCGACTTATCCAGCGTATACCACTAGAGGCGGGTTATCCGTATAGAGGAGTTGAACAGTGGTCATGGTGAGACACTGCAGCCAGGTAGAAGGGAGTTGGAAGGGAGATGCAGTAGAGTAACCAGGAGGTCCATGTAGCCCTGTAACTATATCACTGCCTGGATCAGAACCGAATATACTATGTGTGACACACTACATGTATTCGTCTGAGGGCACTGTCATGTAGGGTGAACAGACAAAAGAGACTTGTAGGGACTGAACACTTAGAAGTGAAAAACAGCTGGAGCGGACCCGACGTTTGTTTCACTTTACGTGACAGCTTCTTCCGGCAGTCCCCTCAGACCTATATATCTGATGCTTTGTCACGATTTAAGTTGGTCAACGATTGTATCAGGTCATTGTAGGAAGAGATAGATCAAAGAAATACAATGGCTAATCTCAATCCTGCTTAAAAAAACATAGAAAGGGGTTTGCGCTTGCAACAATTAAGCGATGGTTGGCAGGTTTATCTTTTTTTTCTTTAATGTTTTTGGTTTTAAGGATCTTACGAAAGTATTTGTAGTGAAGCAGTTAGTGAAAAGTTGGTGCAGGACTATGAGGACAATTGAAACTCGTAATCTTATTACTTATCAAGATCTGCGTGATACAGTATATTAATAGTGACACAACTGGTTTGCATTTCTCAATTTCAATCATCATTTAAAGCTGTATTAATCTTTTTTTCCATTTTTAGGGCTCTTCGGGTAGGTGAGTTAGTACCAGTTGGATAAAGGATTAAGGGCTCCAGATATATCTTTATATAAAGGTAGGCTTTGTATTTTTATTTGGTGGTCTAAAACTGAAGTATCAAAATTGAGAGAGTGTTTTTTGTGGCTCATGGTAATGTGTTGTAATGTATGGACCGAGCCTGCAACCGAGCCAAGACCACAAAAGCGATAACTTGCTGGCTAATACTGTAGATCACAAAAAAGCAGAGATACAGTACACTTGATAGGGACCTACAATGCACAATGGGGACATCATAATTTTTTTTTTAAAACAAGTACTGGTTTATACTATGGAATGCCTGGAGTTTACAATCCTTTATTGATAGTTGATCACAAATGACATGGAGGAGATCTAGCAAACTAAGGGATTTACTGGCTATAGCCATTATTCTTTGCCACATAAATTCCCATTTAGACCAAAAGTGATAGGTTCAAATAAATGTGGACATTGTAAGGCATGTGAGCTTGTCTCAAGAGACTGATTTCAGTGATTCAAATGGACCTAAAAATTAATAACACGTCACGTTAACTGTAAAACAAAAGGAGTGATCTATTTATTGTCCTACATGTGCAGGAAGTATGTAGGGAAAATTGGCAGGGAATTATGCATGAAAATATTGGAACACATTCGGAAAACATCTCCAAGAACATGAATATTCTGGGTGCTAGACATGTCTATATACACCATCACGGCCAGGTGGGAAGTATTTTATTTGTACAAATAGACCATATAACTTAGGGGTAAGAATGGGGGATCTTGATAAATCACTTCTTAAATGTGAAGGGAAATGGATATACTATTTAGACACACAGACTCCATTGGGACTGAGTTATGGTTTGGGGTTTCCAGCATATTAATAAGTGATATGTGATATACTGGAGAGGACCATCATTGTAATTGTTTTTATATTTATATTTCTTGGTATTACATCGGTGCACTGACACAAGGGGTATTTAAGAGAGTCGGGTTTACTTCCTGCCTGTTACGGTTGTGCTCGCCACAAACCGGGGCCAGACCATGTAGAAGAGGCTGGGTTATGAAATCACCGACCTTAGACCGCGCAGACAGGTCCGGAGTGCGAAGTTCATAGTCAAACAGGCCGGGTTCAGGACTGGAGAGAACAGCGTAGTCGTTGGACGAGCCAGAGTCAGGATAGGAGATATCCGGGTAGTCGTAGTCCAAGCAGGGAGTCGGCAACAGGAAATCAAGCAGGTCCTTCTGCTTCGGCGTAATCGCTGCAGGTCGGGAACGGGGTTTGCGCGAGTGGCGTCCATGGCCCATAGCGCCGGTCTAGGAGAGGGAAGACTGACCGGAGTGGGCACACCGCCAGGCAGCACTGGTAAACCAGTGCTTCAGCGCAAATGTTCAAACAGGCCTCTGCGAAGGGAGAGAGAGCAGCAGGCCACAGCATCCAAACAATACCTCTGCTGGGGGTGAATGCAGCAGGTAGTAGAATCCAGGCAGGCAAAACACAGGCCTCTGTGAAGAGAGGAACAGCAGGCTTCCGGGAACCAGGAACACAGGCCTCAGCGTAGTAGCAGCAGGCCTGGAGGAAACTGGAACGAGTACAACGAACTAGAACAATAATCAACAGAGATTAGTCACGAGAGATAACAAGCCAGGAGGCTTGTGGCAGAACACAGGTAACATCCACAAGGGAATTATGCTCAGCGGTGAGGCATTGTAGAAAGTATTTAAAGGCCAGCGGGTCAATCCCAGGAGGGGAGTGCGAGAGCACTGCTCCAATGACTGAGTACAAGGCTAGGTTGAAGTGATAGCCCGCACAGCTGCTGTTGATTGCAAACAGGGAATTAGTGAGAACAGCACAACCCTGCAAGGCTACGAGAAAAGCCAGGAGTGGATTCCTCACACTGCCATATCCCAGAAGAAGCACAACAATGTGAAATGTGGCTTGGGGTGGTGTGGGGGAGAAGTGAATATCGTAAAGAGAGCCTCTGATTGCATCCGGAAAGAAACCTCATTGCATCCTCACCGCAATCATAGTAAACATTCTTAGCAGCCAGGACGAGCATTAACTACAATTGCCGACTGGAGCTTGAGACGAATGATCCTTGCTGTTGTTAGATAAAAAACAAACCAAAAAGCGCACAAAATGTGTATAACAATAATAAAGGTGAATTAGCTAATATTTAATACCAAAACATATATAGTGTAGGGTGTACTATTATTAGGGTGCAAAATTGGGCTAATGTACGTAAAGTGATTGATATAATAAAAAATAGGTGCAATGAATAAATAAAATGAAATTCCCTTAGGGAATAAAGGAGCGCCTGCTGCTGTACCAAAATGAGATGACAGGGCATTAAAATTGATAGAAAAATGAAACAAAGTGCAAAGACTCTCATGGTACAAAATGTATTGGGAGCAATGGTAAAGGATGCACGTACAAGATAAAAGATTAAAAACGCAGTGGGTTTAAAAAACTTAATTGGCCAGGGTGGAACCACAATCCTCTGCTCCATGATCCAGATCAGCCAGATTGTTAGTAGATAGCCGGGGGTATCCCTCTTTGCACTCAATCCTGCATGGTGGCTTCTTGCAAGTTCCCCAAAGGAAAATTATTTGCTTGTTCACTCCACGAGTAACAGAACTGTTTCACTAGGCAGTGGGAACCTCCAAACTGTCAACACTCCTCCGTTAATGTGCCACAGGTGATGTCAGCACCTCCAAACCAGCAAATACAAAAGTGCAGTGTTCACAAAGGTGAGGGAGACTAAAACAAGCTTGTAGCAATTAACACAATATTAATAAGTGTTCCAGCACTCATTGACTTCTTAAACAAATCTCAAAATGGGATAAATGCCAAATGAAAAAATGTTTAATGCAAGCACAAGGTAAACAGATGTAGCCAGGTCCCCCTCTACGGGTCAGAACTCCCCTCTCCAGGTACTCACCGGGAGGTGCGGGAGCGTGTGCATGCCGACGGTGTGCGTGAGGCGTTTGTTGGAAGTGCGGGGGGACAGCTGGTGTTTGCGCAGGGTGTGCGCATTGCCGGAGACTCCCGGCGGCTCCAATGTAGGGCGCCGCATCTTGCGCGGAGTCGCGCATGCTCAGTGGAGCTCCGGCGGCCCTTACGAGTTTTGCATGCCTGAGTACAGCCCGCGAAGCACTAGCCTACCAGGGAAGGCTTTTGGACGGGACTACAAGTCCCATGAGCCTAGGGAGCGCCCCACATGATGCCAGGGAGCCAATAGGGCTGCAGTATTTCCCTGCTCTGGGAGATAGATACATTTTCGCGCGCTGAGCCCACGCGAGCAGTCGGGACCAGGAAGAGCTAGGGATAGGAGGTGAGTGCAGGGGTCTTTGCCGCATTAGTGATATTGTCAGTTAGGGACACAGCGGACGCTGCGCTCCCCGCAAGGAGGTTTGGGCTCAAGCCTACGCTACAAAGAGATAAGGACTATCTCCAGGGTGGGATCGCCCCTGACAGATCCTCGTGCTAGGAAAGGCAGGATATCGCAGACGGGATCACTGAGCGGCGGATCCTATTAGAAGTTGTCTGCAGGCCCGGGTGCAGGAGCACTCGGCAGGTACCTTCATAAGTGCACCAACAATACACCTTCTATATACTATACACACGTGAGCAGCGCTGCCACACATCTGGGTGGGGATCCAGGACACTGGGACGCTGGTGCAGAGCACCCAATTATTGTGGGCACTGTATGGTGGTGGGACATTGGACACGGTGGAGAGTTGCGTCCTGCGTGGTGCGTTGGACAGTGGTACTCTTAGTCAGAAAAGGGATACACATATTACATTATCTGTGAAGCTATGGTTATGTTGCATATACAGTAAACTGTTCTAATATATACTTCGGTGTATGTACTTATTTTGTATGTGGGTCCTATGTAGGCAACCTTCTACACTCCTAGAATCCTACACAGGTGGAGGCGCTGTAAACCAGATCGTTCCAGAGGATTCACCCCAGGTTCCAAGCAAGCGGAGGCTCAGGCCTCTTGTGAACCTACAGGATACACACCACACCAGGTAACACATATGTTCCCCCTCACATGCACTCTATCTGCGATTGGGGTAGGGGGAATACCCGTTACACATATATATGGAGAAATGTTGTTTAGGAGGATATCGGGTCACTCCTTTGTTCCTTGTTTGTACCCTGCACATAGCCATTGGTTTTTCAATATTGAGAGTACTGTCTATCATTGTTTTGTTCTGAAGCTTGTAGCAATGCTGCACAGAGTCTCAACCAGCACAAAAGTCATCCAATGCATTTCATGATTGCGTGGCTACTTCATCAGGGATTAAAAACATATCAGTCCAGTCCTGTTGTGTTTAATATACCCCCTCATAGTCTCTCATTGGCTCCAGGCCAACTCACATGTCTAATAGATTTAAAGTGACAATGACAAATTGCATAAATCGAGATAGTGAAAACACAAGACATAAAACTTTATAAACAATTTGACATACTTATACACAGAAATAAAATTAGGGGAGGGGAATATGGGAATGGAAAACAATTACATAACTACTGTAGCAAGAGGTTACATGTTAATGCTCACTAGAAAATAGGTAAATTATGAATGAGTATCAAAAATATATAATGATGTCAACATGTTGCCATTGTAACACTCACATACGTGAAACAAATGTAGCAATATTAGCAACACTATAATAGGAGGTGTTGAACTACATAATGTTAAGAGCAGAGAATGAAACTGATTAGAGCCCAGCTCCATGGACAGGCTCATAGAAAAATCAAGACAACTATATTATTCACAATGTGGATGGAGCAGACAGCGGAGCCACACATCTACACTCCACAGAAGGGGCACAGGCAGAGCTCCAAATGTCAAAATACAAAGAAGCCTTGGGGTGTAGATCCCATGACGAATGAACGGAAAAATCAACAAACCATCCAAAGCCAAACCCATGTTGTATGAGTAAAGCTAATAATCTATTAATTATCAGTATGGAAGGGACCGCTAAGGTTCAATTAGAAGAATGAATATGAATGCGAGGAACATCAGGAGGGGACAAAAAGAGAGAAAACTCAGAATTGAACAACTATTAATATAGAAGTGAAATAATGTCAATGACTTCATTAAGTCCAGAAGGAATTATGGTTTTGAGCTTATATATCCAATAGCTCTCCTGTTTGGATAAGTCTCTCACACGGTCACTACATCTTCTATTAAAGCTGCAGTTCAGTCTTTTTTTATTTTATTTATTTTTTTACTTCAATAGTTTTAAGTGGGCAATCTCTAATTACCTAAAGAACTGTATAGCTGCAGGTCAATTCGTTCTCCATGTATTGATAGGTCGAAATTTGGTGACATAATTAGTGAAGGGATCTGTTTATATTCTGCTTGTCTGTCAGTGGAAGCTCATGAATATTCATGAGCAATTCTGCACTGACATGTGCTAGAGGGAGGGCAGGGCTGACAAAGGGGTGTGCCAGGGCTTGTGACAGGACATGAAGGGGCAGTGCCTTAGCAAATGGCTGTTAAAATAGAATACAAGAAAATTGGTCTTTAAAAGTTGTTGTTTTTAAAACAGAAAATGCTAAAAGTATTTTTTCTTACTACAGAACTGATTTATTAAAAAAAACACACATGCAGGATATTGACTGAACTGCAGCTTTAATAGGAACAACATCAATCACCTTATATTTCAAAAGGGTAGGGTCCTGCCCGTGGTGTGTTTTGCAGTGTCTTGAGACACTATGTTTGTCAATCCCTATCCTGATGTTCCTCGCATAGTCCAATATACTTCTCCTAAGTTGTCTTTTGGTGCGTCCTATGTACACTAGACCACAGGGGCAATCCAGGTAATACACCACATGGGTGATTGTGCATGTACAGTAATACACTGTTTGATATTGAATACCTTGTTCGATCCTTTGGTGGAAACATTCTTTCTGTCAGAATGGAGCATCCTGCAGGCCAAGCAACAACCACATGCGAAGTTACCCTTGAGTCTCTCCGGTATCCAAGTCAAGCTGGGGGTCTCAAGCAATGATTAGGTGATCATTAGTTTAGTGATGTCAGTTGGGCCAATAAACTTTTGAAGTTTCTTGCTGTTGTTAGACCTGGGCAATTATGAGCTCATACTGGTCAATATTGGTTTTTGCACGTTTTTGCACGTTTTTGCAAACCCATCTGTGCTGGGTATTGTTATGCTTATTTTCACTATATGTACCGACATTATACCTGTGTCTGTTAGACTGCTTGTTCTGACTTCATTGCTCCCCATTTTTAACTGTTTCTGAACCATGTTTGTTTGTGTTTTATTTAATATATTATTTTTGTGTTTTATTTAATGTATTATGACTACCAAGTGGATAATTTTTATTCAGTAATAGTTATTTTATACTCATTCCCTTTGACCTTTTTAAATATAATGGGGGTTATGCACTAAGCAGTGATAAGTGCTTTTAAGTGAGATAAAAAGCCATTATAGCATGATACTGCCTTCTGTGAGATTCACAAAGCAGTGATAAGTGCTTTTAAGTAGCCATTATAGCAGGTTACTGCACTGTTACTGCACTGTTATCACTGCTCTTGTTGTTCTCACAGCAGTTATCTCACTTTAAAGTACTTATCACTGCTTTGTGCATAGCACCCAGAAAACTCACTTATCACTGCTTAGTGCATAACCCCAATTGTGTCTAATTAAAAAGTTGTAAGGGAAGTGTATATAAGGGACTTGCTTGCCAACTGAAGACACACCCCTGACGAAGATGTACCACCTCGAAACGCGTAGGGTGGCTTTTAGTTGGCTATCAGTACACTGATAGACAAGGAGAGCTGGTGGAGCATGCAGGGTTGGCTCCAGCTCAAACCATCCTCCGTACTCGGTCTGGGGACTGCCGTTTTGGTCACAGAGACGTCACGATGGAGTGACACGTGGCGCATCACCGACGTGGTGCAGAAGCACCGGGAGAACAGAGATGTGCTACCGGACGGACCAGTCAGGCGGACGCACCAACAGGAGCGAGTGAATCCCTGCCCAAACTGTTCCTGGACTACAGAGACCCTTACATCATTTCTGCTCTTTATGCACAGATATTTTGTAAGTCCATTTTTACTCTTTGAGCCTAGTAAAGCTAATAATACTACACTATGAGGTGTGCACTTCTCTCATTTTTTATCTTTATATATTAATTTATCTAATATTGGCAATGATATTTTTAATATTGAACGTCAAAGGGGTTTAAAGGCAGCATGTTTCATAATGGCAGCTGAGTCCTGGACAATTTAAGGTTATTTAATGGCTGGCCGATTGGCAGTTTAAGGTGCCATACTGGTCTACATTTGGTGAACAGTTGTTATTTTGGTTATATGACCTTTTAGGGCAAGTTGTCAGTGTTGCGTTCTCTCTTGAGGTCAAGTTAACTCCACTATGCAAGGTAATGTACAAGCAACAGCATTGCTGGCTGGGATCTAGACATGAGGTTTAATAATAAAATATAACTAAATAAAAGCTGTGGCCTTGTTGATTCCAGATTTTGCCTCTTTGTTGTTATTCTGGGTATTAGTGTGAGAGTGTTTGGGGCCCCTTCCCAATCATGTTCAGTGTTCTGAATCTCTCTGTTGTTCAACTGTCCCTTCTGGTGATGTGATTTATTCCTATGAAAGGGGCGATTTGGTAACAACCGGAGAGTGTTTTGAAAGGACTTTAATTTATTATACTGTGTTCATTTGAGACAAATTTTTTAGCATCAGTCTCAAAAATGTTAGAAGTATCTATGTATAAAAGGGCTGAACTAGTTTTCCAAAGGGGCCAGATCCAGAAGAAAAAATAAATAAATCAGAGTAGAAGGGCCACAAGAGTAATATAATGTAATTTTGGATACATTTTAAAGACTAAAAAATGAGTATACAGTACTTCAAGAAATGGCAAGCATTTTAATATGTATTTATATTGCTTAGCTTACAAGTGAATGTTATTGTTAAAAATTACACGCGAAACGCATAGAGTGATACCACCCAGATCGTGGCATGACTGCGAAGGAAGGCGTCCCTACACTCACTGCAGTAACCAAGCCGGAAGTGACGTCTTCACCTGGCGACCAGACACGGAGCGGCGTCTCCCGCGAGTAGCTGTGAAGTCCAGCTGGAGCTTCCGACGGAGGTGGTGCGGTGAGAAGGTGGCATGAGCTATTCTCCCGGTTGTCACTGAAAGCTTTTATAGCTTATATGCTTATTTTATATAGCGACACTGTAAGTGTACATTTTTAAGGATCATATAAATTGTATTTTATCACCTGATCTGTGCTATGTCCGTACTCTCTTTTTGTCTTTGCTTGGGACTTAAACACAAAGTGCAGGAGCCAGTCTACATTCATCCATTCCACTACCCACTATTGATCACCACTGCCTGAAAACCTCTTTTTTCCTGTGCGTAGGCTGTACATAGGAGCCAAGGTTCACTAGGGATTATTCCCAGCTATTCTGTACATCTACACTTAAAACCTTTTCTTGTGTTTTTTTCCCCCTATGCTCCCCCTGGACCGTGAGAAACCTGTTTGTTACTGATACCTGGATCCTCCTGTATCATTAATGTAATCACCAAGTGGCACCATGTTGACTCTCTGCTCTATTTTTAAAGTTCAATAAATGGTTCTGTTTTTGCCACATTGACAACAGATATAATTGAAAAACTGAGGTAACTGAAACAACATATTTACAGTCATGTTTTGTCTGAAATCAAGGATAAATTGTTCAATATTCCCAATCGTCATGTGCAGGAGTAGAGAAGGTGCAGATACACAAAAGACCAAATTGAACTAATGAGGTGTTTAATTGACAGGCATGGCATGCTAAACAGATTGACTTTATTGACGCAACATGATTTACTTTTTGACTTTACATTCTTTTACAATAAAAGAAGCCTGACAATAATCCTGTCTCCATCTCTGCTTCTATAGCACAGGTATAACATATTAAAAAAGGGGCCCATGTCACATACTGTAATCTAACAGGTTTAGAATTTCTTGATGTAAGGGTCAGGCCACTATTTTCTTGTAGCCACTTTGACCACTGATCATACACATGCACTGTGGCATTGCACACACATGCTGTCATAGCACATGCTCCCAATAAGTGTTGTAATCAGGAACAAGCTATGAAAAAACAAAGAAAAAAGATGTGACCTCTAGGGATTTAGGACTAGACCTACCCAGCTTTTACTGCACATTCTCACTATAAACATGTTTACATTTCTTGGTATTTTATGCAGTGAACTAAAAAAAAAAAGGTAAATAGAAACTGTAAAAAAGACAGAAAAAGAGACGGGAAAGAGTGACATTTCCGAGATGCTTTGCTAACAGGATAAAGCAGAAGTCTGGCGCATAGCCTGAGTACCTCAACAGCTCAACGTTACTTGGCTTTGGTAGTACACTCAATCTAAGGCTGCGCTTATAGTGCCGGCGACAGTGACGTCACGCTGCGGTCGCTGGAAAAAGCAAATTAACTTGACGCGATCGCAACCAAGCCGTTGCTCCATCGCGCCGTCGTGCTACTTCTATTATAAGCGCCCGTGACAACGGCAATACATTTGTTTTGCCGCGACGTCGCGTCGCCGGCACTATAAGCGCAGCCTAAAGCATTCGGTATGCCGAGAAAGCAATTTATTGTCACATTGGTTTTTGGATATGGAGTCATGCAAGAATCATCAAGTCAATTTAAAACGCTACCAATTTGTGAAAAGATATCCCCGGGGTGCCACAGCATATAATTACTACAGAATTCAGGACAATTCATTTAAAAAGCCAAAGCAAGAAAATATTATATTGTAAAACAGAGTAAGGGGTAGCTCATTTGAAGATGACAGTGTATATGTTTTAATGTAGTTCTCTTTTCATTTTTAGACAATTGTGCTTATTCTGAGTATTGGATAAACGTCCAACTCTTGCTTTACAGAGAGTAAAAGCACAGTGTCTGACGGATTCCTTTACTACATATTGACAGGTGTCCAGATATTACCACAATGGACTGTATTCAACAAACCCGCTCAATGTCCAAAAAAGGGATTTCATTTTCATTTGGAGGCCTGAAAGATACTAATCAGATTTTTACAGCATTAACACCTTACTTTCATTAGTTATATTTCAAACCAGAATGTAACAGTTCATTCTAAGGAGAACAGAGATGTAACAAAAGCACCCAACAGAGAGGCTTGTTCTAAATCAGTCAAGCAGGTATAAGGCAGAAACAAAGCCAGTAGATTTGTGTGACAGTACAGTATGTCAAGGAACTCTTTTGCTTTTTTTAAATATATATATTTAAACACAGTGATTTGCAGAAGTATTCACCCCCTACCAATAATGTTATATTTTGTTGAATTAGAAATGTAGCACTGTTTCCCCTCCCTCCCGCTGGGAGATTACACAGCCTATGCTACCTGGGTGTGTGGTGCGATACCTGTTAGGGTCAGGAGAGCTGGGCTGATCTGCGGTAGTGTGAAGATCAGGATAGGCTTAGCTTCTTTCTCTGGTTCTTTCTCTTTGGTGTTCAGCGCCTCCAGCCGTAGTAGGTTCCAGGATATCCAGAAATCAGCCCACACTACTGCACCCTTTCCCCCTCAGCCCAAGGACTGATACTCAGACTGAGGTATATTAGCATGGGATCTTTATTGGGTGGCACTCACTGCAGTTCTTCCTCACTGCAGTGCATGGTCTCAGAGGTTCCCTTCATCTGGATGGTGCTTTGCCCCTGGTAGTATAGGGCATCAGGCTGAATCTGTTGTTCCCCCAGCTCAGAGGCTGGGGGTGAGCACGCTCATCCTGCCATAGGAGAGACTCACAGCTCTCTGCTTCCTCTCTCTTCAAGAGCTCAAGCAGGACTCAATACTAAATTTGGCATTCACCTAATTAAGACAGGAGGGGCGGGCTCATGGTCTATACCTATTCCTGATAGGGTTACACAGGCCATGAGTCACCACCTTACTCTTGTTCATCATAGAGGAACAAGGGTGGGGCACAAACCCATAGATTTAACCTATTACTGCCTGCAGATAACAGGATTTACATAACACGGCGGGGAAAGAAAGGCAGAATAGATATACACTGTTACACTCTCCCCTGGGTGAAATTCCCAACGCCCTCGCTTGGGGCCAAATTTGGTACACCATCTGTCAGTCTGGAACCTGCAAAATAACAATACAGGTTACACATCATGATGGTACACATAACCATAATACAGTCACAATCCCCAGAGACCCAAATCCTCCACTGACTACAGTGATGATAACTAGTACTACTCTTTCAACATAAAGAGTATGAGGAATTACTTATCGGAAACTATTTAAAATACTTTTTATAATACCTAGGATCCGGATTCTTAAAAGTCCGTCCCTCAAAATCCTCCACCCAAACAGAGTATACCTTAGGGGCTTGTTGGCGAACTTCCACTCTGCCCATATATATACACGTCCCTATGAGCCATTCTCTCATAATTTAACAAATATTGGATTCAGTTACGAATTCCACATAACTGGTCTTGGCTTGGAGATAATCCGTGACCGCTAGTTTTAGCCACTCATGACGGTGATCCTCTATCTCCTGCATTATAGGCTCCGGGACATAGGGGAAGTTATAACCATGGGACTGCCAGTACCTATTTCTTATGGCTCTGTCAGACCTGCTTAACTTCAGAACCTCCCAACCAGCTCATGGCCAGGTAGTACCCAGAATCCTGGATCCTTAGGGTCCACCTGTTGGTACAAAATAGAAGGGCCCTTGGGTATGCGTACACCCAAATTAATTTCTCCTTCTCTCTTAAGGAGAGCTCCCGCTGACTCTTCTGGAGAAAAGGCACATTCTTCCCACCTATCTACCTCAACTATTGGGCCACTAGCTAGCACAAACCTGGTGTACTTTAACTCAGGAGCATAACCTTGAAATATGGGGTCCCACCATTTACGGATTTCCTGAGATAATGACCCAGACTCCACACTAGCAGGTCTGGCACGCATAGGTGAAAATGCACTGGATGGAACAGACAGTGAGGATGACACAGATACATTTGACACTTGGGACTGAGTTCCCAAGGACCTCCTAAAAGAATGGTATGACCCTCTGCTCCCAGGTCTCTTAACACAGCTAGACACTGGAATTTCTCCCTCAGGCTCCTCAGATTTCCCACCCCCACATGACAAATTCCCCACATTTGTATCAGGGAACATGGTTAGTACAAACGGTGCAACAGCAGGGTCTATGTACTTCACCCTCTGGGAACTACTGGTCGAGGATGGAGCAGTGACAGGGGCAGAATGGGCTTGGGCAAAGTCCACAATGTCCAGTACAGGGGTAGCATCAAATGGGACATTAACTGCTAGGGCCTCTGGCTGGGGCCTTAGCAAGTCCATTATCTGTCCAGTGGAAAGGGGCCTTTGATCTGTGACAACAGCAGGGGTTCAGCGGCACGATGACCCCTTCCCATACCTGCAGGGGACAGTGCCAACATAGAGATCCGATGATCCTTTCCTGTGCCATGCTTCACATGGCAGGCAGCATCTAGCGGATGTGGGTCCACACTACCGCAGCTGGCATCAGCGGTGGTGCAACCAGCTCTGCAGATGCCATTTTGGTGAAGTCATCTGCCATGGACAGTCTCGCGAGACCACTAGGCAGGCACAACTCCTGCGGCGGCGATGACTTCACATCCGATGAAACAGAAGTTTGTCACCCCGCGGCACACCAAACAAGGCCAAACCCGGCGCCTCATTCATGTAGGCTGCAACAAAATAGGAATGAGGCGGCTCACCCACAGCAAGGTAGGGGACATCCCTCGGTTCCTCCACAGGCAGCGTATGAACAGCACAAGCGTTATCTGGAGTCGCGGAGCTTCTAGGCTGTTCCGGAACCTCCGCAGCCTCGGGGATGAACGCGATCGAGCTGGGGCTTCTCTCTGCACGGCAGGAGGCTGTGGGCTCTTCTCCACCTGTCTCGCCCGGTAGAGATACTCTTCCTCGTCGATAGGGAAGTGCTGTTCGTTTTTGTATATATTAATTCTCTTCTTGTTCCACTGCTCCAGTGTGGCTTTGGCTTTGTGTTTCGGTTCATTGTCCTACAGAAGTGTGAATTTCCTCCCCAGTTTCAGAGTCTTGGCTGACTCAAACAGGTTTTCCTCAAGGATTCGCCTGTACTTTGCACCATCCATTCACCCCTCTATCCTAACATGCTTCCCAGTCCCTGCTGAAGAGAAGCATCCCCATAACATGATGTTGCCACTACCATGCTTAAGGTATTGACTGGGTAATGTGCAGTGTTGGGCTTTAGCCAGAAGTAACGCTTGAAATTTAGTCCAAAAAGTTCAGTTTTTGTCTCGTCTGACAACAAAACCTTTTTCCACGTCTATCTATCTCAATTACTTGTATAGTGCATACAGAGAGCAAACACTGCTCCTATGCACATGCCTGCAGTATCATCTATATGCTTTCTTGCCTTGATGTATAAACAGATAAAAGAGAAGAGCAGTGAAATCAGCGCTAATGCGATAAATATAAAATAGTGACACTATAAGTGACAAACATAAATATAATACACTTTAGACTTGAAGTGGGGGCTGCCTAGGCAAAAAAGGTTGACACGGACCATTTGTATTGATGTATAAACACTGATTCCCATCTCAGACACAGAACTTTGCAGATCTCTCAAGGTCATTGTTAGCTTCAGAGTGACATCCTGAACCAGTTTCCTGATTGCTCGGCTGCTCAGTGTTACGCCAGAGTAGCCCGCAGACCAGACCTGTCCCTAGAACTGAGGTGGCAGGTATGAATACACACACCGCCAGAGCGAGGGACGTATCCGGGTTGTGGTATTAGATGGTGCCAGGCCAGATGGGGAGTATTGCGTGAATACTTGCCGGTACCGGTTTTTCCAGAAGAATGGTCGTTGCCGTTGCCGAGATCAGGGGTAGGAGAAGTGCGGAAGGATCGAGGTGAGAGCCATGGTAGAAGGGAGCCAGAAGGTATGTAAACAGGAACAATCCAAAGTCGAGAGCCAAAGGGGAAGTCTGCCAAGCCGCGCCAAAACCGAGAGAATCAAAGAACAAGCACTGTGAATCACCCATACAAAAACTTTGACGAGCGAGGAAGCACAGAACAGAGAGGGTATATAAAGCTGGAACAGGGGGGCGTGCCTGGAGGAACCCAGGGAGCTTCAGCGCATTGGCTGCTGTTCCAAGAGCCCAGGTGACACTCAGCAAGAGCCAGATTGTAACCGTGCGGTGTTTTGGGGAGGAGCCTGAGCGGAGATAAGGTCAGGGGCTGTTGTGGGTGCGCTGTAAATCCGACGTGTGCATGAGAGGAAGCAACGTGGGGTGCGCGCATGCGCGCGGAGCAGAGATTAAGCGCCGACGGCTGCGGCGTAGAGCGTGGAGGAAGTACCTCGTGGAGCGTCCTACCATGCCGAGGGGTAAGTGATGCAGCTAAAGGGGGCTTGCGTGGTTGTAGCGGAAGGGTCTGAGCAGTGTAAGGAGAGAGCCGTGAGCTCCGCCTGTGTCGCTGTGTGCTCACATTCCTAACACTCAGTTTGGGAGGGAACACTGATCAGTGTAGTGTCTGGTTGGTATTATGCATCTTCTACTTCTTAATGACTTCACTGTGCTGAGAAGTACAGTATAATCTACACCTTCGACATTTTCTTGTACCCTTCTCCTACACTGTGCCTCTTTATGCACGTTATCCCTGACTTGTTTTGAAAGCTCATTGGTCTTCATGGATGCTTTGTTGGATCATTATGTGAGTTGCAGCTTGAAAGTCTTTATATGCGAGGTAAATGAGAGTGGAAGTATAATATTTTAATATTATTAACATATACTGTATAAATAACTATAGGAAAAGCCATGCTTTGTGTTACAGTGTATTATCGGTAGCAGTGAAGCAGTAGAGTAGACATATGGAAGAAGTTTTTTCTTCTCTGAACTTAGTTTCACCATTATAAAAGTTGACTCTATTTGTGTTATCTCTTCGTAGATGGGCCCCTCTTATCTGTAAAGTCCTTTGAGCAGTTAGGCGGAGGAGGGAAAACAGTTGTGGGGTTTTGGGGGATGAGGGTGCCAGAAATTATATATTTCTTTGTCATGTCTAGTGTGCAAAACATAATTGGTAATTATGTAGAAATAAAATAGGATGCCCGATATGGGCAGGCATAGAGAAATTATGTATCCATGCCCATTACTTTTTGGGTATAAAGTGGACTGTTTGGGGCATTTATATATATATTGTTAGAGGAAAGGTGGTGAAGTTGTGGATGGGAGATACATAAGCCCTGCATTTGCAAATGATACCTATCCCTACTAAGGGTTAAAGGCCCCAGGAAAGGTTTTGCAAATGAAGCCAGGTGCAGATCACCTGGCCTCTATTAACAGAGTGTAAAAAAAAGCTGTGTGTGCTGTGCACTTGTTTCACAAGTAAGTGAAACTTCTTTGACTTTTGTCACAGAAATTGTATTTGTGATGTTTTATTTAAAAATCAAAATACAATTTCATTGACAAAACGCGAATAAATTTGGACTTAGAACATGCGTGCTTGGCACACATCCCCTGTATTTACAATAAGCGTGAATTCCTTGTGTGTGTGTGTGTGTGTATGTGTGTCAGTCAGTGTGTGTGTGTGTATGTATGTGTGTCAGTCAGTGTGTGTGTGCATGTGTGTCAGTCAGTGTGTGTGTGTATGTGTGTATGTGTGTCAGTGTGTGCGTGTGTCAGTCAGTGTGCGTGCGTATGTGTGTGTGTGTGTGTCAGTCAGTGTGCGTGTGTATGTGTGTAAGTCAGTGTGCGTGCGTGTGTCAGTCAGTGTGCGTGCGTGTGTCAGTCAGTGTGCGTGTGTCAGTCAGTGTATGTGTATGTGTGTCAGTCAGTGTGTGTGTATGTGTGTCAGTCAGTGTGTGTGTGTGTGTGTGTGTCAGTCAATGTGTGTATGTGTGTCAGTCAGTGTGTGTGTGTGTGTATGTGTGTGTGTGTGTATGTATGTGTGTCAGTCAGTGTGTGTGTGCATGTGTGTCAGTCAGTGTGTGTGTGTATGTGTGTATGTGTGTCAGTGTGTGCGTGTGTCAGTCAGTGTGCGTGCGTATGTGTGTGTGTGTGTCAGTCAGTGTGCGTGTGTATGTGTGTCAGTCAGTGTGCGTGCGTGTGTCAGTCAGTGTTGTGTGTATGGGTGTTCAATCAGTGTGGTGTGTATGTGTGTCAGTCCGTGTGTGTGTATGTGTGTGTGTGTCAGTCAGTGTGTGTGTGGTGTGTGTGTGTGTGTGTGTGTATGTGTGTCAGTCAGTGTGTGTGTGTATGTGTATGTGTGTATGTGTGTCAGTCTGTGTGTGTGTGTATGTGTGTCAGTATCAGTGATGTGTTGGATGTGTGTGTCGTCAGTGGTGTTGTGTTGTATGTGTGTCAGTCAGTTGTGTGTATGTTGTGTGTTTGTCAAGTCAGTGTGTGTGTATGTGTATGTATGTGTGTCAGTCAGTGTGTGTGTGTGTATGTGAGTCAGTGTGTTGTGTATGTATGTGGTGTCGTCAGTCAGTGTGTGTGTGTGTATGTGGTGTCACATTATGTGTGTGTGTGTGTTGTGTGTATTGTGTGTGTATGTGTGGTGTCAGTGTGTGTGTGTGTGTGTGTGGTGTGTAGTTGTGTGTGTTGTCAGTCAGTGTGTCATGTGTGTTGTTGGTCAGTCATATTGTGTGTATGTGCTTCAGTGTGTGTGGTGTGATGTATGTGTGTCAGTCAGTGTGTGTGGTGTAGGTGGTCAGCAGTGTTTGTGTGTGTATGTTGTCTCAGTGTGTGTGTGTGTATGTGTGTCAGTCAGTGTGTGTGTATGTGTGTCAGACAGTGTGTATGTGTGTGTGTCAGTCAGTGTGTGTGTGTATGTGTGTCAGTCAATGTGTGTATGTATATATGTGTATGTGTCAGTCTATATATGTGTCTGTCAGTGTATGTGTGTCTCTCTTTCTGTGTCCTGCCCCCTCTCTCCTGATTCCCCTCCCCCCACCCTGTGCTGCAGACCCGCGGGGGCTCTGTCTGAGTGTCCTGACTCTCTCTCTCCCCCCCCCCCGTGCTGCGGACCCGCGGGGGCTCTGTCTGAGTCTCCTGACTCTCTCTCTCTCCCCTCCCCCCCCTGTGCTTAAGAGGGCCCCCTCTCCGGCAGTGCTGCGTGGGAAGCGGCATGCTCAAACCCCCCTCATCCCCCTGCTTCCCGCGTTACTGGAGCAGGAGCCATGAGAGGCGACAGGGCACGTCGCTGGCAAATGCTGACAGCGCAGCGGGCGTGTGGGGGGAATTGGCGGCCATTAGGAGTGGCACCGGCGGCGATATCGTCTCGGTTACCCTCCATGGTCTCGGGGCTCCTCTCCTCCTCCGGCCCCTGCGGCGCTCAGTCAGCAGGACACAAGGAAGGGGAAGCCGAGGTAGAGAAGAGGGAGGAGAGAGGCTGAGCAGCGGCTCCTCCTCTCTACACCCACACCCGCAGCACTGGAAGCTCTGCGTCAGCCATCTTGGTATACCCATGGCAGTGTGACGTGTTTGACGTATGGGATTAACGGCGACCGTTAGGAGCGGCGCCTGCGGCTGTCGCCGCCGCCGCATGTCACAGCGGGTGTGTGGAAGGAGCCGCGGCCGTTAGGAGCAGCGACGGCGGCTATCGCCGCCGCCACCGCATGTCACAGCAGGCATGTGGGGGGGGGGGGGTAGGGTGGACCGTGACATCACTTCCGTTTCACATTTCGTCCCCCATCTCTCCCGTTTTACCCCATCAGAATAGGTGCCACTAAAGAAGTTTCACTTCAAAAAGGCCAGGATGGATCAGTTCTTCCCTCTCCCCTTTTCCGGCTAATAGAGCTGGATGCTGCAGACAGGCACTGGCCTGCAACACGTTTGGTTTGTGATATCTCTGTTATATTGTTTGGTACGTGGGAAAACCATCCAAAGATAGCTAGAGAATTGCTGTCAGTTAATGCTCAGATAGAGCTAGGATTTATTTTGATTCTTTTGTTTGTCTTGATTTTGTCTGCTGGAGTGACAAAGAAAAAGAAAGCACTTAAACCAGAGCTGGATGATACTATGACTGTGCTTTACCCTAAAAGACAGTGGGTTTTAAGGTTCCTAGACAAGAACCCTTCAGCAAAAAAGGGTATTTTGTCACATATGTCTGAAGATATAAAAGTACTTCAAACTCGCAATGGAGGAAATTGTCAAGGCATTGCTCCAGATAGCATCCACACAGCAGCAGACTAACACTGTACAACAGCAGATACACCAACAGGCTATTGCTGCACAACAAGAAACTAACTTTACACAGCAGCAGATGAACTCTACCCAACAACAAGTGAGCGCTACCCAACAGCAAGCTATCGCTGCACAGCAAGAGACTAACGCCACCCAACAGCAAGCTGCTGCTGCACATCAAGAGACAAACAGGATATACGCAGAGGCACTCAGAGTGAACCGTGACGAACAGCACAGTGCCATCCATGAGCTGCGACAGGAGATCCAGGCTGTAGCTGAGAGGCTGAGCGAGGACCCTGATGGGAGACACCAAGGACCCAAGACGATTCGGGCCAGTCATTACCTTCAAAAGATGACTGCAACAGATGACGTTGAGGCGTACCTCCTGCCATTTGAGCACACAGAGGTGTTACCACCGCACGACCTTCCTGCAAGCGCCGCCTCAGCGTAACAGCATACGCGCAGAGTGACCTGTCGTAACCTCTACGCGTTTCACACTACGTGCTTCGTCAGGAGCGGTGGTAACATCTCTGCGGTGGCGTGGTCCGGGCCCTCGTACGCTCACCAGCGGGACCCGTTCGGCATGTCAGTGTAAGTTTCCGCCTCCCCCTTTCAGATTTAGGCATATGTTCAGCCTTGCTACTAGCATTCATCTGGGTTAATTTCATCCACGATTTTGAGCATTTATGTCTTTTTATTTATTTATTTGGAATGTATAGTGTTTAGATCTTGTCTAAATAGATAGATCTATTTATGATTTTGTGTGGGTAATTCTGCATTGTTTATTCTGATCAAGATGTATACTGAGGTGGGGTTGGATCCCCTCAGTCGATACACCTTTTTGTTTTAATAAATATATATTTTATTTATTCTAATCCCTGGTGCGCATTGTGTGCATTCTTTTCTTGTTTTTACAAGGTGTCCCCTGTTCCAGGGGTCACCTTGCTTTAGGAGTTAGTTGGGGAGACGCTCCACATCTATGCTGCAAGGGGATTAGTGCTTCCAGCAAACTACACATCTGCAGCACGAGCGCTGAATTTCTAATTTCAACATACTAATAATGATGGTGGTAATAATTTTCATTTGTGCTATGTGAAGGTGAATGGGAAAATGTCTAGAGCACTGCTTGATTCAGGAAGTATGGCCACCTTAGTAGCAAAGCCTGTAATACTGAACGTTAAAAAATAGATAATATACAGAAAATGGAAATTATTTGCATTCCTGGTGATAAAAGGGAATATCCCACAGCTGAGGTAAATATTGGAACCCAGTGTGGTACCCTAAATTAACGGGTGGGCGTATTACCCAAATTAGCCCATGATGTGGTGCTCGGTAGAGATTTCCCCAACTTTCTAGAGTTATGGTCATTAACAGAGATGGCAGCCCAAGGCTCATTAGACCAGGGTCAAACTAGTGAGGAACATGTCTTTCTGTTTTCTGAGGTTTATTTGGAGAGTGACCAGGGTTGTAATGGGAAAGAGAAACATAA
This sequence comes from Ascaphus truei, assembly GCA_036426205.1. Taxonomy (NCBI): domain Eukaryota; kingdom Metazoa; phylum Chordata; class Amphibia; order Anura; family Ascaphidae; genus Ascaphus; species Ascaphus truei. The sequence goes on along the minus strand of CM071567.1, from coordinate 262,568,032 downwards.
AAAATGACTGCCCTTTGGCGGTGTTAGTAAGGAAAATCACAGTTGATAGCAGTGAAGAGCCTGGTACTAGTACAGAGAAGGAGGATGATTTGCTGGACTTGGGAGTCAGTCCTGTTAATTTTAAGAGCGCCCGATGGGAAGATCCTACTCTAGTCGCTGCAAGAGATAATGTCCAGGTGGTGAATGGGGTTGCTACGCAGCCAGAAAATGTATTACCCTAATCCCTACTTTGAAGTGATAAATGACCTAATTTATAGAGTAGGAAAAAAGGACTCAGCCATCACTAAGCAGTTACTGATTCCTCAGGCTTTCCGTAACATTGTACTAAACCTTGCACATAGCCACATACTGGGAGGACATCTGGGAGTTGAGAAAACAAGAGAGAGAATCCTTAGGGAATCTTTAAGGATCGGGTAGAACTCCGCCAGAGGCCTGTTCCTCCTAAAATAATTTTTATATGGACCAAGGATTTCGATGGGTGGGTGCGTAAGAAACCTGATCCCAAGTTTTACGAATAAGGATCTTATTATTCTTCATGTTGGAAGAATTGGTTATATTGTTGTTTCATCACTATAATCAGTGAATGATAATATAGTACTGTTTGCTATACTCTGATGATGGTTAATGTCTATGCCAACTGATGTGTAACCTGTTATTGTATTTCAAGCAACCGGTTGACGGATGGCATCCAAATTTGGTCTCAGTGAAGACATGGGAATTTCACCTAGGGGAGAGTGTAGTCATAGCTGGTCCAGGTTATACTTTCTGCCCTCTGTCACGTAAGTCCTAGTAGCTACAGGCAGTGGCAGGATACTGTGGGGTCCCCCCCCCCTTCATGCTGCCTCTTTGTGTGACGGGGTGGAGTTGAACTGGGTCTATGGGCAGCCAATCATGGTGCAGACCTTGTGCCCTCCCCCTCTGTGCCTTAGGGAGGAAGCATTCTAAATGATAGTTAGTACAGGCCTCCTCCTCTTGGGGTAGAGACATGCAGTCCAAATCTCTCCCGTTTGGGATTGAGATTTGCTGTCAGCCCTTAAGGGGCCTAGGGCCATCCCAAGACTGGAAGCCAGTGAAGCCAGAGAAAGTATCCGCTGTAATGACACTTGCAGTGGATGCTAATAAATAGATCCTGTTTTATATACCCTGCCTGAGCCTACAGTCTATTGGGTAGGGGTATGATTGAAGACTGTCATGGTGGGGACTGTCCAGTAACCCAGGAGCCTGCTATGACTGGCGGCGTAGCACCACACCATGAGAAGAACATGAGGATCACCAAAAGTCTGTGCTGTTTACCCTTACCATCGCGAACCCTCATCTCTCCTGAACTACTGTATATACAGTATATACAGTATATATATATATATATATATATATATATATATATTTAAAATATATATATATATATATATATATTTCTCAATTATGTACTTTAGACTATTACCAGTCACTAATCTTAAATTTAGGAAAATATATATCAGAAAGACAAGAAAAAACAGACAACGCACTGAGAACTAGTATAATAAATTAATGTCCTGACCATGACTAACAAAGAAATGCAGCAACAATGTGTACAAAAGCAGTAAGTGACTTACAATATTAAAAGCAAATTGAGAGTCAGAACCAGGAGAGGTGGATGCTGCTGGAGTAGGGTGTAGACTAGAGGATCCAGACCGCTCGCTCCATCAGCATTAGTTTGTAGCCACTCCTCATGCTGATGGAACGAGCCGGGTGATCAGTGGCTACATTGTTCCATATCAAAGGACTCTATATTTTGTTTCTGTTACTAGCTGTTTACCAGTAACACAATTGGTGTGTCAGCTCTTTCTAATAAAGGTTCAAAAGATTGGATAAACATGTCTGCAAGTATAGCAACGCACAAGAGAAGCAGTGAACATTTGGAGAGGAAGGGACTTGAACTGTGATTGAAAAACAACAAAACAATTGATGAAAAGCATGTACGCGTCATTAAACAAGAAGAGAAGTATTGGCAGCAAATCTTAGAACGGCTGATTTCTTTAGTTACAGTTCTTGGTATGCAAAATCTGGCCTTCCGGTGAACACACGAAAAACTGCACACTTCTGGTAATGGGAACTTCCTTAAATTTGTACAATATCAAGCTTTGTTTGACCCACTTATGGATGAGCATCTTCGTAAGATAAGATACAATGAGACACATGTACACTACCCTGGGAAAGATACACAGAATCAACTGATTCTGCTTTTATCCAACAACATCAAAGAAGAAATCCTAAAATCTGCGCATGCTGCCAAGTATTTTTCAATCATTCTAGATTGTAGATCAGATGTAGGTCATGCTGAACAAATGACCATGATCCTTTGCTTTGTGGACATAGCTTCGGACACTGGTAATTGTGAGGCTGTATGCACAAAGGAACATTTCTTGGGATTTGTGCCACTAAAGGAGATAACTGATGCTGGTATGGTGGATTGCCTATTGAAAACATAGGCGGTCAAGGCTATGATACTGGAATCAACAAGAAGAGGAAACAAAATGGTGGGCAACTAAAAAGTTTGGATGTTAATCGACGAGCTTTGTTTGTTCCTTGCAGTTCACATTCTTTGAATTTGATTGTTAATGTTGCTGCCAAGTGTTGCTTCAAGGCAACAGCTTTCTTTAACACAGTATAATGTGTTTATGTGCATTCCTCTGCTTCAACACGTCGTTCGGACGTTCTACTATACCATGTGCCTAAACTTACACTGAAACCATTGAGATGGGTTGAATTCATGCCTTGAAAATTCTTCGCTATCAGCCAGGTCAGCGGTGCGCAATCTTTTCTACTCGCGCCCCCCTCCCTGCTTGCCCACTCCCTTACCTTCTCTTCGGCCCCCTGGCGTCAAATGACGCCGCGGGGGTCACGTGACATCACATGACCCTGCAGCGTCATTTGACACCACGTCACCATGGCGACGCATCGACCAAGAGAAGGTAAGTGAAGTTGCAGAGGCCTCACGCGATCCCCCGGCATTAATTTAAATGCCTTGGGGGAAGAGCGCGGGGCCTCTGCAACCGCCACGAAGCCCTCCTGGAAAATCTTGTTCCCCCCTGTGGGGTGCACCTCCCACTTTGCACACTGCTGAGCTAGGTGATATCTATGATGCACTAATTAAAATCTCTGTTGAGACTAGCCTAACAGGACTGTCTGGCTATACCTCATGAATAGATGCGCAAGCTCTTGCAAGAGGCATTTCTAGTTTCAAGTTTGTGGTTTCTCTTGTTGTGTGGTATGACATCCTCTTTGAGAGCAAAATGACTAGCAAACGACTTCAGGCAGGTATTTGACATACACAATGCCATTAAGCAAATGAGAGTAACCAAGAAGTTTCTTGTAGACTGCAGGAGTGACAAAGGGTTTGAGAAAACACTGGCAGATGCATGTGAGCTTTCTGAAGAGCTGGAGATACCTACACATTTTGAACCAGATCTGGTCCATACTAGGAGAAAGAAGAAGCAGTTCACATATGAAGCGGACGATGAGCCTTCAGGATTAAGAGCTCCAGGGAAAGTTTCAAAGTGAACTTTTATTTTGCAGTCCTTGATACAGCAATCAAATTGGTTGAAGAAAGATTACTACAGATGCATCAAATTAGTGCTGTGTTTGGCTTATGTATTTATACCTTTATTTATAAAGCGCCTTTAATGTACAAAGCGCTTAACAGCAGTAATACACGAAAATCATATAAATAACAGGTAATACAAATAACACATAATGGGAAGAAGTGCTTCAGACATAAAAGGGACACTTAGGAAGAATCCCTGTCCCGAACAACTTACAATCTAATTGGTAAGTAGGAAGAACATAGAACATTCAGAGACAGTAGGAAGGTGTTCTGGTAAGTGTGTCTGCAAGGGGACTTGGTTGATGCATGAAGTGTAAGGCTACGGCTCCAGAGTTGGAGTTCTTGTGGCGCGTGCACAGCGTAAAGCTGCGATTTGCGGTCTGTAGTGAGCGATGGGAGGCACAGGGGTGTGGCCAAAACGGGGAGGGGGGGGGGCGTGGACGAACGAAGCTGTCTCAGTTGCTGTGGCACCGTAAGCCCTTCATCCGCATACAGTACAGTATTTCTGCCATCTTTGTTTGCATTGCAGTGACTCATCAAAAGTCTGTCTTGTACCAACACTGATAGCATTCTTCTGGCATTGATATCGCTCGGTTATCAGAGCTTCGGCTTGGAGCTCCCCCCCTCCTCTTCACTGCCATTGGCTCCCCGCACACAACGTGACTGCGTCGCCACATGGGAAGACAAAATTCTTGTCTTCCCTGCTGGCAGACACACCATCGCGTTTCGTGATTGTCCATAACATTAAACACTGGGGCCTGTCTGATAGAGGTGAGTGTCTTGTGTGCGGTGCGCACGCTGTAGCGCACGCCACCGTGACCACTGGGGACTCTCCCTAAAATATCATCTACAGACCTACTCATATGCTTTGATAAGGTGTGTTTTAAGATGGGTCTTAAAAGTGGATAGAGAGGGTGCTAGTTGGATATTGAGGGGAAGGGCATTCCAGAGGTGTGGGACAGTCAGTGAGAAGTTTAAGTTGGGAGAGGGCTTTAGACACAAAAGGGGTAGAGAGAGGACATCCTTAAGCAGAACGCAAAAGTCGGGATGGTGTATAGCGAGAAATTAGGGCTGAGATGTAAGGAGGAGCAGAAGAGTGTAAAGCTTTAAAAGTGAGGAGGAGAATTGAGTGTGTGATACGGGATTTGATAGGAAACCAGGAGAGGGATTTCAGCAGGGGAGACGCTGAGACAGATTTAGGAAAGAGTAACGTAATTCTGGAAGCAGAGTTTAGGATAGATTGTACGGGAGACAGCTGAGAGGCAGGAAGGTTGGACAGCAGGAGGTTACAGTAATCGAGACGGGAGAGAATGAGGGCCTGTGTCAGAGTTTTAGTAGTCGAGCAACAGAGGAACGGGAGTATCTTTGTAATATTGCGGAGAAAAAACTACAGGTTTTAGCTACCTTTTGAAAGTGAGAGGAGAATGTGAGAGAGGAGACAAGTGTGACCTCTAGGCAGCATGCTTGTGCTACTGTGTGTATGATAGTGCTTCCAACAGTAATGTAGAAGGAGGTAGTAGGACCAGGTTTGGGAGGAAAACAGCTCTGTTCTGTCTTGTGGGGTGCAGCAAATTAGAATAAAAAGCAGAAGTTACCATGCGAACACACTACTGCAGGCTTTTGGCCCTTTTAAATAAAAATGTAAGCAAAAAAAAGAGAAACATAAAAATAAGGTTGGCAATCTGCTTTAAAGAAGAACACATTGAGCTTGCTTTCAATACAAGTCATGTTATGGAAGAAGTGCAATTTTAATTGTTCTTATTTATTTATACAATGTTTTACCAGGAAGAAATACATTGAGAGTTACCTCTCATTTTCAAGTATGTCCTGGGCACAGAGTTATGATTACAAATAATACATGGTATTAGATATCATTTAGTTATAATAAATAACTAGTCAATTGAAATGGATTGTAGACTTTTATGCAGATTTAAATTTAAAAGAAGGGATTTAAATGGATGTGATTTGGGACTATTTACTGTTAGTTTAGGACACACCCCAATAGTACTTCCTCCTAAAGATATTTTGATTATTGAGCAGTGCCATGTTATGTCAGTTTACCAATTAGTGTAATCACACGATATAAATATTACTGAAGAAGGTTACAGGACAGTTTTCAAGAACATGCAAAATAAAGATTCTTCAGAAACAATAAACAAAACTGTTGAATGATATGAACGGAAAATTACTATGAAAACAGTAAATAAAAATATCACTTGTGAGCATATTCATATGTCTCAGACAGGTCTGCAACCCTGTCTTTCACAATTATTTCTTAGCATATAATGCTTCCACTGCAGCTAGGGATTCTGGGAAATGCAACATGCAAATGACCACTGTTTCACCTCTTACTTCTTGGCCATCTAACGTGGATCCGTATAAACTTATGCTCACTGCATTAGACAGCATTTCAGCACAGCCTGGATTAAAGACGTGCATAACCTGTAAACCGTTACTCACAGACAGCTTTTTTGCCCTTCTGGGTCTCATCAGCGTGAGGTTGGTAATATTAGCTTGGAGCAAAGAAATCTCTCATTGCATAGTCGAGATAATTGGAGATGCCCTGCATCAGCAGCTAATCGGAAAGAGCTAAGGATAAAGATGGTGATACAAATAAATGGAAGAACTAACAAGAATATAACTTACATTTTAGTAATCTAAGTATTCATAATTTTTACAAATAGCAGAGCAGGCGCCAAAATATCAGGCCACACAAGATGCATTGTTCAACCTTGACACAGAGCATCACAAAGAAAGATTATTCGAATTTATTGGCATGATTCTGTATGCAGCAAGCTTCCAATCCCCTTTTGGTCAATAACAAGAGCTTCCAAGCACCTCCCAATCATAGTTTGACTGAGCAAACTGTGCTTGTTTTTTGTCATCTATTCCAGCTGTGCGCAAATTGGGGGGGGCGCCCCCAAGGGGGTCCAGGAGATTCTTCTGGGAGGAGGCGGGGGCGGGGGGGGGGGCGCAGGAGGTTGCAGAGGCCCTGCGTTCTTCCCCAAGGAATTTATTGCCAGGGGATCGCGTGAGGCCCCTGCAACACTCCACTTTCCTTGTTTCAGCCGGTTGTGTGACGCGTCGCCATGGCAACGCAGCATCAAATGACGCCGCGTGGCCATGTGACGTGACATCACATGCGTCAAATGACGCCGCGGGTCACGTGACATGACGTCACATAACCCCGCAGCATCATTTGACGCGGATGTAAGGTGGGGGGGGGCGCCTTACCGGCAAGCTAGACAGGGGGGCGCAGCAGGAAAAGTTTGCGCTCCCCTGATCTATTCAACCATCTACCAAAAAGCAAGGACATAAGTCACAATGTTTTAAGTAGCAATAAGGACATACTCTATTACTACAACAACTTAAACAAAATCTGCAAAATATGTAAACAGTGAAAATAAACTTTGTAGACAAAACACAAACATGTAACTTGCAACTAGGCAAAATACACTTGGATATCAAGCAGTGGGAGTTACAGAGGGATGCAAAGTTCTCTAAGTGAAATACAGGGGTGAAAATATGATGATACTATGGAGCCCAGAGTGCAGTCTTTTTTTTGTTTTTTTTTTAACAAGACTACAGTATTACTATTTTTATTTATACAGTTACAGGTCCACTTTCTCAGTAAGGAATAAGGGATTTGTCGTATAAAGACTTTTTTGATTTTATAGCATGAAGAGGTATAAACCTTTCTTAATAACTTGGACCGATTTTTAAATTGTTCAGTATTATTATTATTTTTTAAATAAGACACAATATCACTACTTTTTTCAAGTCACTTCGACCAGTGATGAAATATAAATAAAACTGTTCATGTTCGTATAAAATAAAATAGCATTTTAAAAAACAAAACTTTTTTTATGCTAACTGAAAATATTAAGTTCTGCTCGTAATTTGAGCTTTAAAAAAATAATTTTTTTTTAAATCATATTTTACTTTTTGAAATTTCCTCTCCCTTGAAATAATGCATTCAACACAAAGGTCATTGAGTGGTTGAAATTGTCTAGATCAGTGTTTTTCAACCAGGATTCCTAGCAGCCTTGGGTTCTGTGGACATCCCTAAAGGGTTCCCTGCAATTTTCAGGTCATGTAAAAATTGTACCAAATACAGAAGAATATACAATGCATCTGATCTCAAGACACTATTAGGCCTGTTATATACAGAATGCGGTCGTGTGTTCCTATGCGAACGTGTGTGCACGTGCCGCATGCTTTTCCTGTATATAGTGCCGGGAGCTGCAGGTAAGTGTATATGTGCGTGTATATGCGTGTATGTGTGTGTATATGTTGTGTGAGTGTAAGTGTAAGTGTAAGGGGAGTGTAAGTAAGATTTTTTAAATTAAAAAAAAAGTTGAATAATTTTTTTTTTGTGTGTGCATTTATTTAATCCCCCCCCCCCACACACATCCATACAAACACGCATACACGCATACATACATACACACATACACACCAATACATACATTTGAGCGCAGGCAGCGGCGCAAAAAGATGAATTTCTTCATCTTCGCCGCTGTCTGTCGGCTCCCCGCTCCCTGCCGTGCGCGCGCGCGGCACATCTATAGAAAGGCTGACTAACGTCAGCCAACTAAAAATCCGCGCACGCGCACGGCGTAGCGCGCGCCCGCCACTATAAAACGGCCCTTAGAGAGGGTTCTAGTTCCTTACAATGCATATGATCTCAGACATGCTGTTAGAGAGGGTTGGGGTTACTTACAATGGATTTGATCTCAGACGCGCTATTAGAGTGGGTTGAGGTTCCTTACAATGCATCTAATCTCAAACATGCTATTAGAGAGGGTTGGGGTTCCACAGAATTTCACAATATAATTATAGGGTTCATTAACAAAAAATGGTTAAAAAAACTCTGGTCTAGTAATATCACATATCAATAATATATTTTTAAGTTCTGCAAATTATTTATCCCAGAACATGAAATTATATTTCAAAGACTTACAAAGTCAAATCAAATGCTTTAGTTTTTCTTACTCCTAGACACGTCTGCACAACGGGATACCCTGGATGTAATTAGTGCACAGAGAGTTACCTAAAGCTAATGAGATCATCCTGTACCATACTGTATGCACTAGTTAGTATTTCCTTTTTCAGAAGTACTGGGATCCAGTGGTGAATCATGATGTGTCTAGCTGAGTTTTCAAAACTTTCTCCCCTGGGAAACAATGTGTGAAAAGAAAGCTGACAAAGTTCTGCTAAAGACTAAATGAAAAGGCGAAAAGACAAACACATGCCTTCATCATTCTGCATTACATGATGCCCCAGCTTTGTCTGACACATAATGACAGTTTTAGTCTCACTTGGTATATGCTGCAAACACCAACATGATTACAACACAAGTCACAGGCAAAGATACACTGAAATGCCGATGAAGACTGATACCGTACAAACAGACACAGAGTGGAGAGAAGTGGAAATATGCGAGTGAAGAAAAAGTTACATCTGCTATGCAGCAGGGATTACAAGTTTGTAATGGTAATGGGAGATAGAAGACAGATACACTTACTTTCCAGTGATAAACTGGCTTCTGGATGGTGAGCAGATCGGTTGCACGTAATAGTTCTCCAATTTAACCCCTTCTGAAGCTAACTTGTCCAATGTAGGAGTTTTGATTTCTGACCCGTGGTACCCTATGTCTCTGAATCCCTGATCATCAGCCAGTATGAAAATAATATGAGGCTGGGAACCCACTTCCCTGTGGGGATGCTCCTCGGCAGAACCGTGCCTTGCTTTCTCTTCTTCCAGGCTGAAGTTAAGATTGTCCCAGGACAGGTATCCATAGCTCATGAGGCTTAGCACTGAGAATCCACCCAGGACCACCATCCCCATCATCTTTACGTCCAAAGTCCACTGCACACAGTCAGTCCCTCCCATTCACTTACAGCAGATCCACACTAAAGGATGGTCCAGCGTGCTCCTGAACCCATGTACCCCGTGGGGTTGCAGTCTTGTGGTCAACGAACTGTCCATCTGGCTTAGACCTCACTTCTCAACCCCACCCCCTCCCAAACACTCATGAGCTTAATCAATGTACTCCCACCACGTGTGCTACTGCACTTTCATTTTATACAAGTATTGTCAATACAGAATCCCACTCCCACTGGCCAGCAAATCCACAGGGGTTGTTATATTAATATATATGTGTGTGCAGACAGCATTGCAGAGCTAGAAGTCTGCCCTTCCTTGCTAATACACAACCCTCAGAAACAACTGCTCAGATGATCAGTAAGTTTTTGGCATTGTCCCCGCTGCAGTCACACATGCCCCTTCTTTCCCTGTCCATCCCAGTGCATGTCCCTCACCCGGTAATCTGTGGCCCCAGGGGAGAGGGGATCTGTGTTTGTCCCAGTGCTGCTTCCCCCTCAGGCAAAGCGTAACCAGACCTCCCCTTCATGTGAAGATTAGTGTAAATTCAAGCAAGACGGCTCGTCTGTTCTGCTTCCAGCAACCCAATCTCCTCCGGCAGCCTGCAAACTGAACACATTTACTGCCTGATGTCAGGCAGCCGGTCACGAAGGAGAGAGAGGGAGAGAGCGAGAAGGAGAGAGAGATAAAGAGAGAGAAAGAGAAAGAGAGAAGAGAGAGAGAGAGAAAGAAAAAATGAGAGAAAAGAGAGAGAGAAAAAAAAAAAAGAGAGAAAGGAGAGGGAGTGGCTCAGTGAGTAAAGACACTGACTGGCACTGAGAGTTTGAAGCAGGGGCGCCTAGTTCAATTCCTGGTGTCGGCTCCTTGTGATCTTGGGCAAGTCACTTTATCTCCCTGTGCCTTAGGCACCAACAAATAGATTGTAAGCTCCATGGGGCAGGGACCTGTGCCTGCAAAATGTCTCTGTAAAGCGCTGCGTAAAACTAGCAGCGCTATACAAGAACATGCTATTATTATTACAGTATTCTTATTACAGTATTATTAGAGAAGAGGGAGAGAGAGAAAGAGAGGGAAAAGAGAGAGAGAGAGAAAAAGAAAGACGGTGCCGCCTACAGTACATAAAAATTCATTGTGAAGTGATGTGTGTCAGCCCGGCAGAAAGTCAGGGGGCCGAACCCCTGTGTCCTCAGACCTCTCATCTGGTGAATGTTTGAGCTGTCTCAGGACGTGCTCCCCTGAGCCTGGGATTTCTCCTCTATATATGCAATCTAAGCTACTAGTAAAATCAAATCAAACTTTTATATTCAATTACTTAACAGATCTGTGTCTAAAACAGAGGCATATGTGGGGCTGAAATTGCCTGCCAAAAATATCTAAGTAAAACAATAGAAAATGAAGGAGCATTACGTTTTACAGCAAAGCGCACCCTGCTCTGCCTCATGGAAATAGCAACAATAATAATAACAAATGTGGAGAGGAAACTGTAAGCACAGAACACAAGAAGTGTAAAATATGGGGAATACACTTATGAAATATATACAAATGGTTTAGCGGTATGATTGGTATAGCTACAGTTATAGTTATACAATTATAGTTACCCTACCCCCTATAATTCATATACTGTGTAACAAATATACCCTAACCCCTATTATTCATGTACTGTGTAATCATTGCGCCCCATCCCCTATTATTCATGCTTTGGCAATACTGAAATGTTCTTTCATCATGCCAATAAAGATTATTTGATTTGATTGTATGTTATTGCAGGGGAGCGCAATCTTTTTTCCCAGCACCCCCTTGCCGCTGATCCCCTCTCTCCGCGCTCCCAACCCCTCTTACCTTGGCTCTGGCGTCATGACGTTACGTTGCCTCGGCAACGTGACATCACATGACCTCACGGCGTCATTTGACGCCGCGTTGCCATGGCGACGCATCTCCAGAAGCAAGGTAAGTGCAGTTTACAGAGGCCTTCGCCGCTTCCCCGGGACTTAATGTAAGTGCTTTTGGGAAGCACGGGGGGCCTCTGTAAACCCCGCGCAGACAATCTCGCGCCCCACCTGGGGGGCCCGCACCCCAGTTTGCGCACCGCTGTGTTACTGTACACATGCTGAAAGGTCGGTAATGATGTATGTAACTAAACTTTCTCATTACAAAGAAAAACAAATATAACAAGCAGATTTTTTATTAAAAAAAAAATACAGTTTATGTTTATTGCGATTTAATCTTTTGTATTCTCTGTTGGTCTCTTTATCACTTACATTCACTTGCATTTTTTTTTTTGTTCCTCCTCAACTGTAAACCTCTCACACTTCTTTTGTCAATGATTTTTTTTTTTTTGCTTATGTCCTCCTATCTACTTCTATACAAGGAGAGTAGATCCCGTCCTTCCTAAATCTCCCCCTGTCAGTACTCTCAAGCAGCTGGGTTGTCTCCTAATTGTGACTATAAATTAAGAAAACAAAGATCCTTGGGAGACAAACTCCTTAGAAATTCCATAGATAACACAGGCAAATTCTTTAACCAGTGGTAATACTGTAAAACAAAACCAATGTTACCTGTGTATGTCACACGGATATAGATACATATCTGGTGTGAACGTGTAAAAGTAAATATATTAAGCATTGGAGTATATTTTAGTAACATTTCTACAATATTTTTACATTAAGAACAGTGTTTCTAAAAGAAATCCTCCTATGTTTAAGAGAATAGAAGTGTAAATAAAAAGTAGCGGTACTCCTTTTGTAAGGATTTATATGATCTTTATAGTAAAATGTATATATGTGTAGCCCCTTTACCCCCACCCTAAGTGAGATTTGGTCTGCTACTCCATATTTACTGCAGTGTGGTGCGTACCTGTGAGGTAACAGGAGGACTGAGTGCTCCGTGTTGGTGTGGGGAGAACAGGACAGGGTTTACAGGGTACCTTATTCATTGGTTGCAGCGCCTCCAGTCAGCGTAGATCCTCTGGATAAAAGGATGGCTCAGACTGACACCTTTTTTTTAGCTCAAGACAGTGAATCACTCGGATAGATGATTCCATGGTGGTTATTGCATGTTCAGGATCTTACAGCAGGTACATCACTTTCCTTGCTTCCCCTAGTGAAGGGATTACTGATAGGGCTTGAGGCCCATACCAGGCCTTCTGCATGGTGCAGATATATAGTGTGAGGAGTGGTGCTCAAAAATCACATGTGGCTCTATGATCAACTTGTTAATGAAGTATATAAATGTCCAGATGTTTTAGGAGGATGTCCAATATATATATAGTAACTGCTGATGTGGCCTGAGAGGGATATGCGCCTAGTAGGGTCCACTTGACAAATAAAGACACACCAATAAACACCCAATCATAAGGCAGTATATTAAATCGGTTGAAAGCTATTGTCTGGATATATATCAGGGCACTATGGCCCATTACCTGCCAACTTCCATGAGCATCCTTGTAGCACCTTGATAAAGTGCTCCGGCTTGAAACGCGTAGGTGTGTTCATTTAGTCCTATTGTAGCTGAGCCTGCAATAAACTGTTCTGTTTATTTGGAGTTTGCTTTGGATTTTTTCATCTTTACCAAGTTTGGTTGTTGTTTGGCTTTGCCCTGCTATACACCATACTTCTGCATGGTGTTCCTCCTGAGGCCTCCTAATGAGACCCAGGGTAGCTGATACTCACTCCACAGGGGGAGGAAAGAGACACACCCACTTTTGGGAAAGTGCCAGTATTTATACCTTGGGGTGGGCTTGTAATCCTGTCCTATAACAGAGCAGGTCTGAATACTTTATTTATAAAATATTTTACCAGGAATTAATACATTGAGAGTTACCTCTCGTTTTCAAGTATGTCCTGGGACTGACAGGCCATCGCATCCAGCATGTGACCCAACCAGTATCCGCCCCTCAGGCTGACACATTCTGGCGGTTGCTAGGCCCGCCGTTGGATATATCAAATGTATCCAAGGCTACAATAGCACACAAGGCCTAATAGAAGGATATAACCCATCCAGTGCCTGCACCTAATAGGACTTACACAGGCAGGGCCAAGGAAAATAAGTATCGGCTGAAGGCTAGGCTACATATGGTATTGAAGCTGCAGAGACATCCTGTATGTGTCTGGATTTTCTTTGTAGTTCTGTTTCAGGCATACATTTTGCATATGGTTAAAAAAAAAGAAGAAAACATTGGATCAGTGGCTGGGAACCACTGGTTACAATTACTGGTTTTACAAATATTTGCTCATTTAAAATTAGAGTTTGCCAAAGAATAGAAAAATGTGAGAGGCAGATTTTGTATAACCACAAAACAGTCAGCTTTCCCCATCATTTTTTTTTTTTTTTAGCAAGCCTAGAATTGTATTGCTATTGCAATAGAATATAAAACTGAGAATAAGATACAAGGAGGCAGTTTTTGTAGCGATGTCAACTTTCAATGACCCAAATTAGTAAGTACTAGGTGTTCTAGACACAAAAATTAGTATTTTTATGGTAATGTTCTCAAAGTAATGTTCTCAATAAATGCAATTCCATTTAAATCACTGCTGCTAAAAATGTGTGACTGATCACAAATCACTCAGATTCATTAAACATCACCGGTGACTTAACTCAGACGTGCTCAACTCCAGTCCTCAAGCCGCCCCAACAGGTCAGGTTTTCCTGATATCACTTGTAGCGCATGTTCCCCCACCCCCTGGGAGATATGGCAGCTATGGTGTATGTGCTGCTTTATGTGCGGCTCACAAGAAGCCTCAGCCTCCGCTGCTGGGAGCCTGGGGTGTATCTGAGTCGGTAATTGGTAGCGCCTCCACCTCTACAGGATCCTACTATGTGGGATAACCCCGTTACAGGAACCCCATAAAATAAAACACACGCTGGAACGTATAACAGTTTTACTGCATACAAAAGAACACTGAACATATATATATATATATATACAGTCACACACACCCGGTCACCCTGTCCTCCAGTAACCACCAACCCTGTGTCCCCACACTAGCGAGATAGTCCCACAAAGTTCTGAGGGGCCCTCGGGCACCCAACCACCCTGGTGTCCACGAGTAGCTCATGTCCCGCTCAAATGTGTGAGACAGCGCTGCCCCACTAACATGTTTATAGTTGGTTCACTTATAGTACCTGCCGGGTGCTCCACACCCGGTAAAGCCACCCAGAAGGATAGGATCCACGGATCCAGCGACAGTGGTGGTCAGCGACGACGTCCGCCTCCACGTGGGGTGTCCTCCCGCGAGGAGTGTTTCAAATTTGCAGATAGTCTCTCAATATGGTGGTCTGGTCCCAGACCACTGAATCACCTGTCCACAGATGCTTCTTGGCTGTGTCCCTGAACTGTAGTGCTAAGCGGGCAATGTCCCTATCCAACGGCAAGTCCCTAGCTCAGCCACAATCTATGTGGGAGTCGGGGCCTACCTGGGGCCTAAGGGGTCTCTGGCCTAGTGCAGGGGTCACAGACCTATCCCTTTCTCGTCCCAGCTCCGACTGGGTGGTCTCCAGCTTGCGCAAAGTAGCAATTCTCTGGTGCAGGGAATCTGTAGGCCCTATTGGCTGCGGTGTAGCATGTGGCACCTTGCCCCATAACCTTCTGGGGGCTGCAGTCCCTGAGGAGCCCTATCTGGTGATGGCTGCCCTGTAGCTCCACTTTGCGCATGCGTGACCTCACTGCGCATGCGTGCGCAAGTTCAACATGGCGTTACCCTGTAAAGGGAGCCACTGCTAGCCTCCAGCGACCGGGTCGCCGGCGCAACTTCCGTGACACTGCCAACACCTGTCCTCTCCCTAGCACAACTGTGCCGGGAGGTAAGGGGCTACGGGGGACCAGGGGGACCTGGACTATACACTGCTTCAGCACAGGTGGCTCAATCAGAGGCTCAGTCGAAGATTGCACAACCTGTGCTGAAGCAGGGACTGATTGAGACACCTGTGCTGAAGCAGGGATATCCTGAAAACCAGACCTGTTGGGGGGACTTGTGTACTGGAATTCAGCACCCCTGAAACTGACCTGTTTCGCTATACAGGGCAATGTACAGTGGTGTAGAATAGTCCCCTGGCTATCATCTTTTCTTTGGCCATAACAGTGTAAGTCCTGTTAGACACAGGAAATGTGGGGATAAGGGCTTTCATGGAGGCCGAGCTTGCTGTTGCAGCTTGGATACACTATTGTTGTATCTAGGGGCTGGCCTAACAACAACCATAGAGTGTCATCCATGGGGAGGATACTGGCTGGTTCACATGCCCATGATGTGATGCCTGTCAGTATCGGACCTGCCCTGTTATGGGGCAGGGTTACAAGCCCCTCCCCTGGGGTACAAAAGCTGACAATCTCCCAGAAGTGAGGAGCTATCTTCTCTCCCCCTGTGGCGTGGAAGCACTTAACCTTTATCCCATCAGGTGGTAAAGGAGCTGAGAAGGGACCTGCAGGACCTCAAGCCCTGGAGGTACTACTTCAGGGAATGAACCTGCCATATCTGTATGTATGCTGGAAATAAAGATCCAGTTGAATACATCTGTTGTGGCTACTTGAATGAAACACTACATGAGTTGCCCATGCGGACCATCCTGGCTGCACCAGAATCCTCACTGGCTGGAGGCGCTGCGCTGACCGAAGAACCATCACTGAGAGCCTGTCCTGATGCCTCCCTATAGTCCATCACAGAGTTCTCAGGCCTTCTGTTTCACCTAACAGGTATACACTGCACCATCATGCCCCAGGTAGCAGCTAGAACCTCCCTCCAGGGGGGGGGGGGGGGGGGGGGGGTGTAGATGGGCTACAGTATCTATATATTTTGCCCAACCTGTGTCAGCATTTACAGTAGCCCGGTGAGTGGTTGGAGCAGTAGGAGGAGCAGGGGAGGAGTTACATGGCACTTTTTATAATTGAATGCATCTGCTTTTATGTTAGGAGCTGCATGTCCTACTTATTCTTTCCCCCTAAATAAGTTAAAAGATATGAGTCAGGGAAAGGGAAAAAAAAGGTCAGCAGCTACATTTCAAGCAGCTCCAACAAAAATGTAAGAAAATCTTTGAGTTGCATCTTACACACTTCCCATGAGCGTGATACTTTGGGGTTTATTCATTAAACTGTGGTAGTGAAGTCAGTGGAATGTCTCGATCGGCACTATTGTAATTCATTAAATAATCCCCCGTTTCCCCAGGGGATTATTTTCTACCACTGTTTAGTTCATCCTATTAGTGATTTTTTACATACCATGTTAATGTGCCTCAATTACTAAATTCCACATGGTGTCCTTTGGGATGCAGTTTTCCATAATTGTATGGGAGCCCATTTATTAATTAAAAAGCAGCAATTCACTCGACTCAACATAAAAAAAAGAAATGTCTTGTTTCTTTTTATCACTGCAAAGTATTTTTGCTTCTGTATTTGGTGAATCCAACCTTTATTAAAATTCTGTCATTTGTTGCTGGAAATATGAATTGCTAACAATGTGCCTGCCAGGGATGACTGCTGCCATCCATACTAATGGAGACAACCGAGGTTTCTCTGTTAACGTCTGATGCAGTGAAATAATAAACAGGGGAGGACTCCGCAAAATGAAGATTTTGAAAAAATATAAAGTTAGGCCAGCACAACATTAGCTGTTAGGTTACGACTTTTTTTTTTTTTTTTAGGGAATTACTGTTTTAATTTAACTGAAACATGAACGTAATAAATTGCAATCTAATGCAGGGGTGCGCAAACTGGGGGGGGGGGGGGAGGCGTGAGATTTTTCTGGGGGTCGTGGGCGGTTGCAGAGGCCCCATGCTCTTCCCCGAGGCATTCAAATGAAATGCCGGGGGATCACGTGAGGCCTCTGCAAAATCAAGTTACAGCCGGTGACTGGCACGTCTCCATGGCAACGCAGCATCAAATGATGCCACGGGCTCATTCGGCGGGATGTCACACGCGCGTTGCCATAGCAAAGTGGCGTCCAATGATACCTCGGGAGCACGTGACGTCACATGACCCTGCAGCATCATTTGATGTTCTAGGAAGGTAAGAGGGGGGCGCAAACATGGGAGGAGTGCTGGCAGGGGGGGCGCAGTGCCAACATTTTGCGCACCCCATATCTAATGCAGGGGAGCGCAAACGTTTGCTGCTGTGCCCCCCTGTCTTCCCTGCATCGAAGCTCGCGCCCCTCCCCCCTCAAATGACGCTGCTGGATCATGTGACATCACATTACGTGACCCGCGGTGTCATTTGACACGTGTGACGTCACGTCACATGACCCGCTGCGTCATTTGATGCCGCGTTGCTATGGCGACGCATCACAGAGCGTCTGAATCTTGGTAAGTACAGAGTTACAGAGGCCTCACACGATTCCCCGGCATTTAATTTAAATGCCTTGGGGAAGAGCGCGGCGCCTCTGCAACCGCCCGCTCCCCCCCCCAAAAAAAAAATCTTGCGCCCCATAGTTTCCGCACCCCTGCAATGCCGGGAGTCTCCGACTGATTCAGGAAGTTTGGCCCAAAAGTAGGGCCCAACTTCCACATCAGGACACAGGGCCCCAACTCTCTCCACAGCTGGGCCATAAAAGCAACCTACCGCCTCTCTCCACTTGTGCATTCTGCTGATACCGGAAATCAGGCCCAAAGTCTGCATCTGCCTACAGGGCCCAAGCTCCCCTTAGCTGCGGGACATGGAGCCCTTACCCCAACGTTACATTCCTAGGTGAAGGGAGGGAGAAAGAATAAGGGGCAGAGAAAGAGAAGGATATAGCTAAATAAGGGGCGCTGACAGAGAGAGGGGAAGAGAGAGGGTACATAGATAAGTGGAAGTGAGAGGCGGGAGTGCAACAGAAAGAGGGGGAGACTTGCAGAGCTGCAACAGGGGGGGTCCAGGGGGAAACTCTAGTCGTAGGCTCGGGCAATGCCAGAAAAATCCTGAAATCACATTTTGTCTTTATTTCAGTGTAGGTAATGCACACTGACATATACAGTATTGTTTCTGTGGGGTGGTCTCCAGCTGGAGGGTCCCACCGTGAAGATAGTCTGTTGACCTTGCGGTGGGGGTCTGGTCCCAGACCACGGCTGCGTGGTGTCACTGCTGTGTCCCTGACACTAATCAGCTAATGGGGTAGTGTCCCTGTTGCAGCCACAAGCTTACAGAGGAGTTGGGGCCTAGCTGGGGCCTATCAGGGACTATCTGGCCTAGTGCAGGTGCCTACTGACACCCTGCACACACCCTCACCTCTCCGTGGCCCAGTTCTGACTGGCGTGTCCTCTAGCATGCCAAATGTATCCACTCTCAGAGTAGAGGAATCCGGCCGTGCAATTGGCTAAGCTTAGCCACCTGACTAGCAGCTTCTGGGACTGCTGAGGATTGTAGTTTCCCTGCGGGACATGTATGTAATGGCCGCCGCTTGCGATCCTCCTGCGCATGGTGCACCAAGATGGCCGCCGTATGCCGGGGCATCATTGCGCATGCGTGAACCGTACTGCGCCTGCGTGCAAACATTCAAGATGGCGGCGCCCTGCAATGGGAGTCGCCGGGTACCTCGGGGCACATCCACTGTCCCGCAAGGCTCTGTTCTGGGGCCCCTACTCTTCTCAGTGTTCAACAATGATCTTCCTACAGCTTCTAAGGGAGCTTCAAAACACATGTATGCAGATGACTCAATCTTATATGCACACAGCCATAGCCTCTCCGACCTTGAACACATTTCAATCTGACTTTTTGAGACTTGAAAATTGGATTTCTCAAAACAAATTGTTTTTAAACATTGACAAGACTGTAACAATGGTATTTGGGGCCAAGGTTACATTTTTAAAGATTCCAATGACTGAGCTCCAGATCAGAACCAACGCTAATACCACTTTAACTCCTGTTACTAGTTGTAAATACTTGGGCATATGGTTTGACTCCCACTTAACAGTTGGGATGCACATTAAGACCCTGACATCCAATTTATGCCAAACTAGGTGTACTTTACAGGAACAAATCCTCCCTAAGTTTGCTGATCAGAAAGCGTATCGCACAGCAGATGCTAATGCTAATTATCGACTATGGGGACATAGTATATGGCTCGGCACCCCAAACCCACCTTAGCAAACTTGATACTCTCTACAATTCAATATGCAGCTTAGTTCTCCAATGCAACTACAACACACATCACTGCGAAATGCTCAAAGAACTAGATTGGTCATCACTTGAGTCTAGGCGCAAAGTTCATCTCTCTTGACTTGCTTTCAAATACTTTCTGGGCAAGCTACCCATCTATCAGAACAAGCTCCTCACCACAACCACATGCAGCACTTATCATCTGAGATCTGACTCCAAAAGACTGTTCATGGTCCTCAGGTTCAGGAAAGTATCCGGCCGCTCCTCCTTCTCTTACCGTGCACCCCAAAACTGGAACAATCTACCGGAGACTCTCACATCCACCACTAGTCTAACTTCTTTGAAAACAAAAGCTGTCTCATATTTTTATCTGGTCTGTAACTGTTACATACGCCTATAGCATATATTATCTCTAACTGTGCATGCAATGTCTTGTATATAATGTATACCCTGTTCACTTATGTAACTATGTATTTGTAACCATGTATTATTTGTCATCTTAACTCTATGCCCAGGACATACTTGAAAACGAGAGGGTACTATCAATGTATTACTTCCTGGTAAAACATTTTATAAATAAATAAATAGGTGTTTAATTAAAATTAAAAAAAGAAGACAGGAGAGGAGAACAACATCGTAAATAATATGTCAGTTACATCATACCTATCAGTGGTCCTACACTTATCCAGACCCTTTTAATGATCTATTTCAGGGTCTACTATGAACTTAGATTGTATTGTATTGTATTGTATGTCTTTATTTATATAGCGCCATTATTGTACATAGCGCTTCACAGCAGTAATACATGTGGTAATCAAATAAATAACAGATAATATAAATAACAGATCATGGGAATAAGTGCTTTAGACATAAAAGTAACATTAAGAAAGAGGAGTCCCTGCCCCGAGGAGCTTACAGTCTAATTGGTAGTGTGAAAAAACACTAGATGGCGCTCTACTGTACCACAGGCAGTGAAAATAAAATCTTATACAAAAATTGTGCAGTGTAACAAAATTCAAATAATAATCAGTGAAATATATTAATAACAGTGAAATAAAGGCAAAAACAACTTATCACTCGACCCTGACAAAAGACTGTTCCAGAAGTCTTGCAGCAATGGTGTAGAGGAAGTTCCAGGGGAGCGTCGCCGTATGCACATAAAAAGAAAAAAACAGTGGATAGTGTAATATTGTAAAATACAATAAAATGTAAAACTGAATAACAAGTTCCTACTCACAAAAGTAGCAGGAATATAAGCATGTGAGTGACTAATACTCTGTGATGCAGCTCGTTCCGGAGGTTTGGTATATGGGTCAGCACATCTTGGAAAAATAGAAAACAGCCATAGTGTAGATGGAAATAAACTTTATCTAATAAGTAAGACAATTGGAGGCTTACGGCATTAGAAGGAAATACAGCATTGGGGATGTTTATCTCAGATGCAGCATAGATCGTCTCGTCTGCTTCTACCCGCTGGCGGCGTCCGCGAACGTCACTTCCGGATCGTGACGTCACTTCCTGCCGGAGCTAAGGATCGTGAGAGTTCCCTTGCTTCTTTCCCTCCTCTACCAAGATGGCGGCGGAAGCCCGACTCGACGCGTTTCGACGTGATGACGTCTTCTTCAGGAGTGGCTTATGGGTACTGACAGCTCGGTATATATACCTACTACCTTGCTGTGATAGGTGCTTACTTATTGACAGCGCGATTTTGAATAACTTTATCCAATCATTACAATGAACAGACTAATACATGTGCACACTATAAGTTAAGACAATAGCAATAAAATAACATATAGGTCACAGTAAGCAAACTAATAAATATATGCACACTATAAGTTAATATCAATAAAATAACCTATAGGTCACATAGTCTGATTTTAAGAGTCTTATTCTAAAATCAGCAAACTAATGTATATACAAACTATTAATAATAAAATAACTAATTGTATAACAATTAAAAAATATAAAAACGTGTTGATGCTGCCCCCAAACAGCATGAACATTACAGGATCTAATATATCTTGCAAATCCAATATTCATAATAGCAAATTCGACGATTGATGCATTCTGATGGTGATAAGATGAGAAAGAAACATATTAAGAGATGAACATAATAGAATACAATCAATATAGTAAAATTTATTTAATAAACTCATCTAAAAATATCTATAATTTTAAAACAGTTGAATTACAAAAATGCTTTAAAATCAAATTCAGCATTCAAACCATTTGGAACCAATGTTTTTAATGTATAAATCCAAAAGGATTCCCTTTTAGTTAATTCCAATTCTCTGTCACCCCCTCTCCAATGGGGGAGGACCTGTTCAATTGCACTGAATTTAAAACCTGTAAGATCACAATTATGTTTTTTAATAAAATGCTCAGATAAGAGATGTGTTAAAACATTGCGTCTAATATTTCCAATATGTTCAAGAATTCTAATGTTTATTTGTCTTTTTGTTTTCCCAACATATTGTAGCCCACATGGGCATTCTATGAGGTAGATGATATGATTACTCCTACATGTAATGTGTTTCTTGATTAAAAACTTCTTTTTAGTGTTATTGGAGACAAACCCATATTTATCTATAGCCCTATATCTGCAAGCTTTACACATAGTGCAGCCAAAAAAACCATTTATTGTTGGTAACCATCTATTACTAGAAGGATTTTTCGGGAGAGCACTTGGAGCAAGCTTGTCTTTAAGTGTCCTTGCTCTTTTAAAGTCTAATTGGTAGGTAGGGAGAACATACAGAGACAGTAGGAGGGAGTTCTGGTAAGTGCGTCTGCAGGGGGCCAAGCTTTATGTATCATGTGTTCAGAATAGCCACGGTGCTATTCATATGCTTCTATAAGCAAGTGTGCCTTAAGTTGGGTCTTAAAGGTGGATAGAGAGGGTGCTAGTCGGGTACTGAGGGGAAGGGCATTTCAGAGGTGAGGGGCAGTCAATGAAAAAGGTTTAAGGCGGGAGAGGGCTTTAGATACAAAGGGGGTAGAAAGAAGACATCCTTGAGAAGAACTGGGCTCTTCGGGGCAGGGACTCCTTTTCCTAATGTTATTTTTATGTCTGAAGCGCTTATTCCCACTATGTGTTATATTATTATGTCACGTGTATTACTGCTGTGAAGCACTACGTACCTGGATGGCGCTAAATAATGAAAGATATACATACATGTGACATGTTTAGCTATGACCTAACTAACATCGCCTTAAATCCCTGCGTTAACTGTGACAGAGCTCTGGATATGCATTGTTACATATCATTGGCACAAACAGCTTTATAGGGCAATGACCTCTCCAGACTAACATAGCAATTAACATTGCATTACTAAGCTTTGAAGATAACAGTTAGCACTTAATGATGCAAAAACTTAAGTTGGTGCATCATTAAATCAATACCAGAGCTCTGTGGATCTTGGCCAGAGAAGTAAACTGGTTGAAAACCATAATGCTGAATGGCCTGAGTGAGGAGGTGTTAACAAGCCTATGAAACATCGTTGATGGACATAAGTCTGTCCTGTTGATAATAGCCATGTACACAAATGAGCAGCATCTGTTTTCCACATCCCTTTTTGTAGGAGAAGCTTAGTAATTCAGAGCATAAACAACAACTGGGAATAACATTTCACTCTGTCAGAGTTGTTTGTTTACTTTGATGAACTCAGCTGCTTACAGAAAAAATTAGGGTCACTCACTTGGCCACATTGAGATGTACAATTGGTGTAAAAGCCTCACAAACACAAATTCCTCATGTCAACATTTTACATATGCAGTTATGATACTGTACCTTCTTTTTCTGGACCCATTGTGCAGCAACAAAAAGCACTCCTGCTGCTAAGATTCCACCCTTCCAATTCCAGTTTAATACTAGTAACAAGCTCTAACCTTTCTCTGAAAGTCACACTCTTCTCAGATCAAATCAAACTACACATTAATATGTATGAGGGTTATAAACAGTCCACAGAGTGAACTCATGAAATTTCCACTCTTATATAGCTCAACGTAATTTGTTTTCTACAAACTGTCTTTTTTGCAGTCTAAGGATCCACAGACTTTGGGCTCATAACATTAAGTTACCTAAAACAGTAACGGACGTCATTTTCCTTGAGGTAAATGCATATTCATAAAGTAAAAAACCAACGCCCTTGTATATCTCATTAGCATGGGCTTAACGTCAATATGAAGTTAGCATACAGTAACATTGCGCTAGTTTCAAATAACATGATATTAAGCCTGTCTTTCCTAAAGCTGGCATTGCTCCTATCCAGACACTGATATATGGATTTTGCTGGAGAGAGATGTGCATTTAGATATGCAAAGCATATTCAAATGATTTAAATTAGCTTATTCCTCAGGTATTTCAGGTGTGTTCAGTTCGGTTCACATGTACCTGCCCATGTATTGTATAAAGGAGTGTTCGGGGAGGTACATGTGAACTGGGTACTCTAGTAA
This sequence comes from Ascaphus truei, assembly GCA_036426205.1. Taxonomy (NCBI): domain Eukaryota; kingdom Metazoa; phylum Chordata; class Amphibia; order Anura; family Ascaphidae; genus Ascaphus; species Ascaphus truei. Next base: position 262,544,054 of record CM071567.1, on the reverse strand, counting down.
AATAGGATCACCGTCTCCAGCAAAATTCATATTATCGGGTCTGGATGTCCACCACCTTTAGGTATGACTTAACAAATGTCACATTAAATTCCTGCATTAACCTTAACAGACCTTTTTGGATAGGAACTGTTAGAGGGAACACAGCTGAAGTCTAGCTGTGACAAAGCTGTCTAAGCAAAACGTACGTCGGGTACGCAGTCGCACAGACGTCACCACAATCATCGCCTGACGCACCGGGACACTGCTCTGGGAGCCAAGTTAAGTATTGATACTGCACACACCTCAGCACAGTATACCTGTAGATCTCTTATAACATTTGACTACAGCTGCTTTGGCTCAGTATAATACTTCCTCACAGCTAGGCTTCAGCGTTGTCCCTATAGGAGACACCTAGGGTAGGTTCACATGTCCCAGGACATACTTGAAAACGAGAGGTAACTCTCAATGTATTACTTCCTGGTAAAACATTTTATAAATAAATAAATACTTGTCTGCTACTAATTATACCATCTATCCTGCCTTAAGGGGAGTATCCCACGTATTTACTCCCCAGTAATATTAGGCATACTACACTATAGCTTCTTATGGGTTGTTAGCAGATAGTGTAGCTGCACCAAACTACTCCAATATTTTTAAAGTGTACTCCCAGGGCCGTGATAGCTATACTCATCTACCTATCTGTCCGTCCACCCTGGCTCTAGCAACAGGGACATAATAGGCCATTCGTTTTAGCGTGCCCAACCTGTGGTAATATATACAGAGCACTTTGCCTCATGAGGTGTTTTCAGGGCATTTTTTGCACTATATTTTCCCATGTCCCGGATTGCAAACTGCTATATTGACTGTACTTAGTTTGTATGTGTTTCACAGGCAGGTCTCCCATCCCTGGTACCTTTGAGTCACTGTGTATGTAGTGTTTGCCCCAGCCAATTTCTCCCCACCCATTTTCTATTCACCTCCGTGTAGGCTCACTTACCTGCATTGTGAAAACGCATTATATATCAGCTATGTAGTTGTCTCTTCTATCCGCAGCTGATCCCTGCTTTGGTGAGAGCTGGCTTCACCTATCTATTCTCACCACTAGGGGGAGCAGGTTTTATTCACTCCAGTGACTAACTATCACTGGTATTGTGGATAGCATATTTGTCTCATAGTGTCCCATGCATTTTAATCTAGTCCACGGACTCATTAAAGTAGTAGTTTTTAACATTATCATAGTTCTCCCATACTGTTAAGGACTGTTCTCATTCCATTGGCTTCTACAGGGGTATTTTACCCATATACTAATCACACAATAAGCGGCGAGTCAGTGAGTGCATGCTATTAGGGCGCTCTGTTTCCTGCCCACCCCTCTTCTTTGAGGGGTATATAGGGCTCGGACATTTTTATTCGTATATCCCTCCCCTAGACAGTGCCGTCTTAATGCATGGGCACGCTGGGCAGTTGCCCGGGGGCCCCACGAGCATAGGGGCCCCATGCTAATCTATGCACAGACCAGAATTTAACACTAATTTTCCGATCACCTGCCTCAACATTGAAATCTCCCGCTAACTCGGTATAAGGAGAAAAATTACAACTTGTAGCGGAGAGTTGGCAGGGCCCAGTGCCCTGCTTTGCCCGGGGGCCTATAATGCTGTTAAGACGGCCTTACCCCTAGTGCACTGACATATGCATCATTCACAGAGGCTGAGTGGGTTCTTCCCTCCCTGTCTGTTGGTTAATAAATATTTTCTACAATGTTAAAAATATTGCAGTGACTGTACCACTGACAATATGGCTTTAGTCAGTAAGTCAATAAAATTGGCGTTAAACACGAAAAACTCAAAAGTTTTAAATTATCTTGGCCATAGTGTGTAGCTCCAAGTTGCGTTCAGGCGTAAAGTGCATTTTTATAATACTACAGGAGACAATGAAGAATGTGGGACATCCTTAGATAACATACTGCTACTGAAAGAGAGGTTTCTGTTATCTAGTGGCAATCCTACCGTGTGGTGGATCAACCACATCACACAAAACACTAAGCGGACGATTTCAAGTTAGCTAATGACGATGGATTATTGCACAAAAACACTGTTTGCATGAGGCACATAAATCTAACGTCTCGAGGCGTGTCTATGCCTGATTAATTTAATGGAGCTCAACATGGGCGTTCACACATTAAGTTGCATCTGCCTTATATTGGCGGCCAATGTAGAGTTCAATTAACGACTGTTATTAATTTAGGAACACTTTGTAATTATCCACTTTTAGTAACCAGGTGCTAATTTAGAAATAACAATACAGACCGGCGCCTCAAAGTCCAAAACTGAAATGAGATTGACCTGTCAATCATGGTTGTGCTAAGCTATGGCAGCCTTACATATATAAACAACATACACAACATTTAACAAAAATCATACAAACATAAAACAGATCAAGCATGTTGTCCTGACATATAAAGTATGAAATTGGTGTAAATGACTCCAGATAGTTAATTATCCTACATCCTTGTTACAAAGCTTGCACCGGAAACTGCATGTATTTAAAATCTAAGATGCAGTGAAGGTGTCTTATATGAATATTAAAATTGCTTTTAAAAATCCAAATGGTTAAAACACTTATTCAATGAATTAGTGAGTTACTCTCTCAAATTACAAGGTTAATAAAAACTTTAAATAAATACTTATAAATAAAAAACCTTGATATTATTATGAGTGTATATAAAACTATTATTTAAGAAAGACACCTAAATCGAAGTCTATGTTTAGTCCATTTGGGGACAGGGTTTTCAGCTCATAGATCCAGTAGGCTTCACGCCTACTGATCTGTTGTAGCTGATCTCCCCCTCTCCATTGCACTTGTGTGCTTTCTATTGCCTGACATCTCAGCCCAGCAGGGTTTTTATTATGATGCACGCTGAAATGGTGCGAAACACTGTGTGTGGCTAATCCTCGTCTAATGTTATAGATGTGCTCGTAAATTCTTCGTTGATAGCACCTGCCAGTCCTGCCCACATATTGTAGGCCACACGGGCACTGCAGTAAATAAATATGTATATGCTCAAATCCAAAAATTCTATATGCTCCCTATTGTGATTGAAAGTAAACTTTAAATCCCTGTCGTTAGAGTTGAGAAATTCAAAAAACAACTCTAATTGTTCCTGGCTACCTGACCATACAAAAATGATATCATCTATGCAACGGCGCCAGAGCACAAGGTGTGCCCCAAATGGACAGTTGTTCCAGATATAATCTATCTCCCAACTATCCATAAATAAGTTCGCATAACTTGGGGCAAACCTCGTGCCCATCGCCGTTCCACAGGTCTGTAAATAAAATTGTGAATCGAATTGAAAATAATTGTGTGTCAAAATAAAATATATACTATCTACTAAAAAAATTTTAAGTGCTGGTGATGTAGTGTCGTCTAGTTCTAACCTGCGTGATATGGCCTGACATCCTTTGTCATGGTTGATGGTCGTATACAATGAGGTGACATCCGCTGTCACCCACATGTATTCAGGCTTCCACTGCAGATCTCTAAGTATCTGGAGGACATGTGTTGTATCACGCAGGTAGGACCGGACCTGTTGTACCAGTGGTTGAAGGTGGTGATCTATAAATGAAGACAAATTTGAAGTTAGTGATCCAATACCTGATATGATAGGTCTGCCGGGAGGTTGTGTAGTGCTCTTGTGTATTTTTGGGATAAAGTAAAAAATGGGAGTGCGTGCACATTTAACATCCAAAAACTCTAATTCTTGCTGTATTAACGCCCCTTCCTTGAGACCATTATGCAGCAAAGTCGTCAACTGGGTTTCAAATTCTATTAATACCTCCTCTTCGCCCTCTGGTGCATTTTTTCTTTTTTGTAATTCATGGGTGGCTGTATTTCTAGACTGGTTTTCTTTAGACAAACAACACTAACAAAAAGGCTGACACTATAACAGAGATTTATTGAGACAATACTAAAAACAAGAGAAGCTTTGGAGCGGGTCTAGGATCCAGTGTGGTAAAACTGGAATCCTACTTACAGCAATCCAGAAGGGTTCATGAACCCTTCTGGATTGCTGTAAGTAGGATTCCAGTTTTACCACACTAGATCCTAGACCCGCCCCAAAGCTTCTCTTGTTTTTAGTATTGTCTCAATAAATCTCTGTTATAGTGTTAGCCTTTTTGTTAGTGTTGTTTGTCATGTATGTCCTGTTTGTATGAGTATTATAGTCTGCAGTGTCACGCTATGATCTTTCTCTTTATCTCCCTTGCATGATACCACGTGTGCTGTTGTGGAGTTTGCAGTCCTTCAACCGGATCAGCGTTTTTGGACACTGCAGCACATCTTTGGACTCATTTCAGTTTTGGACTTTGAGGCGCCGGTCTGTATTGTTATTTCTGTGTTTTTCTAACTGTGTTTGGGTTAGGTTTTCCTGGCAGCCGTATTTCAGTTTTGGACTTTGAGGCGCCGGTCTGTATTGTTATTTCTGTGTTTTTCTAACTGTGTTTGGGTTAGGTTTTCCTGGCAGCCGTCCTTTATAATTTTTCACATTGTGTTTGCATTGTATATATTGTTTAGCGCTATTCACACCACCCTTTTTTCTTAGACACACAGGGACAGACACACTGACACACACAGGGACAGACACACTGACACACACAGGGACAGACACACTGACACACACAGGGACAGACACACTGACACACACATGGACAGGGACACTGACACACACAGGGACAGACACACTGACACACACAGGGACAGACACACTGACACACACAGGGACAGAAACAATGACACACACAATGACAGACACACAGTGAAACCCTCCCCCCCCTTTGCATTGTATATATTGTTTAGCGCTATTCACACCACCCTTTTTTCTCAGGTGCTAATTTAGCTACACTATAAGAACCCAGCATTTCCAGCCGTTACTTTGGTAGCCATGGCTGCAAGTGCTGCTTTGTTTATACACAGGCGCTACCTGGCATTGCTTGCACTTCAGGCAAAGAGACCTACACCCCTCAGAAGAAGAGAAGAATCATTTATAACTGTACAGTTAATGTATTTGACATGCCTAATGTACAGTACTCAAGGAACAGTTTGAGTTCTTTTCTATTACATTTGTGTTTTCTCTAGGCTTCCTGGCTGCCCGATTCCTTCATCATGATGTTGAAGAGCTTGTTCCTGCTATGCTGAGTTGTTCCAGCCTGAAATGAGGCACCAAAAGTAAAACATTTTCTGGCATGTTCTTATTTCCTGGAGCGTTAAAGTTACAGAGACATAGAGAAAAATAGAAGGAAAAAAATTCATCATAGGTGCATCCAAAAACAATGAATGCCGATATAATGTATTGCATATAAGCCGACTATGTAAATATGAAAAAAAGAGGAACCATAATAAATGTCACTTGGGGGATGTAACACATCCGTGGCAAATGAAAAACGGCCAAAATGCATTTGGGATAATGACCCTCTGTGCAACCAAAGATGCGATGTGAAGGGGGGAGAGATGGAAGGGAGGGAGTGAACCAAACCAGAGGGACACCCCACAAGCCGAAGCACATCCGGTATGTCCTCCAACCCAATCAGCAATTACCCCCCACTCTAACAACAGGTATGCACGGCATGGTCCCCACAATGGCTCAGAAGTAATGACACACATGGATAAAGTCCTGTTCGATCAGAGACAAGTTAGTACTCATGAACCCCCTCTATGCTTAAAAAAGGTTCCTCCGGGCGTGCTTCAACCTTAGCATCAATTGGAAGTAGAAAGGTAGTCGAAAAAGGCGAGGTACTGCAATGATAGAGATATAGTTATTACATACAAATGCAAGGTTTACGCAGTCACATGATGGTGCAAGACATTTAAATTATGCTTAGCCAATGACGCTAATCTAAGACATTATAATAATTTAAGAACACTTGTTTGCGACTCACCGAACTCTAAACTGGGGTACTATTTCTGAAATAGCGATGGCACCGCACTAACTGATTTACAACGACACTATTTTTGCGACTAATTTAAGTCTAAACTTGAATCATGCCCTAACGGTCTAGGAATGGAGTGCTTTAGAAAGTGTCAGACTAAATGCCCTATCGTGAGATACGGGGTAAGTCTGTGCTCCTCACCATATTTATTAGGGGCCTATATTTGTGGCTGATAGACAGAATCAACGGCATAAACTAACATTCTCCTTATTCTCTCAAAACAATCCAACCATTGTTTTGGTTATCTGAGCAACACACACACTTTTTCAGGAAATTTCATTTTTCAATATGTTTTTATTAAGTTGCTTAGGAATGTGAATTGTTGTAATTCTTTTTAGGTGTAATGAAATTGCAGATTTATATAATAACAGGGGTGCACATTACTGAATCTCACCGCTCTAACACACAAACATTAAGTACAGGTGTGCAGCCCCCATACTGGGACTACTTGTTTACCTAAGGGGTTAAGTTATGGGTTAATGCAGGATGACTCTACAGAATATAAGCCCCACTCCTTGTATCCAGGGTGATAGTGACATCACTAGGGGATATATACAGGGTTGCCATCACTCCAGGTTTGACACAGAGACTCCAGGTTTTGGCCACGTATCTCCGGGCTACTGGTGTACCCGCAAAATCTCCAGGCGGCGGCATCTCCCCCTGCAAATCTTGTCAACGTGGCTACGCGACGTCAAATGGAGCCATGTTGAAATGACAACGAGGCGTCACGTGATGTCTTGGCACCATAAGGCATCCAATTGTCATGGCAACTTGACACCGTGTCATCACGTTGTCATGGCAACGCACACCATTTGACGTCTCGGACCCATGCTGACTTGACCTTGCAGGGGGAGATGATGCCGGGAGGTACCTCTGTAGGTAAGATTAATAAATATATAAATAAGTTAAATATGATAAATAAATGTAAAAATGTTTATTGCAAAATGTCTCCGGGTTAGCCTTCAGTAGAAGGTGGCAACCCTGGATATATATAGTGGAGTGAATGTTCTGGAACTCTGGTTTCTGGGTGATGAAGAAAGAGGAGCCTCACTGTGAATAGTTAATATAGAGTTGTAAGGGTTTGTCACTTTGTTGTGTTTATAGATAGGGAATGTGCTTCTCACAGGTAAGGACAAGGAGGGTCATGCACAGGGTGACTGGACGCTGGTCCCCGAGAGCGGTTGCCCTCGTATCGCAGGGTCCCGTGGGAGTAGGAGAACCCCTCCACTATGCAATGGATTGCCAGATAAGCACCATAGCAGTGGTAACAAGAATAGTTCCACTTTGGGGATGCTCCACAGGCCCCCCCAAAAGAAGTATGTATAGTATGATGCCAAAATATAAATAAAGTATATATGTTTGAAAGAGAAAAGTTCCTGGTGCCCATCTTGTAACATCGCTAATTAAACGCCCAACCTGCACACAGTTCATCACCTTGAGAAGGTATGAAAAGAGACTGAGCACCACGGTACATACACTACACAATGTAGCAATACTTTTGACCTGGGTAAGGAGGGGTTACAGATATTTAACATTAGAATTCCAATTCTGCATCGTCTTATTTTTTTTTTTTACCAAAGTGTTTCCATAATATTTTTTAGGCATATTGATATTTTTATTGTATTTGTTTTCTGCAAATAGGACAGCCAACTAAGGCTGATTTCCATCAACTGGTTTTGGATACAGTTAAGCAGATCATAATGATATATTATGTACTATAATATTAACCACACCTGTTGCATACCCCAGGGAAGGACTCTGGACTTTCTTCTCTATTGTCCTACACATTTTATGCCTGCATAACTAATATGCACGAAATTGACAACATTTGTGAAATAAATCCATGGAGGGGACAACTTTCCTACAGTCACTGTTTTCAGGCAATTAAAATGGGTCTAAAACATAGGGGAAACTCTGTAAAAATCAAAACAAAATGTAAACCTAGTCAATGTTTGATTTAAATACTGTACTTTTATTGTGTACAGAACCATCAATCTTTGCCACAAGTCTATGTAATCTGATTTTTCATACATGAGGCACCAAGGGGCAAAGTCATTTTTCCACACACACACAAAGCACGTTTTGAAAACAGGTCTGCTGTCTATTGAATTTGTTATTTGGCCATTGCTCCTCTAGCTAGCACAAGAACAGTAATGCATTTTTAAAGGTCCATTAAGAACATGTTAAGAAAACTACAGGAAATGAAAGTACTGTTTAAAATATACACCATTCAGGTTCAAATTTTTTAATTTTGATACTTTGAAATCTTATGTATTTAATCAAAATAATTATTAATTACAAAGGGAGTAAATCTCCAAATATCCAAAGTCTCACATGCATTCCTCTGGTTTTAAACATTGTATAATGTATATAATGTGGATTTTAAGTGTAGCACATGCCGCCCCCCCCCCTCCCTCCCCTCTCTGGAAGATATTGCTGCTACTGTAGATGTTTATGGTGCTTGCATACCTGTGAGGGTCCTGGAGAGCTGAGTGAACCGCATTGTAGTGGGGACCAGGACAGGCTTTTGATATACTCAGACTCTTCCCACGGTGTCAGCGCCTCCAGCTTCAGTGGGCTCCAGGATTCCCAGAGACAGTCCCCACTAAAGCAGACTTCTTTTACACCCCTGCCCAATAGACTGTAGACTCAGGCAGAGGTATATAAAAGCAAAGGGGCTTTATTGGCAGTCACTGCAGATGTTATACAGCGGATGCATATAGTGACAGAGGATCCCAGAGGGTGGTTTCAGGTAGTATTGAGGCCTATAATATCTTGCCTCTCACCCCAGAAGGTGGGAGCAGAATGCACCTCCTCTCCCTAGGAGGGGTGGAAGAGAACTATCTCCAATTTGGCACTTCCTCTCTGATGCTCCAGAAGGGGAGGGCACAAGGTCTGTACCACTATTGGCTATACACAGACCCTGAGTCATCACCACTTCTGTCACTCAGAGAGTAGCATGAGGGGTGTTAATGCCCACAGGATTGCATGCCACAGCCTGTAGCTACAAAGGACTTACGTGACAGGGGGTAGAGAGGCCAGCCATGCTACATAAGATACAGTACTACGTTGATTTAAATAGAGTAATTAAGGGGCAGGGGCAGTGCAATGCTAGCAGTAAAGTGTAGGCAGTGATGGGGCAATGGCTGGGCAACAGAACACAGGTGTTACACTAGTGCAGTGGGCAGGTGACATGACACTGATCACTATATTAGAGGAGCTTACTTCACCAAAAGTGGGCAGGATCTGGTTTCCTACACATCTTCCCGTTTCCGTCATGAATTTCCACAAAATGGACCCTCTTAGACCCCTATATTGACCACATATTCAACCTGATCTTTATAAATACTGTGGCCTACTGTATGTGCTATGTGCAAGATCTGCATTAATTAGCGGCCTGGCCATGAAGGAAAATGTCAACAACGTCGATAACCCCAGCAGGTACATATGGATATTCATACCTCCAAGTGTCCCGGACGCGGTTCCATACCATTCGATCAGCTCAGCTCAACCGGGTTAAGTTTCTTCCGGGAGGAGCTCCCAGCAAAACCCAAATTAAAGGCTAGGGCGATGTCACACAGTACATCCACCCTTTTTGAAATAGACATTTTGTCAGCTCGATCTTTTGTGTGCGCTTCATCACCGTACTGTCCTTTCCCATTTCGCCAGACAGGAAATGGGTAGAATCAGGACCTGCCACAGTGTCATCCGTAAAATATATCGATCAAGGGACACTCACTTCAGTAGTTTTTGGCTCAGAAGCCTCTTTCCGACCAATCTCCAAAATGCACCGTTCGGCGAGAACTGGTTTCAGTAAACTCAAGCACAGCAGCATCATCTTGATGATCTTTTGCCCACTCAGTGGGCCCCACTACGCTCTGCAAAGGACGAAATCACAGAGGTGTCCTCATTCACCACCAGCATCGTTGATTAGATGGGTATCCAAACCTGAGCAATGTCAATGGCTTGTTCCTCTTTGGGGGGTATTTTGGGGTCTTTGCTCCCGTCCTCCCTGGTGTAAACATCCGGGGTCGTTTCCACCTTTTTACTTTTTTTCCGCGGCTCAGCTCGCCGGTAGTACACAGGAGGCAATTCTATATTGCTCTTGGCAAACGGGAGAAGATGTCCGTCTCACTGGAACTCCCACTACTCAGCATAGTAGCAACATCAATGGCAATATCTGAGAAACCCATAAACTTTGTGTCTTGTACACACTCAGCGCTCCTGGCATTCATGACAATTCTCCTCCAGTACGCCGGCAAATGGCACAAAGCCTGGAAGAATTCGTTACCCTGTACGGAAGTCACAAAGAACCCACCTAGAATGTCATAATGTGTAACTGTCAGAGCAGACACATTAGGCTCCATATTGAGCTGAAGTAGCGATATTGCAACATGTTCAATTGTGGGAGTGAACACTGCTAGAACAACTGTGAGCCCACGAAGCTTTATTAAGGCAGAATCTTAATTCTGGTTTGTGTTGGATTTCGCTGAGAGCCAGAATGAATAAACATTTTAAAATGATTTGTTAAGGTCCAATTATTAACTTTTACAGTGCTGGGGTCCGATGCCCCCAGAGTGCCACTGGTCCTTTGGCTCTTCTGTGTCATGGGATTGCTCCAGGAGCATTTTGTTCAGATGGTGAACCCAGACATTCCCTGGAAAGTTAGTAAATACCGTCACAATCAAATGTGTAATCAGGATGAAAAAGTCAAAGCAAAGGCAGTTTGTACAATTATATTTTTTCTTTGCATGTCTACGTGGGACTGTGGCAACCAATCTGAAGGGGGAAAAAGTATTTTGCTACAGCGGGTATTCAATGTTCCCTCACATTTTTTTTTTGCTGAGCAAACGACCAAGCTTGGTGAGCAACCAAAAATTTCAGCTGAGCAAACACTGTGCTGCACACAGCGCCCACACAATATGTTGTACCCATTACCTACACACTGTGCTTTAACCAGCGCCCACACAATATGTTGTACCCATTACCTACACACTGTGCTATAACCAGCACCCACACAATATGTTGTACCCATTACCTACACACTGTGCTTTAACCAGCACCCACACAATATGTTGTACCCATTACCTACACACTGTGCTATAACCAGCGCCCACACACTGTGCTGAACCCAGTGCCCTCACCCGGTGCTGAACCCAGTGCCCACACACTGTGCTGCTCCCAGCACCCACAAACTGTGCTGTACACAGCGCCCACAAACTGTGCTGTACACAGCGCCCACACACTGTGCTGTACACAGCGCCCACACACTGTGCTGTACATAGCGCCACACACTGTGCTGCTCCCAGCGCCCACACACTGCTGTACCCATCGGCCCCACACTGTGCTGCACCCAGCACCCACACTATGTGCTGCACCCAGCACCCACACACTGTGCTGCACCCAGCACACACTGTGCTGCACCCAGCACCCACACACTGTGTGAACCCGCACCCACCAACACTGTGCTGAACCCAGCGCCCAACACTGTGCTGACCAGCACCCACATGAGCGACCCAGCATCACACACGTGTGCAAACCGAGCCACACCTGCGGCGAACCCAGCACCACCAGCTTGCTGAACCCAGCACCCCACACACTGTCTTGTACCCAGCGCCCACAATTGTGCTGCTACCCAGACCAACACTGTCTGTTCCATCATCCACAAACTGTGCTGTACAACAGTGCCCACATACTGGGTGTTACCCAGACGCCCACCACACACTGGTGCTGTACCCAGCACCCACAACACTAGGCTGTACTCAGCAGCCACACACGGTGCTGTACCCAGCACCCCCACAACTCTGCTGTACTCAGCAGCAAACACCTGTGCTGTTACTCAGCAGAATACACACGGGGAGGGCGGGAGTGGGGAGAGGGGGGGGGGTGGGGGGGAGGGGGGGGGGGAAGATAAAGGGGGGGGAAAGGGGGGGGTGAAAGAGAGGGGAAAGAGTGTGGGGCCCTGCGTTGAAGGAGGTGTGCGAAGAGTCGGGACACCGGGTGCTGTGGGGGGGTAGCGAGGGGGACGTGGGGGGGTGCGGCGAGGGCGCGGCGGGGGGTGGCTTTACCGCAGGCGAATAGATAGGGGGGGGGGGACGGTGGGGGGGCAGTGGGGTGAACGGGGACGGGAGGAATGTGGGGGGGACGGGGTATAGCGGGGGCCAGCAGGACTATAGGGGGGGCGGGGATGGTTCAGCTGTTGGGGCGGGGTGTGGTGGGGTTGGGGTGTCGGGTGATTGGGGATAATGTTGGTGTGGATTGGGAGGTGGGTTAGGGAATTTTTGTTGTAACTAGCACAACAAGCGATGTGATGTAAATGGAAACAGAGACCAAACATGTGAGAAAAACCAGCAAAAATCACAATTGTGCGGTTACCAAGCCGCCCACACAATGTGTGAACCCAGAACACACACACTGTGATGAACCAGCGCCCACAAACCACTGGAGTGAACACAGCGGCCACACACAGTGACTGTACAGCCGACACACAACGGTGATGTTCCCATCAGACCACAAAACTGTGTGTAAACAGTGACCACATACTGTGGTGTGTACACGGCCCACACATGTGCTGCACACAGCAGCCCACACACTGTGCTGCCAGTTACCACCACCACTGCTGACCACCCCACACACTGTGATGCACACAGACGCCCACACCGTGCTGCCCAGCCAACGGTCGTCCATCGGCAAGTTTGCTGAACCCAGCGACCCACAAGTGCTGCACCCAAAGCACAACACCACTGTGCGCCCACCCAGCCACCCAAAGTGTCTGCGCACCCAGCACCACACACTGTTGCTGGCAACCAAGGCACCCACACTGTTGCTGACACCCCCCACGGCCACCCCCAGAGCCAACACCAGTTGCGCCCAAGCACACCCACACATGAGCGGATGAACCAGCACCCACACACGTGCTGACCAGCGCCCACACACTGTGCTGACCCAGAGCCACCACACTGTGAGGAACCCAGCACACACACTACTGGTGCTGATACCCAGCTGCAAACATGTGATGTACCCAGCGCGCCACACACTGTGCTTGTACCCGAAGCCACACACTGTGGGCAAAGCCACTTGGTCCATTCATCCACAAACTGTGCTGTACACACAGTGCCCACATCTGTGGTGGATCAAGCAGCCAACACTGGCTGTACCACACGCCACAACTGTGCTGTACATCAGCAGCACACACGGGTGCGTACCAGCACCACCCACACTAGCATGTACTCACAGCAAGACACACTGTGCTGTACCAGCACCACACACTGTGCTGATACACAGCCGCCCAAACCCTGTGTGCCTCCCGCGCACCACACATGCGTTACCCACGCCCCACACGTGCTGAACCAGCACCCACACTAGTGCTGCACCAAGCACACCAACACCACTGTGATGCACCCAGCACACACTTGTGATTGCACCCAGCACCCAACAATGTGTGCACCCAGCACCCAAACCACGTGCTGAACCCAGCGCCACAAGGGCTGCACCAGCAGCCACAAACAGTGCTGCACCCAGCCACCACACCACTGTGCTGACCCAGCGCCAACACCCACTGAGCTGCCCAGCCAGAGCCACACACTGTGTGCTGCACCCAGCACCCCACACTGTGCTGCACCAGGCACCACAAATGTGCTGAACCCCAGCGCCCACACAAGTGCTGCACCAGGAGCCCCACACAGTGCGCCCCAGCACACCACACATGAGCTAACCCAGCACCCAACACTGGTGAACCCAGCGCCCCACACCAATGTGCTGCACCCAGCGCCCACACACTGTGCTGAACCCAGCACCCACACACTGTGCTGAACCCAGCACCCACACACTGTGCTGTACCCAGCGCCCACACACTGTGCTGTACCCAGCGGCCACACACTGTGCTGTACCCAACGCCACACACTGTGCTGTTCCCATCATCCACAAACTGTGCTGTACACAGTGCCCACATACTGTGGTGTACTCAGCAGCCACACACTGTGCTGTACCCAGCACCCACACACTATGCTGTACTCAGCAGCCACACACGGTGCTGTACCCAGCACCCCCCACACTCTGCTGTACTCAGCAGCAATACACACTGTGCTGTACCTAGCACCCCCAGACTGTGCTGTACCCAGCGCCCACACACTGTGCTGTACCCAGCACCCCCACACTGTGCTGTACCCAGCGCCCACACACTGTGCTGAACCCAGCACCCACATACTGTGCTGAACCCAGCACCCACACACTGTGCTGTACCCAGCGCCCACACACTGTGCTGTACCCAGCGGCCACACACAGTGCTGTACCCAGCGCCACACACTGTGCTGTTCCCATCAGCCACAAACTGTGGTGTACACAGTGCCCACATACTTTGGTGTACTCAGCAGCCACACACTGTGCTGTACCCAGCGCCCACACACTGTGCTGTACCCAGCACCCACACACTCTGCTGTACTCAGCAGCAATGCACACTGTGCTGCACCTAGCACCCCCAGACTGTGCTGTACCCAGCACCCCCACACTGTGCTGTACCCAGCACCCACACACTGTGCTGTACCCAGGACCCACACACTGTGCTGCACCCAGCACCCCACACACTGTGCTGCACCCAGCACCCACACACTGTGCTGAACCCAGCACCCACACACTGTGCTGAACACAGCACCCACACACTGTGCTGAACCCAGTGCCCACACACTGTGCTGCACCCAGCGCCCACACACTGTGCTGAACCCAGCACCCACACACTGTGCTGAACCCATCACCCACACACTGTGCTGAACCCAGCACCCACACACTGTGCTGAACCCAGCACCCACACACTGTGCTGTACCAAGCGGCCACACACAGTGCTGTACCCAGCGCCACACACTGTGCTGTTCCCATCAGCCACAAACTGTGCTGTACACAGTGCCCACATACTGTGGTGTACTCAGCAGCCACACACTGTGCTATACCCAGCGCCCTCACACTCTGCTGTACACAGCGCCCACACACTGTGCTGTACACAGCGCCCACACACTGTGCTGCACCCAGCACCCACACACTGTGCTGCACCCAGCACCCACACACTGTGCTGCACCCAGCACCCACACACTGTGTTGCACCCAGCACCCACACACTGTGCTGAACCCAGCGCCCACACACTGTGCTGTACCCAGAGCCCACACACTGTGCTGTACCCAGCGCCCACACACTGTGCTGAACCCAGCGCCCACACACTGTGCTGCACCCAGAGCCCACACACTGTGCTGAACCCAGCACCCACACACTGTGCTGAACCCAGCACCCACACACTGTGCTGTACCCAGCGCCCACACACTGTGCTGTACCCAGCGGCCACACACAGTGCTGTACCCAGCGCCACACACTGTGCTGTTCCCATCATCCACAAACTGTGCTGTACACAGTACCCACATACTGTGGTGTACTCAGCAGCCACACACTGTGCTGTACCCAGCGCCCACACACTGTGCTGTACCCAGCACCCACACACCATGCTGTACTCAGCAGCCACACACGGTGCTGGACCCAGCACCCCCCACACTCTGCTGTACTCAGCAGCAATGCACACTGTGCTGTACCTAGCATCCCACAGACTGTGCTGTACCTAGCACCCCCAGACTGTGCTGTACCCAGCACCCCCACACTGTGCTGTACCCAGCGCCCACACACTCTGCTGAACACAGCACCCACACACTGTGCTGTACCCAGCGCCCACACACTGTGCTGTACCCAGCACCCACACACTGTGCTGCATCCAGTGCTGTTTACAACTGTGCCTTACTTTTCAGAGGTTAGAGAATGTACTGTATATATAAAACAACATCCAAGTTTTACATCATGCTGCCTGTCCTAATGTATTAGTGTCATAAAAACAATAAACTTTTCTCAGCCATTAAAAAAACAAAAACACCACACCCATCAGTTAAAATGATATCAAATTGCTTGAGTAAAATAGGGCCAACAGTGTACAAAAGTGCTTTACAAAAGAGAGGAGACAAAACAGGGAATTACAATACAATAACTGCAACACACATAAAATCAAACAATAGGAAGGGAGATGAGTAAGTGTAAACTGTCGTGCGCTCTGGATTGTGCTGACAAAGAGTCTTATCTGTTGTACTTGCATGTCATGGTGGTATCTATGATCCGGAGTCCGTGGCTCTTGCACATAGATCAGGTCCTGGAGGTAAGGTAATGTTGTCTTACCTCCTGCTCGAACCTCCAATCCAATAGTGCAGTTGATGGCTGTGACTGCAATGTATGTGTTGTCCCGTTCCTGACGGTGGTGAGGATGTCCTGCAAACCCTCTCGATCATGTGGCTCCTTGACTGCAGAGGTAGAACAGATGGTGGTAAAGAAAAATCCATAGCAGCAACGAAGCCGACATTTGTCGGACTCGCAGCACTGGATATACACAGTTTATATACATGGATCATGTTTTCAGCTGCTCTAATGGTACATACTGTATTGAGCTATTTGTACATCCATATTGCTTAATATGTTTACGTCACACACTGCATCCACCATTTGAGTATATTCACCTACCCTATTACTCAACTGTGTACACACTTACCTGCCCTGCCGAAGTGTATAGAGAGAGCCTATAATTCAAGAGGAACATTTATCCCTTTTGTTTTCCCCTTACCTCCACCTTTATTTTAATTCACCATTAACATAGGATTATTCCACATTGAGGACCATTTATTTTATTTGAGGATTTCTCCAATTAAAATTGTTTTTTATCCTAACTCCATTTTACAAATCATTAAGATCCACTGTCTCCATCAGGTTCTATATAGGATTATCCACATCAGTATCACAAGCCGCCAAGTGCTCCCAACATAGGGGTTCTTTATCTCTGTGTTTCTGTTCCGTATTTCCCCTGGTCGCAGCACCAGTGTCATTGGCAGTAGCGAGGGTCCCCTCCACCCCTTCCCCCCTCCCCTTCCCTTACCCTGGTTATATATTCCAAAGTGTTATAAGTCTGAAGCCACGTCACAGCATGACAACTATGCAGGTCTAACATTACAGTACCTGTGAAAATTCTCATTTACCTTTGCAATAGAGGAAGCAATGTCTCAACAGACCAGTTTATCACAGGTGCATCTCCTCTCGATTCCATTGCACAAACAGACACACCTACATCACTCATTGCGCATGTGAAGTGCTGAAGGATATTTAATGCAGGGCCCAAAGCTTCACCAACCCCACATGCTGAGCTCCCCTCCTCTGTGATAGCTGAGACCCAGGGGCATCTGCCAAGGGTGCCAAGGAGAAAGGCAAATGCCCGGTGGGCCAGTGTCATCTTGGGGGGCTTGATGGTGGTTACAGAGGCATCACGCTCTTCCCCACAACAATTAAACTGATTTCTGAAGGAGACCGCAGGACCTCTGTAAATGTCTCTTACTGGATCCCCTGCAGCGTTGCATTGTCATGGCGACCCAACATCAAGTGATGACCCAACATCAAGTACATGGCAATGTGTCGACCATGCCACGCGACATCATGATGCTGCATCGTGTGTGAAGGGCCGGTAAGACCGATATTGCTCAGGGCAAAATCTGTCTCCAATCCGCCCCTGCCAAAATCCTCCACCACCCCTATGCTCAGTGTCCTTCCTAGATAGCTACAGGAGTAGTTATATTTCCTTATATTCCATGTCTGTGACCCCTGACAACCCTTTTCTTTACCCCCACCATAGACCCCTAAAACCATAGTGGGAGGGGTCCCTTGGTATGAAGTCATACTGCCCCTAGTTTGGGCCTTTCTTTACCTGAACTGGTAATCCAATCCCCTGGATCCTGAGATCCCTATGACAAAAATACTTTGCTAGAAGTACATAATATGACAACTGGCAGCAGAGACACACAAGAGAACCGCAGACAAGGCCATCACCCGAATACCAAGTTAGTGATGAGGTCTAACTCTCGATGTGGAATATTCGTTTACGTCAGCCCTCCACAAAATTGGGACCGCATTTTATCAATCCTTACCGGATTTCCCGGAGAGTGAACAAGGTGTCCTTCCAGCTGGAGCACACTGCATCACTCAAGATTCCCTCCATATTTCACATATCCTTGCTCAAGCCGGCCATCCGAAACCAGTTTTCCTAGACTCTTCCCCCTCCCGCTCCTATTTCCATGGTTGGTCAGCTCGAATATGTCATCTAGAAGATTTTGGACTCCCGTGTCTCAAGAGGGTTTCTTCAGTACCTGATCGACTGGAAGAGGTACTGTCCTGAGGAGAGGAGTCGGGTCAGGGCATCCAATGTTCAGTTTCTGGCCTTGGTCAAGAGATTCCACATGGGTTTTCCTGCCAAACTCGTTCCTGGGCATTTGGAGTCTGCCCCTAAAAGGAGGGATTCTATAAGGATCTCCCAACATGGCCACCGTGGCAGGAAGTCAGCCTCCTTCTGAAACAATTGCCTGCACCTGTATGCTCCCTCTATAAGGATTCATTACCTACTCTTCCTTGCCTGTTCAAGGATCTGTTTCCCTTGACACCTGCTATTGCCGTATCCTGACTGCCTTGTTCCTCCCTGTTGTCAATCTCAGCCTGTGACCACGACCAACCTGCTTTCTCCAGCCCTGACCTCGGAATTGTGGCCCCTACTACTCTGCCTTCTCCAGGCCTGACTCCGGAACAGTGACCTTGAACATTCTACATTTTCTTTCCCTGACCTTGGATCCGGACTTCATGATTCTACTCTTCAGGATTCGGATCACAGGTATGAATCGGTCTCTACTCTCCCCCTCTGCCGAGCGGGTCTGTCTCCTGGACAGAACACAGCGACGTACGCAACCGTAACAGCACCCCTGTTAAAAAAAGTTAAAGGGAGTTATTCAGTGAAAAGATGTCCTGCCAGTTCAGGGGCCCCCCTCTCCCTCATCCTGTTGGCACCGAGAAACACCTTCCGCCCGACCCGAGGGGGGAGCTGGAGAAGGGGGGGGGGGGGAGCCACGTTCCCTCCTCCAGCTCCCCTCTCTGGCCATTTGGAAGTTGGATCCTGTGCCGACAGAAGGAGGGAGAGGAGGGAGAGAGCGGGGTCGAAAGTTCCTGCCTTGCTTACCTTGCCCTAAGGTCAACTCTGTTTAAAAAAAATAATAATACATATATAAATATTTATATTTTTACTCAGATTAAAAAAAATATGAAGCCCTGTAGAAAACACATATGGTTCAGGTTATGCATTCAAGTGTTTTTGTCTTAATTATGTACATCAGAGTTTTTTGTAAATGACCACAATTTGACCATGCAGTACAAAAAATGACAAGCATTTTTATAAATCAATGCAAAACCTACAAGTTACAAGTAATGTAACTAAATATATCTGGACTGGTACACCATATAAAAGAAAAGTGTACGGTTTTATTGCCAGGGTTTGCAATAAAAAAAATGTGTCAAGTTGCAGCTTTAACTGTCCCTATGCAGGAGAGGCATGTGGCACAGATCGTTTGAAGCTTTGTGAGTGTGTGCAACAAAACAGATATGCTGAGCTTTACAAAATCTTTATGTATGCATTTCACTGTGAAATGAAAGTAGCAATTACTCGCTTCTTCAAGCAGAAGAAGGTGCTGATGATCACATGACTTGATTGTGAATAATCACAAAATTATTACATTGTGACAATGTGCAATTTTGTTTTTCTATCAGTACTTCAACAAAATCCTCTCAATATGAGCGCAAATAATCATGTAAAAAATATTTGGAAAATATAGGGTAGTAGTTCTTTGAAGAATGAGTGAAAAAAGTTAAATATTGCAGTCACTTACACTTTAGTGGTTGAAACCTAGGCCTTCATTTGTCCAGCACCAGCATGGTAAGGATGGAGTCGTGGAGATTGTTGTGTATTGTTTAGTATTTAAACTTCTGATCTTTCTTGGCAATTGTCACAAACATGTCAGTATACCTGGAACCTGTTACTTCTTAAGCCATGATGTTTATTGAATATTGTATTGTATTGTATGTCTTTATTTATATTGCGCCAAAAGTCTACTCAGCGCTTCACAAAGAATACAGTACAGGGAATTATAATTATACAATAAGTGCAGCAAAATCAGACAATAGGAAACGAAATCCCTGCCCTGAAGAGCTTACAATCTAAGAGGTTTAATGGGAAACTTACAGAGACAGTAGGTGAGGGAGTAAGTGCTGTAGATGGCAGTGCTTGGTCACAATGGGTGGTAGGAGTGACTGAGTGTGGGACAATTGCCATGAGTGCAGGCTATTGGGATACTTGATTTGTGGGGTGGGATTTAAGGTAGGTCAGTATTAAATTAAAAGGTTAACACTATTTACAGGGGAAGAGATGGCAGGGAGGCATGAGTGAGATCAGGTGTGTATGTCTGGCGTCAGGCTTAGGGGAGATCCCCAGTTGCGGGAAGGAGTAGATAGAGGGTGTGAATAGAGGATTTGTGTGGGTGTTTTTTTTGCCGGGTAGAGAAGTTGTTGGGAGAGAGGTGTATTAATAATGGTGCAGTGGGGAGAAAGGATGTTGGAGAGAACAGAGACATTCACAAAGGAGCGAGGAAACAGTAACCAGAAAAAGCAATAGGGAGGGCATAGTAAGATGCAGGAGGAGAGACTTCACAGGTAATGGAAGATAAAAGTGAACAAATAATCACAGATGTTAAAAGTTAATGTCTCACAGTGGCAAATTTGAAATGCACAGTCCAGATCTTCCTCAAATCTTCACCTCCAATTTCAACTCCAAAATTAACTCTTGTAGACACTTTAGATATGACTCTTTTGATGTTACACAGCCATATGGCTCACAGCCAAGAATATACAATTAAATAGTACATGGAGTCTGACTAAAGCCATTAAGAACTGAACTGTAGCACAACAACAAAAATGAGGCAACCCCTAGTACTGGATCTAACATGTTATTACTACTTCTAAAGAAACAGTTACAAATACTACAGAGAGAAACATACTGTCATGGATGTGCATGCTCAGTCTTTAACCCTTGTCCCTGCACTCCCAGTCTGCCACCAGGACTGTTGCTTTCGTTTCGCCATTTCGGCAGAGATCTTTCTGAGTTTGCTGATTTTCTTATGTCACGCTATGCCCTTCTGTAGGTCCTAAGATTACTGGCTTTTTGTCAATTTCTATAGACGTTTGATTAAAAATGCCTCTGATCTAATTGCTCCTGTTACCCAACTCAACCGAAGAGATGTTCCTTTTGAGTGGCCACCAGAAGCTAATGCAGCCTTTGAGTGACTGAAATCTCTCTTTACTTCTGCTCCTGCCCTCATTCATCCTAACACTGAACTTCCATTCATAGTGGAAGTCGATGCTTCCGACTCTGCTATCGGAGCGATTCTTTCTCAAAGGATTGGACCAAAGATACTTCTTCACCCTTGTGCATTTTATTCTTAGCAAATGTCATCAGCGGAGAACAACTATGACATTGGAAACAAGGAACTATCGGCTATTAACTCCACCTTTTCTGAGTGGAGCAACATTTCCTTGCTGTCACCTTTTCTTCTGAGCTTCTCTCACATATTAAGAGAAACTTATTCTGACAAATCACTCCTACAGTACGCTATCACCCACAGGATGTCCATTTAGTCTTGCAAGATGGCCTCTAGGTTTTCCAAAACCGCCTGTTTACTCCAGAACCCGTAAAATTGGAGATTCTATAGCCTATGCATGATTCTAAACCTGAAGGCTATCTGGGTATTCACAAGACACAGGAACTATTGTCCAGCTCCTTTTGGTGGCCCAAATTTCAACAAGATTTCCATAAGTTTATACTATCCTATGATATTTGTGTCAGGAATGAGACCCCTCGTGACTCCCCTCTGGGTTTATTACAGCCACTTCCTGTACCTACACACCCATGGGGATCCATCTAATTGGAATTTATATTGGAATTGCTTCCATCAAGAGGGAACAATACAATCTTGTTAGTGGTTGATCTTCTCACTAAAATTAGTCACTTCCTCACCACCAAAAGTCTCACTGCAGTGGACAAAACTGCCAATTTAATAATCCATGTAATATTCCACCTTCACGGTGTACCTGATTAAGTTGTATCTGACAGGGGAGTAGAGTTCACATTCAGATTTTGTAGATGTTTTTGTTATACCGTGGGAATCAGCCTTAATCTGTCCTCGGCTTTCCACCGGAAATCAAATGGCCAAACAGAAAGGACTAATCAGACTTTTGAACAATATCTGCGCTGTTTTGTAAGTTATCTCCAAGACAACTGGATCAAGCTTTTACCTGTTACAGATTTCGCATGCAACAATGCTCAACATAGCTTTATGTAACAGAGTACATTATTTGCGAATTATGGTTTCATCCTACTTTCATTCACTGCCTTCTGGTTTCTTGCTCCATTCCTGCTGTCTCAGAAAGACTCACTTCCTTGCAGAAGATTCAAGAAACTATAAAAAGACTGCTGACCAGCACCACAGACCAATCCTTGCTTTCAGGTTGGAAATAAAGTATTGCTCTCCACCAAGAATCTGCATCTTAAAATTCCCACCATTATGCTTGGCTAGAAATATATTGGTCCTTACAAGATCTTGTCTCAGATAACCCCTGTTTCATTCTGTCTTAAACTCCCGGGGTCCATTTGGGTTCATCCTGTTTTCCACACCTGTTTTCCACACTTGGGCACATCCTTCCTCCCCCTGATCCCATCCAGGTTAATGGCAATTAAAACATTTTGGTCGAAAAAAATCTTGTGCTCTAGAATTTCGAGAGGAAAACTCTGATACCTTGTACAGTGGATGGGCTACAGTCCTGAGGAGAGATCCTGGAAAAAAGAAGAAAATGTCTATGCTCCACAGCTTGTCAGGCTCTTCCATCAAAAATATCCCACCAAGACAGGAAAAAGATCATCCAGAGGACGCTCCTTGGGAGGGGAAGTAATGTCAGGTATGTGCCCAGTGGGACTTGAACCCTGGGACTATGAAATCCTAATCTGACTTTCTGCCCCCAGGACTGTTGCTTTTTCTGCAGAGATCTTTCTGAAGCTGCTGATTGCCTTATTACCAACACCTGTTCGCTATCAGCAGCCAGGCCTTTATACCTGTAAACCTCCCTTTCCTCTTCCTGGTTGTTTGATTATTGAGGTTTCCCTGTAATCCAGTGGTTCCCAAACTTTTTCGGTTCAAGGCTCCCCAAAGCGATCAGGATTTTTCCGTGGCTCCCAAAGTGAAAACAAAGTTGTATATACATACCTAACAGTTGCAGTGCACAGTTGGTGTCTCTCTCAGACACACACTCTCAGACACCCTCTCTCACTCTCTCAGACACCCACACTCTAAGACACCCACTCTCTCTCACTCTCAGACACCCACTCTCACTCTCTCAGACTCTCAGACACCCACTCTCACTCTCTCAGACTCTCTCAGACTCTCTCAGACACCCACTCTCACTCTCTCAGACACCCACTCTCACTCTCTCAGACACACACTTTCACTCTCTCTCAGACACACACACTCACTCTCTCTCAGACACACACTCTCACTCTCTCAGACACACACTCTCACTCTCTCAGACACACACTCTCACTCTCTCTCAGACACACACTCTCACTCTCTCAGACACACACTCTCACTCTCTCAGACACACACTCTCCACTCTCTCAGACACACACTCTCACTCTCTCTCAGACACACACTCTCACTCTCTCAGACACACACTCTCACTCTCTCAGACACACACACACTCTCTCTCTTAGACACACACACTCTCTCTCTCAGACACACACCTCACTCTCTCAGACACACACCCTCACTCTCTCGACACACACCCTCACTCTCTCAGACACACACCCTCACTCTCTCAGACACACACCCTCACTCTCAGACACAACACCCTCACTCTCTCAGACACACACCCTCACTCTCTCAGAGACACACTCTCACCTCTCAGACACACCTCTCACTTTCTCTCTCAGACCCACACTCTCACTTTCTCTCTCAGACACACACTCTCACTCTCTCAGACACACACACACTCACACACACATTCAGACACACACACACACACACACACACACACACACACATCCACACACACACACCACACACACACACCACCCACCACACCCACACACCCACAACCCACACCCACCCACACACCCCTCCCCCCCCACCCTGCTCCACACACAGACACTCTCACATACAGCAAGGTGGGTGAATCGGAACAAAGGGGTGGAAATCGGAAGGAAGGGTGGGAGGGGGGAAATCAGAGCAGGGGGGGAAGGAATCAGAGCGGGGGAAGAAATCGGAGCATGGGGGGAATCGGAGCATGGGGTGAATCAGATCAGGGGGGGGAATCGGAGCAGGGGGGGTAAGGGGGAAGCTAGAAAGGCATGGAACAGTACTCACCACGTGCTCCATGCAGGAAGAGGCGGGCCTCGCTTTACAAGCTCGTATAGAGCTTACTGCGGGCCAAAAAAACATCCTGGCAGCGTGCCAACACGCGCCAGCCAATCAGGAGAGGGGGGAGGTTTTTTTTTCTTTTGCAGAGACGCACGCGCTGCCTGGCGCATCGCAAGCGCACTAAATCCTGTCACCCCGTGGTGACCAGGTGACGGGATTTATCGAGGGGCACGGCCGGACCCCCTGACTCACAGGGCCCGGGACGCCTGTACCATCTGGCAGGGCCGCCAACAGAAATCGTGGGGCCCGGGACAAACATTTTAAGCAGGGCCACCACCCCCTTGTCAGCGGTATTACGCGCCGCCCCCCATTTCACACCTCACATGCCCCCATCTCTTTCCCCCCCTTCCCATGTATTTCTCTCCTTTCCGTCCCACCCTCCCACCTTGCATGTATTTCTCACTAACCCCCTCTCTCCTCTCCCTCAGTCAATTACCCCATGCTCACTCATTCCGTCCTCCCCTCAAACAATTCCCCCCACAAGATATATACCAAAAAATTTCCCACCCTCGAATACATACAAAAAAAATCCCATCCCCCGCAAGATATTAGTTACACCCACCCAAATGATACAAAGAAGAGGATAAAAAACACTTACCTAGACCACAAGACACACACCACCAGAAACGTACAGCACCAACAAGACACACACACACACACACACACACACACCACACACAAACATTTAAAATTACCCCAACACCCAATACATTTAAAAATTACCCAAACCCCCAATACATTAAAAATTACCCCAACACCCCAATGACATTATAGAAATTACCCCAACACCCCCAATACATAGTAAAAATTACCCCAACCACCCAATACATATAAAATTACCCCAACACCTCAATATATATATATTTACCTTGGGGCTGATCTCCTTGGGATGATGGCCAGGCGGTGGCTGGCAGGGGGGGGAGGGGGGGAGGGGTTGTGTGTGGGAGGTAGTGGGGTAGGAGGGGTGAGAGGGGGCGTGCGGGAGCAGGTGGGGCCGAGAGCTGGGGGTGGGTGGGGGGGGTTTGTGGTGGGGTGGGGGGGGTGGTGGCAGGGACGGCCCAGTGCTGCATGGGACGGCGGCTGCGTAACGGCCCGGTCCCTGCATGGGGGTGCAGGGGGGTGGGGGTCAGTGCTGCGGGGGCCTATGCCACGTGGGGGGGAGGGCCGGTGTGCTGCGGGGGAGGGGGAAGGAAGGCCGATGCTGCGGGTGCAGCGGTGCTAGCCCAATGTAAGGGAGGGGTGGGGGGATGGATGGTTGGCTGCGGGGGGGGGGGGGGTGGTGCGCCGATGCTGCCGGGGGTTTTCGGTTTTGGCCCGGGGGAGGGGGGTTTGGCAGTGCTGCTGGGAGACATCTGTCTCTCGGTGCGGTTCCTCCAGCACGCGCCGGGCCTCCCTCTCGCGCCGGAAGCTAACCCAACCTACTTCCGGCGCTGCCAACAGGGAGACCCGGCGCCGGGTGCAGCGTTTTTTTAAAATTAACCGGCCCTTGTTCCCCGCTGCTGGTGGCCCTGATCGCGGCGCCCCTCTAGCCAAGCCATGGCGCACCAGGGCACCGCGGCGCAGTTTGGGAACCACTGCTGTAATCTATTTTGCTGCCTGCCTCTGACCATTTATTTATAAAATGTTTTAACAGGAAGTAATACATTGAGAGTTACCTCTCGTTTACAAGTATGTCCTGGGCACAGAATTATGACAAATACATGATTACAAATACATGGTTACATTAAATGAACAGGGTTATACATAATATTTGAATACATTTCATGAACTGTTACAGATAATATATGATTATAGGCGTACAGTATGAAACAGTTACAGACCAGAATAAAATGTGAGACCACTTTAGTTTTGGAAGAATTTAGACTGGCTGTGAGAGTCTCAGCGAGATTTTTCTAGTTGTGAGGTGCACATTAAGAGAAGGAGGTGCGGACAGATACTTTGTTGGTACCGTGAACAGTCTTTTGGAGTCAGATCTCAGGTGATAATTGCTGCGTGTGGTAGGGGCGAGGAGCGTGTTCAGATACGGGGTAGTTTGCCCAAGAAGTATTTGAACGCAAGACAGGAAAGATGAACTTTACGCCTAGACTCGAGTGATGGCCAATCTAGTTCTTTAAGCATTTCACAGTGATGTGTGTTGAAATTTCATTGGAGGACAAAGCTCCATATTGAATTTTAGAGGGTGTCTAGTTTGCTAAGATGAGTTAGGGTGCTGTCTGACCATTACCTGTCCTGTGACCACCACTATCTGCCTGCTAGCCCATTTCCAGCAACTGAACTCCAGCACTGCAGTCACTTCCTTTGACAAATACATACAGGTAGTATAATATTATCTTTATCAAGACTCCTTTTCATACATGAATGCACTTACTAATATATATTGGTAAAATAGCCTTTAGAGTCGGTGACTCCATTGACCCACTTCCAGTTTTCGTGGCTCACGTCCATCCCCCATCTCCTGTGATGTTCCATGGGCTGTTATTACAACCGAATGCCCTCCGCTTTGCCTAGTGCCGCCCCTAATGACTATCCAATGTGTTTTCACATTCTGATTGGCTTCCTCAGAGCTATAGAAGTCTCAGTCACCATTGGATAAAACCCGTGGACAGATTTGTAGAACCCAAACCGCGGATTCAATAGATTGCTGAATTCGTGGATTGTATTCTCCAAATCCCTCCACAGGTTGCAGAATCCACGTAGTGTATTGGTAATATTAATTTAAAAAATCAGCAAAACGTGAATCACCCTTTTTGATATTGATCCACTGAAATCCGCAGACCAAAGGAACTGGCTGATTCACTGCGGATCCAAATTCGCCCCAAAAATTCACCAGTCTCTAGTCACAGCAACCAAACAATATGAAATCCCAGGAATGCTCCAGTGTTCTATGAAGAACATGTCAGTATGAATTACAGCTAATAGTCAGCATACGACAATTGGCGGATCACATATGCTGCATATAAACTTTTGCAAATAAAGCTTTTTTCTTTCACTTCTGTGCTGAAGCTCGGCGCCCCTTTCCAGCAGCTCCGACTAACTTTATGAATGGGAGCCTGTTGTCATTTTTATGAATGGCGTTTGTTGAATGTACAATAATCAATAGTGATCTGCAAACTACCCTGTTTAAATATAGAGGAAATATACTGTACAGTAGAGTTACCTACTATCTATGGCTTTAAATGCACATTTACCAGTCGAGGACAGTAGAATCTAATAGAAGCAGTTTGTGCATAATCTTAGTTATTAAATTATATTTGTTATATTTTAATGGGAATCTACCTCATAATTTTTACAGAAGATACCAGATTGCAGAATGGATTTTCAGGGGCTGTTTGGGTCTCTTGATGGCAATAACAGAAACATTGGGGTTAGTCAACAAAGTGATAGTGCTATCGTCTTCAATCTGAGTTTCTCTGCGGTAACTACTGTAGCACTAAAGCAATTGAATGAATAACCACCATTGTCTTTGAATAGGGCATGAAATAGGGCAGGGGTGCACAAACTTATCTTGTTGTGGCCCCCCTGCCTACTCTCCTCTGTTCTTGCACCCTCCTCCCCCCCCTTACCTCAGTTCGGCGTCAAATGACACCGCAGGGTCATGTGGCGTGATGGCACATGACCCCGCAGCGTCATATGATGCCGTGTGGCCATGGGGACGCATCGTGAGCCAGCTGAATCTCAGTAAGTAAAGGTTGCAGAGGCCTCGCGCAGTCCCCCGGCATTTAATTTAAATGCCTTGGGGAAGAGTGTTGGACCTCTGCAACCACCCGTGCACCCCCCACTCCCCAAAAAAAAGTTGCGCACCCTTGAAATAGGGTACAGATGTGGGGAAGCAGCCTATTTTCACCTAAGGCCATGATTATACCAGAAATCGCCCGCGATGCCGCATGGCGCAACACCGCGCAGCTTCAAAACAAAGCAATAGAATCCAATGAAAGCACACATACCAATCGCGACGGTAGCGCCGTGATGTACTGCAAAGCTTCTGTCTCATGAAGACTCATGAATACTGTAACCATAGTCTTCTGTTTCCTAACACCCTTCCCAGGCTGCTGTTCCTGGACTATACATGTAATGGCTATATGATTGTAACGGAGTGCTCACCACAAACAGAGCGCAACTGCGGACCTAGGTGGGAATTGTGAATAAACCGACTTCCAGCCGCGAGAGCGCGTCCGGAGTGTAGATTGGTAGTGGGTAGCCGGGTCGGGGTTGAAGAAGTCGGGATCATCGTAGGTACTTGCCGTGGTCAGGGTTGGAGAGGTGCAGATCGTCGTAGTTAATGCCGTGGTCAGGAGTAAAGAACTCAGGAGTCCAGGTTCTAGCCAAGGTCAGACACGGAGAGAGACAGGTACTAGGAACAAGGCACAAGATAAGGAGGCAGGGATTGCAGTAAGCACTTCGCACAAATTAAGTCTTATGCTCAGCCATCTTGCCAAGGGGCTGTCTGAGCATACATACCCTGGACCAATAGGCAGGCTGCAGAGGAAGGAGCTCACCAGTATCCCGCAATGTGATAAGCAGAACAGGAGTTTGCAGCAGCTGTGGAATAATGAACAGAAGCCAGGCCCTGATTCAGCGTGTGTGTGCGCCGTCCGTGCATAGCAGGTGCGCGCTGCATGCCGCTGATGTCACTGCGAGGACGTAGCCTGGAGGCGGGACCAGTACTTCCCCCAGCGCGGGGTCTGCGCGCGAAGCGAGGCCGATAGGCGACACCTGCAGCACTGCGGGAGGTGACACGGGAGGAAGGGGCGACGGAGCACCCGATCGTGGGTTGAGGTGGGTAAGCACCGCGGAGGGCATAACGCAGCCCATCATGGATCCTTACAATGATACATTGTTCAGATGGGTATACACAACCAAGAATAGGTGATGGCATTAGACAAAGGTAGAAATGATACATTTTTGTTATTCATTAGAAATGTTAATTAGAAAGAAATAATACAGATACAACTAATCTTTGTCCCTAAAAACACAAGCTGCTGATTGCTTAGGCACAAAGAAACATATTGCGCTTTGCTTTAGGTCACTGAGCTCTAGCATACTCTCCCTAATTAGGTTCTCCAATTTCAAAGGCAAGTGTTTAAAAACCCACCAAAGCATATCCTTACAACCTATGCTGTGAAGTAATGTATGAGATGAAACAGGAGTAGAGGCTTGTCCTATTCCATTGTGTGCACTGTATAATTGTTTGGGATGAGGGGAGCGCAGAGATCCAACTTTATGTGTTTTTTATTTTGCGCATTTTTATTGTTATAGCATTACTTTTATTGTTATAGCTCCCTTTTTACACTCTTTGGTTTGCACTGGATAAGGACATGACTGAAACCAGTAGGCTCCTAAGTAAGTTTTTCTTTTAATAGAAGCAGTTACTAAGGAGCTGTTCTTCCATCTGTTAAACACATTTTTTAATCTATTTTTCAAGGAAGATATATTAACTCACTGAGTGGCTGCTGCAGCAGTCTAACAAAATGTAAATGATAATTCCAATGACACTCAGGGGTAGATCCACAGTGCTCGGTTAATGAGTAAAGAGACGTTAACTTTAGTTAAAATGCTAATGGGGATCTTCAAAGCTCACTAATGCAGTGTTAAGTGCTTTTTCAGCCGTAATGAGCCCTTGTGTTATTATAGCGAGGGCGCCGACAGGGGGGACAGCTGGGACAAGTGACCCAGGCCCGGTGGCTGGACAAAGCAGGGCTTGAACTCGTGTGACAGCGAGCCCGGGCTCTACCCAGCTGCCGGCCTCTCCTTCACTCTGTCCCATGCTTCTGATGTCAGTGCATCACCGGGCCTCCCTCTTGCCGGTGCACGCCGAAAGCTCAGCCCAGCTTACTTCCGTCGCGTGCTGATGTCAGAGAGGCTCGACGGGTGCTAGAAGCTCAGCGTGGGACAGAGTAAGTGAGAAGCCAGCAACTGGGGAGCGCTGGAGTCCGGTAGTCACAAGAGGTCGGGCCTAACTGCTTTGTCTGTGTCAGGATCCGTGATTCGCTGTGCGCTCGGTGCGGTCTCCATCTACCCCAACCCGCGATCAGGTGCCCCGCTTCCTCCTCCACCTGCAACACATCTCACACACCAGCTGTCAGCCTAGGTGCGAGCGCGGATCCCGGTCAGGAGGAAATACCGTCCTTGCTGGTCCCACCTCCAGGATACACCTCTGGCGTATGAGAGGGATCAACTCTTGGTCCCGATCTACATCTTTCTCCTTTGAAAGTTGCCATGGTCGAATATACCCATCCAAGATGGGTGCTGCGACCAGCAACTTCAATTCTTGCCGGGACACGGAGGTGTTCAAATAAAACAATCATTCAAATTTGCGTCTTATAGAATTCCTCCACCCTTCCTGGTATGATGAATTATTGTAGTATTTGTACTTGTCAATGATATACTCAGAGTTGCTTACTTATCAGTCCTGACTTTAATTGCAGAATATATCATATATGTGCAGGCCCTTTCCCCCGTTTCTAGGAAAACTACGTGTGGTGCGTTACCTGATTGGCTCACAGGAGGCCCGATCCTCCGCTGCAGGAGCCTGGGGTGTACCTGATTTTATCTGGTGACAGCACCTCCACCTGGGAGGGATCCAAGCACAATTGGATTGCCACTTCCCAGGAACAAACAGTAAGAAATAATTACACACAGTGATATAATAAATGGTCTTTACTGATAACACTAACTGATAACACAAAACCATACACGACTGTACCCACACAGTGCCCCACTATCCAACCACCACATTACCCACACCCTGGTGAGGATCCCCCAAAGTACTGAGGTGCCCTGGGCACCTAACAACTTGGTGCCCACAGAGCCAATCCCACCCTAAAGTTTGTGGTAGCGCTACCCACAGAATGTGTGTGTCCGTTGTAGAGATGGATACCTGCCGGGTGCTCCAGCACCCGGGTACCGCCGACTGATGAAAGGATACGTTTGATCCAACGAAGACGTCCGCCTCTGCTTGGGGAAAGCTCCAGTTGGAGTGTCTCACCTTTAACAGTCTCTCACTTGCGGTGGTGGTCTGATCCCAGACCACAGGCCGCACATCACAACACAGTGTCTTTGCTGTGTCCCTGACATTATTGGGCTAATGGGGACAGTGTCCCTATCTGAGGGGCATTCCCTGAAGCCCACACCAGCTACTGATGAGTCTGGGCCTAGCTGGGGCCTGAAGGGGGACTCTAGGCCTAGTCTCAGGCCACTGGCACCTGAGACACTACCGTTCCCTTTTCTGTCCAGCTCCCGACTGAAGCGTGGCTTCTAACGCGCCAAATGTATCTCTTTAGCCTGCAGGAGAATCCTCCAGCCCTATTGGCTGTTCATGCCCATGTGTCTAGCAGCCCCTGTGGCTGCTGTGTACTGTAGTTCCTTATGCGGAGCCTTTCCACCTAATGGCCGTCGCAATATTTACTGCACATGTACGAGATACATACTGCGCATGCGCGATGCACCAAAGATGGCGGCGCCCTTACCGGCATCCCGCCGCAGAGCTCCGGCGACCTGGTAGACCCCCCTAACTGCCCACAGCTCCTGCCGCCTCCCTGGTGGTCTGGTGGGTTTGCCTGCAACCCCGGCAGCACTCGCCACCAGCCGCAGCTTCCCCTCCCTCAGCAGAGGTAAGTAGGGACCCAGGGGACCTGTCTATATATGCATATCTACAAACTGGTCTTATGCAACAAGGAGTTGCCATCATGTCCCATGCAACACTCAGAAATGAAGTTAATGTCTGACACAGATTCAATTAAATACATACAGGTTTTTAATAAAAAGTGAAACATCCACATTAGATACAGTATAAGCAATACAAGGTCATTAAACAAATAAACAGACATACACATTCTCTCCAACTAAGATACCTGCTTCAGACATTGAACAGCACTGTAGCATTCAGAATCCCATAAGCAAGATATTCAGTGTGCCACCTGCAGGACACGCACCGAATTGCAACAACACAAATAATAATTTCGTCTCACCACAAACAAAGGTCAAGCGGCATAATGACGACACACCACGGCATAGTGGTTCTTGCTGCACGGAGTGATAGTGGAGTACGTGTGGAGTAATTCTAATTTACAGCTTTAGCCTATAATAAATGATAATAACCTCAGTGTCTCCTCTGCTTAAGTATGAGTCATTTGTACAACCATTATAAATGTTTTTTTTGTTGTTTTTTAAAAGAAATAATTAAAAGAATTAGTGGAATATGAGTGGAATGAGTTGTCTAATGAGCATATTTCAAGTGTTAATGCATGGACGTTAGTTCAAAATCATACGGTAACTTTGCTTAAAAAAAAAGTATTTCCAAATACTGTCTGTTAACAATATTTTAATATCTCAGGACTGTAGCTTAGTTGTTTCCTCTGAGTCACTACACAACTACAAAACCTATATAATCACAGTAAACAATGCAATGGTTACACAAATGATTGCAGACCTAGAGTCACTGTTTGAAAAATGCTAAATGTTACATTGCCATCACGTTCTCTGCCTTAAGTGACAGAACATTTTCCTTGTTATGCTTCTGCAGTCTATAACAGTTTGCAGCTGGACAGAGAGGAACAGGATTATAACTACAATCCTCTAGGATTACCAAACTCTGACTGATTGGAAAAAAGAGGCCAGTCTTGTTTAATTATATGAAAAACAACCAGAGTAAGAATGTAATCATATTCTTATAACTACAATAGCTATGATTTTGAAATAGAAAAGAACACTAGTGTAACAGTGTTTCCCCCACCCGGTGGGAGATTTGCCCATTACTGGCCGTGTTGTGCATGTTACCTGCTGATAACAGGAGGGCGGAATTGTCCACCGGTGGTAGTGGGGACACAGGACCAGGCTTCTGGGGTTCATACACCACATATCTCTTTAGCCAGGCAGTGCCTCCATCTGCCGTAGGTTCCAGGGACTGAAGGTGATCTCCCACGGTAGAAACTATTACCTCTCCCCCCAGTAAGGTCACGCACCAGGCAGGAGGTATATGCAAACAGGAACGGTTTATTATTCTTCAGTGCAGAACAGGAACAAGGCAGGTTTTGCCCGATGCGGTCTCTCATATATTCACTCAAGGATGGTCTCTGGACCATCACTACAGGCCAAGGGCACCCGCAGCCATCCTAGATCTTCCTCACCTCCCTAGCAGAGGCATAGGTATGGTCCACACTCACTCTCCCCCGAGGGGCAGACTACTGGAGAAGGCCCAATTTCAGCCTTCCCACTGTGTGACCTGCTTTCCTCAGTGGGGAAGGACAACACACAATTTAGGGTAGTCCTGCCTTTATGTACTGCCAGGAGGAGGGCACCAGGTCTGGCTCAAGATTGGTCGTGCCCAAGCCTGACGTCAACTCCTCCCACCGTCACTCAAATGCAGTTCCTTGGAGGGGGAAAACCCAATATCAACTACTGCAGCCTGATTGTACCAGGGTTAACTGCCAGCCAAAGGACAGAATAGTAGCCATCAGGTGACCTGGCTACACTCTCCCTCTGGTGGAATCCCAACTACCCCGCTTGGGTCCTACATTTTCGGGTACCATCGTCGAATGAAACCTAAACATAACAAGATAACACTTCACAAAATTGATATCACATTATTATGCATGATATACATTCTCTGTGAATACAGTACATGACAGTTTACTTGAATATACATCCACAAAATTGCTGCCACACTGAAACATAGGTTCCTCCCAACATGGAGAACCCTTTTATCAATAGTAGTGCTCTGGGTCATGCTTTCTTATTAATGCTCCTGACTCATCAGTGACTAATGAAGAACACTCGTTTTGGGTCTCGTTCTGAAATGTACTCCACCCTATCCATATACGCTGATCTGCCTACCTTCCAGACGCACCAAGCACCAAATAAGCTATCCTTTCCTGCATGTTATGGAAAGTGCTCCTGCTGTGTTCTAGCACATAAGCCTTTACAGCCTCTATTAACCACTGTTCCCGGGTAGCGGCAGTTTCTCACATTAACGGCTCGGGGACATACAGGTACTCTAACCCATGGGAGTTCCAGTACTTCTGTACTACATGTCTCTCAGCTTGGCTGATTTAGTGAGCCAGCAACCCTCAGCCTGACCTGGCTGGACCCAGTACAATGGTTCTTGAACCAGAGGCACATAATTATTTAGGGTCATACCCATAGGCTGTATAATACCCAACCTATCTCCGCTTCTCTTTCCTAATTTCTCTGGCGGCCTCCTCGGGGATAAACACTCCTTCAGCCCACCAATAATCTACTATGGTTCCTGTCTCTAACAAGAACCTTGTTCGGTCCATAAAGGGCACGTATCCCCTGAAGCTAGGGTGCCACCACTGTAAGGACCCAGCTGGCTCTACTACAGCAGACTCTGTGTTGGATGTGGTCCTTGAGAACCCTGAAACATCAGACGCGACAGACATGGCATAATGACTGACTCCACTGTTGACACTACACACATCATCTTCTATACATTTGTCATCTAGTAACATCTTATTCCCATAGGACCAATCCTTCCAATCTGAAGAGAGAACAAAAGTATTGGAGGCCCGCAGGCCCCTCTTTTTACAGTACTGTTCTCGTGTGGCCCGATCAGCTTCCCCAGGCTGTAACCCATCCTGAGACATTTGGGTAGAAGGGCTCCCTGGTTACCTCGTGGGTCTTCATTTCCCGAACCCGACACTAATGTGATTTGCACCACGTGAGGTGTAGGGGCTGGCGTGGGCCTATGAGCCCGCAAATAGTCTGGTGACTGGGCCAGAAACGCTGGGGTTGGGACATCTGGGCACAATGGAGGTCGGTCATTCTTTTTGGACACTTCTGCAAATTTCTGTCGAGCCCTACACTTATACATAGACTGGATAAAATCAGTTCCTTTAACCAGTGGGAGCAGTAGTCACCGGAGTGGGAATCTATCTCATCCACCCCAGCAGTCGCTAGCAGTTCAGCATCACTTCCGGCAAGTCGAACGGGATCCTGGAGCATATCCAGATCCCGTACCGAAAAGGTCGACATCCTGTCGCGTCGTAGAGGTGGGATCTTTATCTCTGTCTGCTTTCGCCACGTTGTCGTCGGCACCGGAAGGTACTTCCATTTGTGCCGGAGAATCACTGGATAGGCCTCTGGACACCTCCACGAAAGGTAGACTCATCGCCTCTCAGGTCTCACGGTCACGGTCATCGGTAACGGGCTCCGCTGTTGTTCAGAGTCCTTTGGCACCTTCAGTCTGTCTTCAGTCTCAGTCGCATACTCGACAGCAGCCGAAACACCACCGAAGATCGATGGCTACTGGTGCAGGAAGAGGGTAGGGACACATCCGCAGGGGAAAGGCACCGGATCATTTCTGAGTCCACAGCGGCAATAGGCAAGGCCTCTCCAGGCTCCTGCGCCTCTGGGAACAGCGGTACCTCCTCACCCCAGGCAGTCACCTTACCTGACATCTCGTGGGCTGGCTCCGGCTCACCGACCGTATCTGGTTTCGCTGTGGAGACCGGGTCTCGAACCGTCTCAGCCTGCTCGATAGTCATCGGGATACTTGGATCCCCTTGGGCCTCATTTCAGGTGCACGGCCCTCCGAAGTGTCCATACTTGAGGTAGATTGTTGCTTGGTAGCAGCAGGGTCGACCACCCAGTTATTGGGGTCGGATGCATCTTTCTCCATGAATGCTGTAGGCCGCAGCAGCGTGGTCTTCAGGAACGGTGCACCGTAGCGGGCACACTGGGCTACACAGACCAGTTCTCCACCTGGGAAGTCGCATTTGGGACAGAGGCATCGCAGGTACCTCTTCCCAGCTACCTTTACCACCAGGAATCCTCCTGGTGGTCTGTAGTGGTTAAACTCCATCTCACTTGACATAGTCAATCTTTTCTGAAAATAGAGGCACAAGAGTAAAGGGCAGCTCCCTCC
The DNA here is from genome assembly GCA_036426205.1 of Ascaphus truei. Classification (NCBI taxonomy): domain Eukaryota; kingdom Metazoa; phylum Chordata; class Amphibia; order Anura; family Ascaphidae; genus Ascaphus; species Ascaphus truei. The sequence goes on along the minus strand of CM071567.1, from coordinate 262,507,815 downwards.
TTTCACTCGCATGCTCCAAAGAACTGAGGGTGCGGTCCGCTGCATCCGGTACCTCACTTATTCTCCGAAGTCTTTGGGCATTGGCTGTCGGCATGTCTCCTCCCTCTGGTGGAGATTAGAGGGGGGGCACCCGATGACGTAGACGGGGCGTGACTGACTCCTGGCTTAGCCAGTCATATCGCTTGGGTGGGGTTCTTGCTTTCGCGCCAGATTCTTGCAAGATTGTGCAAAAGTTCATGTAGAAGAGCAATAACCCTTGTGTCCAAACTATTCACCTGATAGGGCAGTCTAGGCCGTTATTTGCAAGGAATACTATCCCCCTGACTACACCTAGCCTCCCTCCTTCATTAGCACTTGTTCTGGAAGTGTACCTTGTTACTTCCAGCTTTGTTTCGCTGAAAGCTTGTCCGGTTACAGATCTCAGCAGCGCCTCCAAATGTAATGATATTTCCCCCGCACGGTGGGACATTTGGCCATTACTGGTCGTGGGGTGCATGATACCTACTGGTACTGGAGGGCTGAGTCATCCGCCGGTGGTAGTGGGGACACAGGACCAGGCTTCTGGGGTTCATACCCCATATAACTCTATAGCAGTGCAGCACCTCCATCAGCCGTAGGCTCCAAGAACTGAAGGTGATCTCCCACGGACGAAACTATTACCTCTCCCCCCAGTAGGTTCATGCACCAGGCAGGAGGTATATGCAAACAGGAACTGTTTATTACTCTTCTGTACAGTTATAGGAACAAGGCAGGTTCTGCCCGATGCAGTCTCTCAGCTATTCACTCAAGGATGGTCCCTTGACCGCCACTACAGGCCAAGGGCACCCGCAGCCATCCTAGCTCTTCCCCACCTCCCTAGCAGAGGCAGAGGTATGGTCCACACTCACTCTCCCCCGAGGGGCAGAGGACTGGAGAAGGCCCAATTTCAGCCTTCCCACTGTGCGACCTGCTTTCCTCAGTGGGGAAGGACAACACACAATTTAGGGTGGTCCTGCCTTTATGTACTGCCAGGAGGAGGGTACCAGGTCTGGCTCAAGATTGGTCATGCCCAAGCCTGATGTCAACTCCTCCCACCGTCACTGAAATGCAGTTCCTTGGAGGGGGAAAACCCCATATCAACTACTGGCAACCTGATTGTACCAGGGTTTACTGCCAGCCCAAGGACAGAATAGTAGCCATCAGGTTACCTGGCTACACTAGTGTGATACAAATGACTAAAAAGAAGGTAGAATATACAAATAGCAATACATTTACCAAAAAAGTAGAATTACATATCTCAGGGAATCCTCAGATACAGATAACACTACTAACTTATCTAAAACATGTAACAAACCGTTTCAACAATCCAGAAATACTAGTATAGCCATGGCTGGTCCAGCTATCTTTCTGTCCCTCCTGTCACGTAAGTCCCAGCAGATAGAGGCAGTGACAGGCTATCCTGTGGGGTTTACCCCCCCTCCCCTCACGCCACCTCCCTGCCCTGTCACTGCCATAGCCTCAGTGTCTGGATGCCCTGCTGCCAACCCGTGCCTGTGACCCTGACTACGATTCTTGCTGCCTGCCTTGGATCCCTGCTTGTGACCCCGACTATGATTATTGCCGTGTGCCCTGGACCATTGCCTGTGAACCCAACGGCTCCTTGCGTGCCCTCTGCGGTTCCGGCCACTGAGGTCCTACAATCTGAAGTCTTGACAGAAAGCAAAGGCCTTTTCCATGATCTTGCTGGAACAGATTCAGACCTCACACAGCAAGTATCCTCCTTAAATGTTCTTGCTTTTGAACTACAGCACCAGCTGCAGCAGGCAGAGCCTTGATATTATTGAGGCTGATATACAGGGCTTGCACTTGCCGAATATTACCACGACCTCTCAGCCAGCGGGCTGCCTTACTCTTCCTGAGAGACCCCAATCTTTTTCTGGGGTAGCCCAAGCTAAAACTATTTTTCGGGAGTCTAAAGACAAATGGTACGTGGATCCTACTTTAACTCGGGCTCGACAGGCATTACACATTACATGTGGTCGCATCCCTGCAAAAACTTGGGGATGTGCTTGTTAAGGTTAATAATGAAGATGAACAGAACCCCTATATAGCACTCTATTCCTATGTGAGATGGTGGATAAATTAAAACATATATTTATTCAAAAACTTGGTTAAAACAATGGGGTTTAAAACATTTATTAAATAGTACCAAGTGTTTAATGAACTCTTGGGGTAGGTTACTCCAGAGGAGTGTTAGATGGATGTTAAAGTCCAGTGTTAGTGAACTCACTGGCCCTAGTAATCCTCATATATAGTGATTAGCTAGGGATTTATATGGAGTGGGAATGAAAGTATTGACCATATATGTAGTGCCACAGTATTTAAAACCAGAGACAGAACATAAAACACAGACAAAGTTCAGTTTTTAGCACATCCAGTGAGACTCATACACGGTACAGTGCCTAATATATATGTATAAATATCTAATAAGTAAAATGGTTTTTAGTTTGACATTTTTGGCCAAAATGTTGTAAGCCCCTGAGCCAACGCCAAGGCAGACCACATATCAGTGTATGAGTCTCACTGGATGTGCTAAAAAACTAACTTTGTCTGTGTTTATGTTCTGTCTGGTTTTTTAAAATATATATTGCCATGCTCAGTAGCACTCCTCTGTGACACTCATATGTTATATATATGTTGTGGTCATTTTGGGAGGTTCAATAGGAGCTTGTTAGGTGTCCAGTTAGTTTTGCTCCATATATGGATGAAACTGGCACTCCAGATGTTAATAGCTGGAATCGGACACTTGATGCTACAAAGTTAACATAATCCCATAATTTAGTGTAGTGGTAGGATATTAGCAAGATAGTAGTCCCTAGTAGTATAGATAATAGTGGGTACCACTATTATCTATACTACTAGGGACTACTATATTGCTAATACCTAACACTACACTAAATTATGGGATTATGTTAATTGTAAGCATCAAGTGTCCGATCCAGGCTATAACATCTGGAGTGCCAGTTTAATAACCATATAGGAGCAGCACACAACACCAATTAGGATAAAGGTTTTATACTACTAACCTGCATATAGATCTACACGGTGCAGTACTTAGCAGACACTCCTTATCTAACCATATAGGAGTTTCTGCAGTGCCCTATTTTTATCAGATGTTAACTCTTGAGTACTAGTGTTAACTTCAGATCTGCATTCAGATCCCAGGTTCACACGATTATAATATATTATTCTCCCGCGCTCACGCACAATTAATCTTAATTGGCGTTTAGGATCATGATTTGGTGCACAAACTACCTAGGATTTAACATACAACTATACTATAGAATGACTGCAAATATATAGCAGCCAGTTTAAAGGTCTCTGAGAAAGGTGCACCAACTAGTACTCAATTATGTGGCACTACAATATGGTCAATACTTTCCTTCCCACTCATACAAATCCCTAGCTACTTATCATAAAGAGGATTACTAGGGCCAGTGAGTTCACTAACACTGGACTTTAACATCCATTATAACACTCCTCTGGAGTAACCTACCCCAAGAGTTCATTAAACACTTGGTACTATTTAATAAATGTTTTTAAACCCCATGTTTTAACGAAGTTTTTGAATAAATATATGTTTTAATTATCCACCATTCACTAGGAATAGAGTGCTATATAGGGGTTCTGTCCATCTTCAGTGTTACTACAATTCTTGCCCCTTCAAGCCACCATTCCTACATCACCAGCTGTAGCGGGGGGTATTGAAAGTGTTTAAGGTTAATAATGCTAGACTGCTGCAGGAGTTATGTACTCGTCAGTCACACCCTTCAGCCTGCCTCTTCCTGAGCAACCTCTTGTCCTTCTGGGGGAGAAAACACAAAACTAAGATTCCCTTCTTGGAGTCATGGAACATTTGTCCCAGGTGTTTTCCCTACGCTGTGCGAGATCTGATTGCCATTATGGTGCCTTCTCACCCCTATGGTGTTCCCTTCAATCAGTGGATCGCTCTATTGTTGATATAGTAAGCACATGAATAATAATGGTATGTAGCCATGATAATAATGGACTGCGTACATCTTCCTGTTGGCAGTAAGTCCTGGTAAGTACAGGCCTGCCAACACAGTAGTTGTATGGAGGTTTCCCTCACACCCTGGTGTGGTGCCCTGGTAAGGAAGGGAGTGGCATGTATGCTCTGAGTCCCTGGATAGTGACCTCAGAGATGTGCCTGCCCCCGAGGTATAAAGGGTAACAGCACTGTCAGTTAGTTGTGTTGGGCCGCAGTTGTGTGAAGCAGCTTGTAAAATGTATGTCTGCATAAGGGATTGGAGGAATACTTTGTGACCCTAGTGCGGTAACTAGCGTAGCGGTAGCAGAGTGACCAATCAAGTTTGTCTAAGCCACACTGTGTCCAGGGACCTGGCGCAGTGGTGATCTCACCTGAGGAGAACGGGAATCCCACTTCAATACGGGAGGGCGTATCTGCAAAGGGACAGCACGACGAGATGTGCGGCTAGAGCCGGCAGCGCATGGGGCAGTCTGCTACATCCCAAACACAATAAGATGCCATGTTCAAAGATACCCACGCTGTGTGAGTGTGTGAGATTACTCTGCAGTGGCAGTCCACACCGAGAAGGAGTATGTCTCATCACAGGACCATCTCCAGCGGAAGCATAGATCCTGATGAGGTGGAGGCGCTGCACATGAAGTAAGTTGGACTCGTAACTACTACCTCAGATACCTGTCCTGCGGCCATCCTCTATAACACCAAGCGGGGAGACTCAGGAGTCCTGTTACTTGCAGGTGCACCACCACACACGATCTTGTAATGGGGACCGTGTTTAGACCACACGGGCCAAGTGAGAATGGGTGGGTCAGACAAGGGGGGGTCCAGCCGTTACATTTGGAGGCGCTGTGAGAGACCTGTAACAGGACAAGGCTTTTGCAAGGCACACAATAGGAAAAACAGGGAGGTGTGCTGCCACTTGGTGCTGCATGGGACGGAACCAGGGGTAGTCGGGGGAGCTGCTGGAGCTGCAGGCCGCACAGACGCCTTGGGATCCGTTAGGGGTTAGTGAGTCTGGAGCAGGGGGCTATTGCTGTATCTAGTCGCCTTTGAGGTAGCGCTAGCGGGGGACGCCTGAAGGGGTAAACTGGTAACTAGGGCAGGAATTCTGGAAGGGTCCGCACTAGGCTAGCCAAAAGTAGGTCGACGCCCAAAGTACTGCATGGAAGAGCCAGAGTACTCTAGTCTCCATTCAGACCACTTACCAAGGAGCACAGACTGGAGGAAAGCGTTAACGTAGACACAGAAAGAGTGAGCCTAGCCTGAGGTAGTGCAAACACGAGTCAGATCTACGTTAGGTACACAAGGTGGTGCACAAGGCATGTTTATTGTACGGATGTGGTAGCTGCCCGCCAGAGCGGAGCTTCCATGTACAACGAACCCCGTGTTCAATGATCAAGAGAGACCCGTCAGAATGGAGGATCTACAAGAGTAGAGTAGAAGGTCCAGGATGGCGGGGGAGAGACCGCAAGAATGGAGGATCTGCATAGAGTAGAAGGTCCAGGATTGCCGGTCGGAGGAAGAACACGCATATGAAACTGTGGTGGGTGAAGAACAAGCTAACAGAAGAGACTTTTTGGAGCTTGTTGTGGGATGGCGTGAAATGAAAGCCGTGGCTGAGCCGGTTTATCATTGTTTGTTGTTCTCGGGATGATACCACTGAGAATAATGAGCGACAGTATTATCAGATGGGAGGAACGAAATGGACTTTGTTATACCCCATTAACAAACAGCCAGACGCTACCTCAAATGGGAAAAAGGACAATAGCTACCAAGATGGCGGTTCCCGCGTTCCCGGGATACCGCGTGGGCAGCTGCAGAAAGTCTTGCCACTTTGCAGTTTGCTAATTGTGGCCAGGATTGGCGCCAACGAGAAAACATCCACCCCGATGGGGGGTTTAGGCGAAAGATGGAGCCCGCGCCCTCATGGACTGTGACTCGCCTCGCCCTGTGCTGGGCCAGCCTACAAAGTCTACGAGACATCCCCCTGGTTTCAACCAGGGGGGAGTGGTTTGCAGTTCCCACCGATTCGATGGAGAAAGAAGGAGGAGGGGTTGCCCACAACCCGACCCTGCCTCAGTTGCGACAGAGCCATTGACCAGTACAGACCTCTGAAACGAGTGCCTCGGAGTGTCGTGAACATGGCTGTGAAGTGCTGTTAAAGTGGACCAGAGTTCGTTGATCTCTACTCATCCCTACTCGGCTCAGGAGGCGGTATCCTGGGGCATCGGTCGGAGGGGGGGGAGGATGTGGGCATCATGGTCTGAAGTGGCATGATAGGAGTGGGGGCTGTTAGACAACGTTGGGGCAGCGAAAGCCCGATGCCGCCCACGTGGACTGCAGTACATGTGGCCATGACCACTTTGTGTACGGTACAAGCTGTGGGGAGTAGTGCAGGAAAAGTACAGGAAGATGTCCCGATGCCGATCGACGACAGCCGGGAGCACTATGGAACGAGAGTGCAGGTCGCCCGGGAGTCGGTAGTCAGGTTTGTGTGCTACCGACGGAGAGAAACCCAGCATCGGAGAGGTGATCACCGAGGGAGTCCATCGCCGTTTCCTACTGGGATGCCACCAGACCGAACTGCGGGTTGGAATCCTCGGACGAGGAGAGGAGTGTTGCTGGGCTGTCGAGTTGCGATGGTCAGAGAGAGGACTGTTCTACTATTGGTACCCATGGAGGAGAGATGCCATTCCCCGTGGTTTGTAGAGACGCGGAGTAGGTAGTAGAGTGTCTCCAGTACCGCGACACCGACGCCGGAGTCCCAGTGCAGTGGGTGACAGTGGATCGGAGGGAGCGGTCGATCCACCACCGACCCTGCGAGCGCCGGGTAGTAAGATGACCCCGTGCCTATCGCAGAACCAGGGGGGTGTGCAGGAGAAGGAAGAGCGAGTCCAGAGGCCAGAACTGGATCGCGCAGCAGACGGGCGTTGCACGTTGTCCCTCGTGGAGGAAGAGATCCGATTGGGGATCAACCCAAGATGGCGTTCGAAGCACTGTTGAGTGCACGGAGGAGGAGATTCGGTATGACCAGAGCGGCATCGAGTGGGACGTGCTAGCGCCTCTGGTCGAGCAGAGCGGGAAGTCGATCCCCTACTACCAGGGGGGAGCGGGCGTTCAAGTCAGAGAGCAAGAAGCCCAGCTGCTTGAGTCAAGAAAGGACTTTGTGTGGAAGTAAGGCAGTGGTGTGCTGGAGAGCAGGTCTGTAACCCTTGTCAATACCTAACGTTCGGTCCCGTCCCTCAACCCCGTCCATCCAAAAATTAGCCCCAAGGCCCTAGTTAAAGCCCCGTGTCCCTGTCACCCTCGCATTCGTGTCCCCTTCTAGTTTGGGGGGGCGTCAGGGATTCCTGGGGTGGTCCTATTCCAAGAATGGACTGGAGCCTGGACTGGGGAACGCCGATGATGGATCGGAGGGTGGAGGGAGGATTTCTCGACGTGGGTTCGATGTGGTCAGCGAGAGTTTATAGTACGCTGAGTTTGGAGGGCGGACACTGGTCACAGAGTAAGAGCCAATGTGGGGCGATCTGAGGGTACGTCCGGTGGTATCTCTGGGTGGGCCTGATGAGGAAGTCAATTAGAGGAGCTATAATATAGAACTGCTCGAAGAACGGAAGGAGACTAGGTGTGTGGGCCCCGTTGTACGAGGGTGGTATGTCGTTTGGTTTCGACCGCACCGATATTCTTAGAAAGGGAGGGGGTGGTTGATCATGGTGGGGCTGCGGTGACTTTATGACGAGGCATAACCTTTAGGGCCCTAAGGGTAAGGTGGGGGACCGCATCCAGGCAGGCACTTCTTTACACCCAAGGGGATCCGCAGGGCTGGATGGACCCGGTAGAGGTCATATGAGCCCTGTCATGGGTGCTGCCGGATCGGCTGGCAAAAGTTAAGTTGACAGGACTTGCCGAGTGAACGGGTTATTGTGGCTCAATACAGAGGTTCGCATGGGCTTGATTATCCCTATGTGTCCCGGAACCTCTAATGAGAGAGATAGAGGAGAATAGAGAAGGGGCTTTTAAAAACGATTATTCAGCACTATATCGTCGATAAAGGGGGAGCCATTAAAGGAATGCAAGGCCGAGCAGAGGGTGGCCCAACTTACTGCGGGTCTGGGTAATTGATGGACGAGTGGTACTATGCACAAGGGGTATGATTGCATATGAGCGAGGGGTTACCACGGGAATACAGCTGACTGTGCATGATGCCGCAGGGCGGGAGGTGAAGAAGCCAGATCACATTATTATTGAGTCCCAGATATGTAGTGCGTTCATGTTGTTTCGTTAGCCACTCCCTGTTGCGTCATGTGAGTGAGATTTGTGTTAATTATTATGCCAGGTGATAGGATTGGCCTGTGATTTGTATGTGTTCTTTGCAAGTGTTTCCTGGCGCAATGGGGTTACACCAGATGTTAGGGTTCCACAGCCGGGGTCGGTGGGTGATTAGACCAGGGGGAGTATGTATGCCATGCATAATACATGACTGGTACATTCCCTGTTGGGTCAAGAGTCCTGGTAAGTAAGCGACAGGCCTGCTACAACAGCATAGTCGTTGTATGGATAATTGTAGTTTTTTCCAGGCTCATTCATCCCTTTGGTTATGTGGTGCCCTCTGTTGTTTAACGGACGGGTAGTGGCTGTATGTCTCGGTCCATGGTATAGTGAACCTCAGATGGATGCCGCATCTGTATACACCTGGTCTAAAGGGGACAGCACACTGTCAGTATAAAACCTTTATCCTAATTGGTGTTGTGCTGCTCCATATATGGTTTTAAAACCAGAGACAGAACATAAAACACAGACAAAGTTCAGTTTTTAGCACATCCAGTGAGACTCATACACGGTACAGTGCCTAAATATATATGTATAAATATCTAATAAGTAAAATGGTCTTTTAGTTTGACATTTTTGGCCAAAATTGTTGTAAGCCCCTGAGCCAACGCCAAGGCAGACCACATCTCAGGGGTCCCTAACGCTAATATAAATTCTTAATAACCTGTGCTCACCACTATTATCTATACTACTAGGGACTACTATCTTGCTAATATCCTACCACTACACTAAATTATGGGATTATGTTAACTTTGTAAGCATCAAGTGTCCGATCCAGCTATTAACATCTGGAGTGCCAGTTTAATAACCATATATGGAGCAGCACAACACCAATTAGGATAAAGGTTTTATATGTGACCCTAGTGCGGTAACTAGCGGTAGCAGAGTGACCAATCAAGTTTGTCTAAGCCACACTGTGTCCAGGGACCTGGCGCAGTGGTGATCTCCCACACTGTGTCCAGGGACCTGGCGCAGTGGTGATCTCCCTAGGAGAACGGGAATCCCACTTCAATACGGGAGGGCGTATCTGGCAAAGGGACAGCACGACGAGATGTGCGGCTAGAGCCGGCAGCTGCATGGGGCAGTCTGCTACATCCCAAACCACAATAAAGATGCCATGTTCAAAGATACCCCCGCTGTGTGAGTGTGAGATTACTCTGCAGTGGCAGTCACCACCGAGAAGGAGTTCCTCACCAGGACCATCTCCCTGCGGAAGCATAGATCCTGATGAGGTGGAGGCGCTGCACATGAAGTAAGTTGGACTCGTAACTACTACCTCAGATACGTCATGCTTGAGCCATCCTCTATAACACCAAGCGGGAGACTCAGGAGTCCTGTTACTTGCAGGTGCACCACCACACACGATCTTGTAATGGGGACCGGTTAGACCACACGGGCCAATGTGAGATTGGGTGGGTCAGACAAGGGGGGTCCAGCCGTTACATTTGGAGGCGCTGCTGAGAGACCTGTCAACAGGACAGGCTTTTGCAAGGCACACAATAGGAAACAGGGAGAGTGTCTGCTGCCACTTTGTGCTGCATGGGACGGAACCAGGGGTAGTCGGGGAGCTGCTGGAGCTGCAGGCCGCACAGACGCCTTGGGATCCGTTAGGGGTTAGTGAGTCTGGAGCAGGGGGCTATTGCTGTTCTAGTCGCCTTGAGGTAGCGCTAGCGGGGGACGCCTGAAGGGGTAAACTGGTAACTTAGGGCAGGAATTCTGGAAGGGTCCGCACTAGGCTAGCCAAAAGTAGGTCGACGCCCAAAGTACTGCATGGAAGAGCCAGAGTACTCTAGTCTCCATTCCAGACCACTTACCAAGGAGCACAGACTGGAGGAAAGCGTTACAGTAGACACAGAAAGAGTGAGCCTAGCCTGAGGTAGTGCAAACACGAGTCAGATCTACGTTAGGTACACAAGGTGGTGCACAAGGCATGTTTATTGTACGGATGTGGTAGCTGCCCCGCAGAGCGGAGCTCCATGTACAAGAACCCCGTGTTCAATGATCAAGAGAGACCCGTCAGAATGGAGGATCTGCACAGAGTAGAAGGTCCAGGATGGCGGGGAGAGAGAACCGCAAGAATGGAGGATCTGCATAGAGTAGAAGGTCCAGGATTGCGGTCGGAGGAAGAACACGCATATGAACTGTGCGTGGGTGAAGAACAAGCTACAGAAGAGACTTTTGTGAGCTTGTTGTGGGATGGCGTGAAAGCCGTGGCTGAGCCGTGTTTATCATGTTTTTGTTCTCGGGATGATACCCCTGAGAATAATGAGCCTGACAGTATTATCAGATGGGAGGAACGAAATGGACTTTGTTATACCCCAATTAACAAACAGCCAGACGCTACCTCAAATGGGAAAAAGGACAATACTTACCAAGATGGCGGTTCCCGCGTTCCCGGGATACCGCGTGGGCCAGCTGCAGAAAGTCTTGCCACTTTGCAGTTTGCTAATTGTTGGCCAGGATTGGCGCCAACGAGAAAACTCCACCCCGATGGGGAGTTTGGCGCGAAAGCTGGAGCCGCGCCCTCATGGACTGTGACTCGCCTCGCCCCTGTGCTGGGCCAGCCTACAAGTCTACGAGACATCCCCCTGGTTTCAACCAGGGGGAGTGGTTTGCAGTTCCACCGGATATCGATGGAGAAAGAAGGAGGAGGGGTTGCCAAACCCGCCCCTGCCCTTCAGTTGCGAAGAGCCATTGACCAGTACAGACCTCTGAAACGAGTGCCTCGGCTGGTGAACATGGCTGAAGTTGCTGTTAAAGTGGACCAGAGTCCGTTGATCTCTACTCATCCCTACTCGGCTCCAGGAGGCTTCCTGGTCATCCGTGTGGAGGGTGTGGAGACTGTGGCGTGTCTTTGTCTGCAGTGCAGACTGCCGGGCGGAGCCGTGGGCAGCGAGGCCCGATGCCCCCACTGTGGACTGCAGTACATGTGGCCCATGACCACTTTTGTACCGGTACAAGCTGTGGGAGTAGCAGGAAATGTCCCGATGCCGATCGACGAACAGCCGGGAGCACTATGGAACGAGAGTGCAGGTCCCGCGGAGTCGGAGTCAGGTTTGGTGCTCCCGACGGAGAAACCCAGCCATCGGAGAGGTGATCACCGAGGAGTCCATCGCCGTTCTCCTACTGGGATGCCCAGACCGAACTGCGGGTTGGAATCCTCGGACGAGGAGTGTGCTGGGCTGTCGAGTGCGATGGTCAGAGAGAGAGACTGTCTTACTATTGGTACGCCATGGAGAGATGCCATTCCCCGTGGTGTAGAGACGCGGAGTAGAGTGTCTCCAGTACCGCGACCACCCGATCGCCGGAGTCCCACTGCCGTGGTGACTAGTGGATCGGAGGGAGGTCGATCCACCCCGACCCTGCGAGGTAGTAAGATGACCCCGTGCCTATCGCAGAACCAGGGGGTGCAGGAGAAGGAAGAGCGAGTCCAGAGCCAGACTGGATCGCGCAGCAGACGGGCGTTGCCGGATGTCCTCGTGGAGGAAGAGATCCCGATTGGGGATCCAACCCAAGATGGCGTCGAAGCACGTGCGTGCACGGAGGAGATTCCGGATGACCAGAGCGGCATCGAGTGGGAGGTGCTAGCGCCTCTGTGGTCGAGCAGCGGAAGTCGATCCCCTACTACCAGGGGGAGCGGGCGTTCAAGTCAGAGAGCAAGAAGCCCAGCTGCTGGAGTCAAGAAAGGACTTTGTGGCGAAGTCAAGGCAGGTATTGCTGGAGAGCAGGTCGTAACCCTGTCAATACCTACCGTTCGGTCCCGTCCCTCAACCCCGTCCACTCCCAAAATTAGCCCCAAGGCCCTAGTTAAAGCCCCTGTCCCTGTCACCCCGTCATTCGGGTCCCCTTCTAGTTTGGGGGCGTCAGGGGATTCCTGGGGTCCTATCCAAGAATGGACTGGAAGCCTGGACTGGGGAACGTCCGATGATGGATCGGAGGGTGGAGGGAGGATTTCTCGACGTGGGTCGATGGTCAGCGAGAGTTATAGTACGCTGAGTTTGGAGGGCGGACACTGGTCACAGAGTAAGAGCCAAGTGGGGCGATCTGAGGGTACGTCCGGGGTATCTTCGGGTGGGCCTGATGAGGAGTCAATAGAGGAGTCTATAGAACCTAGCTCCGAAGAACGGAAGGAGACTAGGTGGTGGGCCCCGTTGTACGAGGGGTATGTCGTTTGGTTCGACCGCACCCGATTTATCCTAGAAAGGGAGGGGGTGGTTGATCACTGGTGGGCTGCCGGTGACTTTGATGACGAGGCATACCTTAGGGCCCTAAGGGTAAGGTGGGACCGCATCCAGGCAGGCCTTATTACCCCAAGGGGATCCGCAGGGCTAGATGACCCGGTAGAGGCATATGAGCCCCTGTCATGGGTGCTGCCCGGATCGGCTGGCAAAAGTAAGTTGACCAGGACTTGCCGAGCTGAACGGGTTATTGTGGCTCAATACAGAAGGTCGCATGGGCTTGATTATCCCTATGTCCCGGAACCTCTAATGAGAGAGATAGAGGAGAATAGAGAAAGGTGGCTTAAAAACGATATTCAGCACTATATCGTCGATAAAGGGGGAGCCATTAAAGGAATGCAAGCCGAGCAGAGGGTGGCCCAACTTATGCGGGTCTGGAAGATAGGACGCAGTGTGTACATGCACAAAGTGGTATATTGCAATGAGCGAGGGTTACCACGGGAATACAGCGTGACTGTGCATGATGCCGCAGGGCGGGAGGTGAAGAAGCCAGACCCTCGACATTATTATTGAGTCCCAGAATATAGTGGTCTGTTGTTTCTTTAGCACTCCCTGCTGGTCAGTGAGTGAGATGTGTTTACATTATTATGACAATGTGATAATGTTGGCCATGTTATTTGTGTGTTCTTTTGCAGTGTTTCCTGGCGCAAGGTACACCAAATTTAGGTCCCAGCCGGGTCGGTGGGTATTAACCAGGGGGAGTATGTAGCCATGCATAATAATGACTGCGTACATCTTCCCTGTTGGCAGTAAGTCCTGGTAAGTACAGGCCTGCCAACAGTAGTTATGGAGGTTTTCCCTCACACCCTGGTGTGGTGCCCTGTGTAAGGAAGGGAGTGGCTGTATGCTCTGAGTCCATGGATAGTGACCTCAGAGATGCGCCTGCCACCTGAGGTATAAAGGGTACAGCACTGTCAGTTAGTTGTTGTTGGCCAGCAGTTGTGTGAAGCAGCTGGTAAAATGTATGCTCCTGCATAAGGGATTGGAGGAATACTTTTGTGACCCTAGTGCGGTAACTGCGGTAGCAGAAGTGACCAATCAAGTCTGTCTAACACCCACTGTGTCCAGGGACCTGGCGCAGTGGTGATCTCCCTAGGGAGAACGGGAATCCACTTCAATACGGGAGGGCGTACCTGGCAAAGGGACAGCACGACGATGTGCGGCTAGAGCCGGCAGCTGCATGGGGCAGTCTGCTACAATCCCAAACACAATAAAGATGCCATGTTCAAAGATACCCCCGCTGTGTGAGTGTGAGATTACTCTGCAGTGGCAGTCACCACCGAAGGAGTTCCTCACCAGGACCATCTCCTGCGGAAGCATAGATCCTGATGAGGTGGAGGCGCCTGCACATGAAGTAAGTTGGACTCGTAACTACTACCTCAGATACCTGTCGGCGGCCATCCTCTATAACACCAAGCGGGAGACTCAGGAGTCCTGTTACTAGCAGGTGCACCACCACACACGATCTTGTAATGGGGACCGGTTAGACCACACGGGCCAATGTGAGATTGGGTGTGTCAGACAAGGGGGGTCCAGCCGTTACAGGTATATTGCTTTCCCCTCTGTTGGCAGTAAGTCCTGATAAGTACGGGTATGCCAGCAGTAGTTATGGAGGTTTTCCCTCACACCATGGTGAGGTGCCCTATGTATGAAGGGGAGTGGCTGTATGCTCTGAGTCCCTGGATAGTGACATCAGGGATGCGCCTGCCTCCTGAAGTATATAAGGCACAACACAGTTAGTTACAGTGTGTTCTAGCAGCTGTGGAAATCTGTTGGGAAGTTGTATTTTCCTGCATAAGGGATAGTAGGAACACTTTGTGACCCTAGTGACGTAACTAGAGGTCCAGGTTGACCAATCAGCCTGTCTAAGCCACTCTGTGTCCAGGGACCTGGCACAGAGAGGATCTCCCTAGGAGAAGAGGGAATCCCACTTCAATTTAGGAGGGCGTACCTGGCGAAGGGACAGCACGGAGAGATGTGCGGCTAGAGCCGGCAGCTGCATGGGGCAGTCTGCTACATCACCGTCTACAATAAAGATGACCTTGTTAACGATACCCCCACTGTGTGAGTGTGAAATTACTCAACAGTGGATGGCACCACCAAGAAGGAGTTCCTCACCAGGACCATCTCCCTGCGGAAGCATAGATCCTGATGAGGTGGAGGCGCGGCACATGATGTAAGTTGAACTCGCACCCACTACCTCAGCTACCTGTCCAGATGACATCCCCTAATACCATCAAGCGGGAGACTCAGGAGTTCTGTTGCCTACAGGTGCACCACCAAACACAAACACGTAATGGGAGTTGGTTATTAGAGCACCCGGGCCAATGTGAGATTGGGGGGGGGGAAACCCGTTACATTAGGTTTCCTGCTTTGAAGACGGGCTCCTCTTTTACTGTTTCCCCTGCTGTGCCTATTATTACAATTGCTGATGTTCAGACTCCCACTTCAGAGACAAGCATATTTTTTCCTGACAGAGGAGTCCTGACAAATGGATAATTGTCACTAAAGATAGATCAGCACTAGGAAATGCTGCAACCACTGAATGAGTGAAACAGTTCATAAATGGGATTATAAAAGCCAGAGCTATATGCTCTGATATAATGTACTACTTGTGCTACCTTTATCTACCTCTTGTACTCCTATATTAAGACATACCTAACTGTGAATTGAGATCTACGAAGCAAAAGCCTCAAAGTGGGATCTGATTTATAATTAAACTCTAACACTTGATACTATGCTCCTTGTTTATTATTTCAATCAGTTGCTTTATTTAATTAATTACTCTGGTTCTAATATTTCCACAGAATAACTCAATCCCTGCCTTAAACGCAATACTTTTATTTAATTCAGCCGTGCTATACTTTGACAGGCAGTTCATGCATATTAGGCAATAGAGGTTGTTTGATTTTTGGGCATGTACCGACTACATTTTTATAGTTTTTTTATTTGTAATTTAGGCTCTCATTTTTTTTACTTTCACTATTGTTAAGGGTGGTTTTCTTTTATTACAATACCTTAAAAGTTACATTTAATTAACTAATTGGGGAACCTATATTTTGAGTGCAGCAATAGAGGAACTCTTTCCCCCCCACATTTTTTGTTCATATCTAGTTCCGTCCTAACACCACCCCCTTTCCCTAATTGCACATATTTAGTAGAGCATGATTTTCTAAACTTCCTCTGAGTCACTACACAACTACAAAACGTACTTAATCACAGTCAACAATGCAATGGCAATACAAATTATTGAAGATCTAGTCACTGTTTGAGAAATGCTAAATGTTACATTGCCATCACGTTCTCTGCCTTAAGTGACAGAACATTTTCCTTGTTATGCTTGTGCAGTCTATAACAATTTGCAGCTGGACAGAGAAGAACAGGATTGTACATACAATCCTTTAGGATTACAAAACACTAACTGATTGGAAAAAAAAGAGGCCTGTCTTGTTTAATTCTATGAAAAGCAACCAGAGTAAGAATGTAATCATATTGTTATAACTTCAATATCTATTATTTTGAAACAGTAAAGAACAATCGTTTTTATAGCAAGAAGTGCACAAGCAAACCGCTGCAAATACTAGATAATTGTGTAACGGGTATTCCCCCACCCCAATCGCAGATATAGTGTATGTGCGGAGAACATACGGTGTTACCAGGTGTGGTGCTTTACCTGCTTGGCTCACAGGAGGGCTGAGCTTCCGCCACGGGGAACCTGGGGCAATTATACTAGGAGTAACCTTGTACTCGGTGCAGCGCCTCCACCTGCGATGGTTCCTAGCAGAGCAGGAATGGTTCCTCGCAGGACACATACAATAACTCACACACCGTAATGTATAATAACTAATACCTTTACTTGGGAACATAAGAAACAAATACTGTCAACATAGAATAACGGGTGTCCCTCTCTAGAGGCGACACTGACTACGGCGTCGCGCAGGACGCTTCCCCAACACCGGATGATCCCACCCTGTGTCCGTAGGATCCCCACCCAATGACCCACACTCTTGCAGAGAGAGAACTTGGGTGACTGCGCAGTCACTATTAAAGCTAATGGCCAGTCGGTGCACTTGTGGCTTTAAAGTACCTGCCCGAGCACTCCAGTGCTCGGATCAGCAACGGCTTCGCAAAGGATCTGTCGCTCTGTGATTCCGTCTGATCCCAAGCTGATTCCTTGCACGCGGACCCCATGAGCGATCCCACCCTGGAGATAGTCTCTGTGGACCCGACTTGAGCCCGAACCTCTTCACTGGAAACGCAGCATCCGCTGTGCCCCTATCTAATTCTAGCGCTACTGTGACAGGGTCCCTAACCTAGGGCCTGTCCCTGTAGCACCACACTCTGGGGAGTGAGGACCTATCTGGGACCTAAGGGGTTAATAGCCTGCTCCGCTCCCCTAACTCTTCCCAGTCCTGACTCTTAACTGATAACTAGCAGCGCCTGCAGCAATGCACTGCAACTTAACACTCTTGTCCGCCCTCACAGCACTGACCGCCGTGACCGGACAATAAGGCACCTCACGACCCTTCAGGCAGCGTCCCTAACCTAGGGCCATCCCTGGTCAATTACCCACTAGCCTGAGAGTGAGTTGGGGCCTACCTGGGATATGGAGGACCTTACGCGGTGCGGGAGCTTCACTCGCTCCCTACACCCTTCCTTCCCCTTCAACTCCCCAGCTCCAACTAACGTAAGTGACAGGGTCCCTAACCTGAGGGCTGTCCCTGGCAACACTCACTCTACTGGGTGAGTCAGGGCTATCTCGGGCCTTGGGGGTTGCTGGCCTAGTACAGGGAGTCACTGACTCCTGTACCCTACCTCCTTCCCTTGGCTGCTCCTGGCTCTGACTAACTGCATAGTCCCAAACCCACACTATGTATCTCCTTGCTTCTGCAGAGTCATTCTCCAGCCCTATTGGCTCCCTGGGGTCATGTGGCTCTGCCCCTATGCACCCTGGGGGCTGACACTCCTGCACTGCGCATGCACGAGCTGTTTGCGGGCCTCCCGCGCTTGCTGGCTCCTGCGCATGCGCAACAGCATTAACAATGGTGACGCCCTGCTTCCCGAGCCGCCGGGACTGCAGCAATGCGACCGCGGCCTTAACAACGGCCCGATCGCGTCCCCGGCAACCGGCCCACTCGCGTCCCTGGCAACCGGCCCGATCGCTAAGGTAACGCGCTGCTCGCGCACCTGCCCCCTCACTCCCTCGTGCGCGGCGGCTGTGTGCTGAGGAAGGAGGGGGGTCAGCTATGACAAGGTGGACCTGGCTACAATTGTATTGAGACTTTTTTATTTTTTATCTATCTTTGGTTTCGATAATGCTGTGTAGCCAGGTCCCCCGGTCTCCCGTTTCCCCCCTTACCTCCGATACAGGGGGATGTTGCAGGGAGGGCGACGGGCTAGCCGGCGGCTCCCTCCGTAGGGCGCCGCCATGTTGGGTGTGGGCGTATGTCACGGAGGTTGCGCATGCGCAAAGAAGGTTGCGGCGGCCATGACAGTCATGCATGCGCGGTGATGTAGGCGCACGAGGCTGCAATGATAAGGGGACTCTGCAAAGACAACAAATTCCATGATGCTTAGGGAGATTGTAACAGGTGACCCCCGGCAGCCAATGGAACTGCTGTTTTTTCCTGGAAGGGGAAGATATACATAGTGCATGCTGGGAGTGTAGAGGTCAGTCAAGGTTTGGACAGCGAGGGAGCAGGTAGGGCCCCCGGAGCAGTGCTTCAGTGGGCTAGACCAGAATTGCCCCAAGGTCCCAGATAGTCCCCTGACTCACTGGAGAAAATCTCTATGTGTATGCTGTGGGGAAAGGCCATAGTGCATAGGGACTCTTTCCCTGTAGCAATAGTGTGAGACATGCTGCAGGACATTGCCTGAAGGAAGTACAGCCTGTTGCACAGGAGGCTGTTCAGATATCCGTGACTGAGACTATTTATAGGGGTACACTCCAGTCGGGAAGCCCCTCCAGAGGCATCCGCCTAAGGATCCAAGGGAGGTATTAACAAGTGCACGAATGGGCCCCAACACACAGGGAAGCGCCCTATCCCACACACACTCTTTGGGGGGGGGCTTGCTTGTGGACACTCAGGGGTTAAGTGCCCAGGAAGCCAGTACTTTGGGGTTTCACCCGGGAGGTGTTATTGTTGGATGATAATCTGCTAGCTGTGTTATGTGGATGATTTATACTCTATGCATAGTAAATACTGTTATCATATACCCGTGTGTTATTACTGTGTGTGTATTGGGTTCCGGTGAGGGGCTCCTCCCACCACGCTGGGATCCCTCGCCAGTGGAGGCGCTGCACCAAGATACTAAGTATATCCCAGGCTCCCAGTGGCGGAGGCTCAGGCCTCTTGTTAGCCAAACAGGTGATAGCAGCACACGTAGTTTCAGTACCCAGGGGGGTACAAGGGCTACAGCTGTGTGAAATGATTAAGCCTCCTTAATCTTGACAACAATAATAAATTCAACAGACGTTCTGTATGTAAGTGTTTCTAACTGTTGTCCTTGTAATATAGCTTTGCGCTCTCTTCCTTTTTTATATTTTCTTTAGTGTACCTTGGACCGTTGGGTTGGATCCTCAGAAGAGAGCTGCATCCTCTATTATGGAATAAGTACCTTTATTTGAACTATCAGTTTTCTATCTATTGACTGTGGGGTAATAAGTGTTTTTTCTACACCCTAATTTTAATGACAAATTGTCAATTCACCATGAGCATGAGCACTTAGCTGATTTTCAGTATATGTATATGAGGCAAAGGATTTTACTCCGTTTTTTTGTTTTTTTTACCAAATTCTTCATACAGCTATATGTATATAAATATGTATATAAATTAACACTATTTATTAAAAGCAAGTATAGTTGATTTCAACAATAATAAATGACAATAATAAAACAAAGATTAAAACAAATAAGGGGATGCAAAGTAGTGGTTTTATTGAATGGGGAATGCTTCGATAATCAATTATTTCTAACCCCATTTGGCGTATTTTTCGCCTGCCACCCTGGACCCATCTATAATTGTCATGTGTTGGTTTCTGCTTTGACACACTTCAGTTTTCCTAATGTGGCTGGAGTTGTGAATCTTTTTATTGTCTTTTAGATAGAATATGTGAAACATGATGTAACTACATTAAAACACTTCGTTTACATATTAACTAAGGAATAATGTGTTTGTATTTTGTCAATTTCAACAAATGCATTGATAAATAATAATCAGTTACTTGTTCCACTCTAGCTAAGCAAATTGGTTTCTTTGTAACTGCAAATTGCCACTTAAAGCATGCACCTCAATAGGCATAAACGTGCTGTAATGGGCTTGTATTAGAAGGGCAATTGCTTCTAATTTGCCATAACCCAGAGGCTCCAGCGCCTACGTTGCACAATATTGAATTGTTTACATTTGCACACTGCTGCTCTTATGTTACAGTAAATTGCTCTAGTTGGGCAGAAAATGATTAATGAGAATGCAGCTTACATTTTGCTTGAATCTCGACAGTGTACTTTAGTTACTTGCACTTTTATGCTCCTTTTCCTTGGTCTCTTAAAAGCAGCTCTTTTTCATGGCCTACTGTACTCTTTGTCTTTATCTCCACGTCTGTCTCTCTCTCACCCCCCCCCCCCCTGACTGTTCTCGTTTACAAGAGGAAATCCCTTGCTTTCAATATTCCTTGTTTACATTCAGCTTAATTAAGAGTACAGCTTGCTGTTTTCTGGTTGCATAATTCTGAGATGAATGCTGGTCTTTTGATAGATTGATGAATGCTCATTTCCAGATAACACATAACTAGAGCTGTCTCCAGTATAAACTCCCTGCTGTGCTCACGTCTGTTATATATCCCTCTTAATAGAGACACAAAATCATACAGAAGGAAAGTTTTTTTTTCTGTTTAAAATTGGTGAGGTGGTCTGAATGAATGGAAGTTTTGCATACAGAACTGTAGAATGTTCAACTACACACAGCTTTCTGTCCCATATTCCCAAAGCTCCACAATATTTTTGTTTGGTCAAACATGGCAAGAAAGCTTCTTAGCAAATCTCATTTCACATCCAGTACATTGCCATTTTGTATAAAGGGCTCTTGTTATACCCTTAGACAATGTATTTAAAGGCACCGGGAAGAAAGGTAATGCATGCACTCAAAAATAGGGTAAGAGGGGGTACTTAGCTGCCGGTGTGCTGTTACCAGGGAAATCCATGAGTCCCAGAAGTGGCCAGTAAGCAAACAGGAGGCAGGCACACGGACATAATCATGAATGGTTTAATGTGCCATATATAGTACAATACTGCCTTTTACAAGGTGAGGAACAAAAAAGCCCAATGCCACTTCCAATATTACAAAAATACACAGTCAAATACTTATATATTCTTTTGAAAAAGGGTCATTTAGTTTAACCCTTTGGCCATAGCATTGTAAGCCTGTGAGCCACATCAAGGCAGACCCTGCTCGCAGGTCCTAACACTGCCAGATAAAATACTAATACACCTATAGTAGCATTACAATTCTCATTTACCTCTATTAGGAGGGAGAAGGACCAACATTGGATCCATATCCAGTAAAATGAAAGACCTGCTCACTAGGGCAGTGGGGAGGGGTGAGCTTGACACCTGGGAGGGAAGGGCCACTAACCTCCAACAGCTGAGACCAGCTGACAATAAATTAAACAATACACAGAACCCCAAGAAGCTCATTTTGGGAACCCCTGAGCCTCCACAAAAATATATATGTATTGTAGCCAGGCTCCCCAGACTCGCCCTATTGCTATAATGCGGGGAGAATAGGGAAGGTTGCCGCAGTGCATGGAGCGCTCCAGCGTACCGGAGGCTCCGCAGTATCAGAGCGCGATCAGGGCGCCGCCATGTTGAATGCTCGCGCAGGCGCGGCGGGCCGTGGAGGTGGCTAGGGAACAGAGGTCGCGCATGCGTGGCCACAGGTTGCAAAGCCCGTGAAAGAGGGACGGCTCCTATAGGGTGGAGCGTACGGGACTACGAGTCCCAGCAGGCACCGCGAGACCAGGTGATGCCAGGGAGCCTATAGGGTGGCCAGGATATCGGGAGGAAGGTTAGAGGTTGCGCAGGGGGAGCACGTTTTGGCAGAACCGAGCGGGAGGAGGAAGGAGAAGGAGCTCTGTGTAGGGAGGTCAACAGCCCCTATACTAGGCCTTATACCCCGGCCCTGAGTCCCCGTAGAGTGGAGCGGATGTAGGGACCAGCCCCAGTAAGGTTACAGTTCCCCTTTACTGTGCGTCGAAGAACCATATGTACAGAGACAGTTGCGTTATCTGGCCAGAGGTTTGGGCTCAGACCTCCGCTGCCACAGCAGCAGCCGACCGGGTGGGATCGCCCCGGAAGGTAGTTCCAGTATTCAACCGTCGTCTGATCCTTTGTGAAGCTCCTTGGCAAGCCCGGGCACTGGAGTGCTCGGCAGGTAACATCATCAAGTGCACCACTATACCATATATTCTATACCAAGACATAGTGGCTGCGCAGTCACACATACATATTTCTCACTTGAGTGAGGGTACTGGGCACGGGGTGGGATCACCCGGTGAAGGGGGAAGCGTCCTGCGAGACGCAGTAGTTTAGTGTCTCCTCTAGGGTGGGACACCTGTTGGTTATATGCATACTATTGGTTGCGTTAGTAAAGTCATTGGTTATTTTACATGCTGTGTGTGGATTAGATATCTATATATATATATATATCTATATATATATATATATATATATTATAATTAAATATATCTATATATATATATATAATTGTCTGCGCAGGAACCACTCCCCCTATGGTGGGGCCATCGCAGGTGGAGGCGCTGCACAAGTAAGAGGTTCTCATATTCCTGTGAGCGCCCCAGGCTCTCCGGTTGGGCTCAGGCCCTGCAAGCCAACGGGTTACACAGCATTGGTAGCGTAATATGTATTTACTATTAAACAGGGCTACATACATAGAGGCAACCCTTATTCGAACAAAAAACCAGTGGCATCCCCAAAACCGGCAGAACAACCCAGGTTACATTCTGAATACATGCCTTGAACTTTCGCTTAAACTATCCCCATTTCTGCATTGATTAATGGCCTATCAGATTAACAGCGGGGGTCCCTGGCAGTCCCATTCAAACTGAATTGGAATGCCAGGGATCCCTGCTGTGTTAATCCTATGGGTCTTTAGTCAATGCAGAAATGCCTTAAACGTGCCTCAAACTAGCCCAGAACATACCCAGCACATACCCAGCACATACCCAGAATGTAACCCGGCTAGTTTACGGCAAATGTTAGAATAAACGTTGCCTCTACTGTATATAAGTGTCAAAAAGGAGTGCTACTGAGCATGGCGGATACATAGAACAAAGGCCCAATGCCACTTCCAACATGACAAAAATACACAGTAAAATACTTATATATTCTCTTGAATTTTACAAGGTGAGGGCTACAAAACTAAACATATAAAAATGTTTATACCCTGGTACCCACCTCACCTCGCTCTGACCGTCTACCTCCCCCAGATGACATAGGTGCATCGATGCGTCGTGCTGACGTCAGACGTCGAAAGGGGCGGGCCCCAGACAAACATGGGAGCACCGGACTAAACACTCAATGTTTGCCGGTCGCCATGGCAACCCCACACAGAGAGGGGAAGTGCGAGATCCCTTACAGGATCCTAAGGAGTGAGAGAAGCACAGATACCTAAATGGATATGTAGTCCCCTGTAAACAGCACAGGCTATACCTATCTTCCTTCTGCTGTGGTAAGTCCTGTTAAGATCAGGCACCAGTAATCATCATGGGTTTTCCCCCTTCATAGCCCTATCCTGAGTGGTAGACGCAGGCCTGGACTCTGCTGCAGGCGTGAGCAAGAGGGGAGGTTCTGTTGACATCACGAGGGGCGGGGCTAGCTCTATATTTAGCAGCCAACTCCGGTGAGTAGAGTTAGAGAGTTAATAGTGATACTGAGAGTTAATAGTGAGATCGAGAGTCTGGAGTTGCCGGTTAGGTATGCCGGGAGTATGCAGGGCAGTTAATATGCCATGAGTCAAGGAATTTTGCGGATCGGTCCGAGGATTTGGAGGAGACTACGGTCTCCCCTGCGCAGAGTGCAAGAGAGAGAAGAGCGGAAAGATTCAGCGTCCTTTAGTAGAGCTGATAGAATTATAGACTTGGTGGACCAATGCCCTCACCCCACTGCCAGGGGTGATGGGGAGAATCCAAGACCCACCGCAAGGATAACCTCGGGGGTGGGCCATGGGGTATTGAAGCCCTAGCCCAGACCATCCTGCAGGAGGAGCGACTTGGAGGGAAGGAGAGGAGGAATTATCTGGGTGCAAGGCGAGCGGCGTAATAACCCGTCCTGGCTATTGTTGTTGCGGCTGTTGGAAGCCACTATCATTGGGATATTGCTGCTATGTGAATAAAAGAGACTATTCCTTATCATCAAAGATTGTGTGTGACTTGGAAAGTACTACCCTGGGACCCAAGGGGTTCTTCTATACCGGTCCTGTCCCATATTCCTGGGAGTATAGAAGATGGAGGCGCTGCACCCAATAGATCATGGAGGCTACCACCCCAGAAACCCGGTCCCGGCTCCCCCACAACATCGCGGGAAGCTCAGGTCCTCCTGTTCCTCACAGGTACGCACCACACCGCATGTAATCTGCCCTCATGCACCCTAGACACCACCGTAGAGTCTGGGGGGAGGGGGGAAGCAGGGTTACAGATACAAAAAATAAATCACTTCTAACCAAAGGTGAAAATTGACAATATTACAGGTGCATGTAACACTAACACCAACACCTAAGTGAATGAACAAATCAAATAAAGAGAACTGAAAAGAAAACTCCAAACTTGCTAATAAGAAAATGTTATTCGAGAGCTTTGTTGTGTATTTCAATCCCAATAACGTAACAATGAATATTAATAATATGTACGAATGAGAAGTTCATGAGGTATGGAGTCCAGAAGGGGTCAGATGAAATCCACGTAGATGCCTCGTAGATGGGGAAAAAATTATCTCCTGTCAAGGAAGCACCTTAAGTTCTGTTGCTCATTTAGACCACTTAGTGGCTCCTCCTTCCAAGGGTTTTAAGCTCACCCCCCTCCCCCCCCCCCCACTTCCCAAGTCAGCAGGCCTTTTTCATTCTACTGGATATAGATCCAATGTTGGTCTTTCTCCTTCCTAATAGAGGTAAATGATCATTTTAATCCTAATAGAGGTACTGTATATTAGTATTTTATCTGGTAGTGTTAGGACCTGTGAACTGGGTCTGCCTTGTTATGGCTCACAGGCATACAATGCTTTGGCCAAAGGGTTAAACTAAATGACCCTTTTTCATTAGAATATATAAGTATTTAACTGTGTATTTTTGTCATATTGGATGTAGCATTGGGCTTCTCTGTCGCTTGTTGTACATATTTATAGCCATCAATACTAATTCATTGTTCACTTCAATCAAATCTAATAAATTTAGGCTATCTATTAGAGTATTGGCACATGTATTTCTCATGATGATCACTGTGTATGTTTTTAATTGTTTCATTAAAGATGATGGATTTTCGGTGACTGAAAATCTTACTCATCCTACACTCAACACCCATCCTATTAATTTAATAATTTATTATTATTAGCATGTTTTACACTGTGCCAACTGTATTTTTGTAGCTAAATACAATTTGACAGAAAAAGTACAGTATGTCAAAATAGGATGCTAGGCCTTCATAATGTGCTTGGTTGGCATATTGTTATAATGAAGGATTATGCTTTTCCATTTTGACAAAAAAAAAAAACTCTGGAAAGAACACCACTGATTGATCACCTTGAGATGCAGTCACCCCAGTGTATACACCAGTAGAGGTCACCATGCATAAAACAGCATGCATTGTTCCTGTAGGTTTATACATTGAATTAGTTATCTTGTGTACTCCTATACAGAGATGCCACATTTTTACAAGTATTATCTAAAATATTTTCTATGTAATTTCTGTGGGCCAAAATGAAAGTACCATAAAGAAAACCGAATATAAGCTCAAGGAAATACAGAACAGAAAGTTAAAAATAAGAATGTAGATAGATATATATATATATATATATATATATATATCTCTATCTCTATCTCTATCAAAACGGAGCATAAGTCGGGTTGAGAGGGTGTATATATCAATTGGGAATTATAGAATGTAGCAGTTAGAACACTCAAGTGAGGGTTAAATGAAATCCTCAATGAATGTCCAAAACTTGTATCTTATCTCCGTGTCTCCGGTATGCCAGGTGTGGAGTAGTAGCTTGCTCACGATCATTCACCGTCCTGCTCCTCCAGATGATGAAACGCACATGCCCATCAGCTCTTTGTGAAATCCTCAGTAACACCCGAGTGCGTCTCTTCAATAGTAAGTGTTAGAAAAGTAGTTGCTGAATCGATGAGACTGCAGCTCCTTGAAAATAAACACACCAGCAAAAATAAAAAATGTTTATTGACCTACATAAACATTTCAAAAACACGAACAAAATGTGAGGTTTAACAAAATCATTTTCCGGGTTTTCACGGGATTTTGCTCTTGCTCGCCCTTTGTGGCTGGATTGTCCATCTTTGCTTCTGGCAGCTTCCTTTTAAAGAAAAGCACTGTGAGCAGGAAGTTACCGAGCAAATTTCCAGTTTCCTACTGAGTTCATGTTACGCGTTTTTGCCTATTGTCTTTCATGTAACCAGATCCGGCTCACGTACTTCGACTATTCTTTTCTTCAGCCCGCCCCGACCACTGCAAGTATCTCGACTATCCTTGACTTCAGCCTTCCTCGACCTCTGCATCCACACTTACTTCACAACTCTGCTACCAGCCCTGATCTTCGGCTTACTACACACTACTCTAACAGGACTCTGTCCCTCGGCGCAGGCCTGTTCTTTCACCTTCCTACCTCATCCCTGCGGGTCCGCTTCCTGCTTGAGACAAGCATTGTTACACAAAACTAGAGACTCTCCTCCCAGGCGTTTCACACTCCCTATGGCGCTCTCTCAAGGAGTATCTTGAGAAAGCGCCATAGGGGGAATGAAATGCGTGGGAGGCGAGTCTGTAGTTTCATTTGTTTTTTGTAATTTTTATGTAGGTCAATAAACTTTTTTATTTTTCTATTTGCTGGTGAGTTTCTATTTTTCAAGTAGCTGCAGTTTCATCGATTCACCAACTACTTTTCCAAAATGAAAGTACATCAGTCTTGTGTGAAAATTATGTCACTTTAAGTAAACAATCGCTAGCAACAACTCACTCGCAGTGTTTTTGTAGGAGGAAAAAGCACTTAGCAAAGATAACATAATTTATATTTCAACTACAATAAGTAATTCAACTTTAAATAAGGATATGTGCTAGAAAAAATATGTATCCTCTTCTAATTTCAGGTCCATTCTGAATCATTTTTGTAATCACTTTATGGAGTTTTTTTGCTGGTAAAAAAGAAGGTTCTCTAACTCAGTTCCTGCAAGCTCCCCCACATAAAAGACCTGACCTTCACCATTAAAGAGCAACATATCCTCTGAAAATCTTGTATAACGTCTTCTCCTCTGTGTTTTCTTTAGTGGAGAGCAAAGGTCTATGACATCACTGAAGGGAATCTTCTTCCTGTTACCTGCAGATTAGGTCTGTGCTCTGTGAGGACTAAGGGTTCTCTGTAAACTTCAGCATACTGTATGTGTCAGTGTGGTAATTTAAGGGCTCCCGGATATAGATGTGCTGTATCATATTTATTATATTTAGAGTGCCATTACAGCAGTTTTTTTAAATAATAATTGAAAAATGAACAGTTGAGACAACTTTGAAACAGGATGTGGTCTTGTGAGGAATATTCTCACTAAGTGCAAGATTCTGAAGAAATCATATTAAGTAAAATTGTAAATACAATTTCCAAGCAGTTACTGCAATAATGTTTGGTTCTGAGTCAATCTGTATTGTGAAATTCTGTGGTGGGAATTACAATATATGATTCCCCCTGTGACTATTATCATTTTCTCACACATCTGTTGCTCTTATGAATCATGCAGCTACAGTTTGTCTAACAGTTTGAGGAGTTTTAGTACTTGTGTGACCTGGTGCCAGTTGGAAGCTGCTTTGTAGACTGGCATCCTAGTGGTTTGAGAGTTTGTATTAATATTAGAACTCAATACAGGTTCTGACTATTCCATTGTATGCCCACTCTAAGGTTGACAAAATTGAAAATGTACCACAGTGTTTCTCAATCTTCACTCCTCTGGACACTCTAGCTAGGTCATGTTTTGGGGATAACCAAATAATCATGTATTCAGGCAGAAAATATGTGTACATGTAAAATACCTCTAAAGTCTGGTCTAGCTGGTGTGTCCCGACCCAAGAGAGGGTTGAGGAACATTGATTTAACATCATGTATCAGAATAGCCATGAATGGCTCCTCAATTTCCACAAAATAATGTATTTATATTTGCAGGAAGTTCTAGCTTTTTAACAAAAAAGCTTAATACAGTATAATAAAACAAAGGTTTGTATGAATTATTGTATACACAGGTGGATACCACACTGCCTGACACAGTAATAGTAAGATTAGTTATGTCATATTAGAGGGGTGCTATGGGAGTGAACTAGATATACATACATAAGGAAAAAGAATCCCTGTATAACAAGCACCCTTCCTTCACTAATTTTAATTTAATTAATTTGATTGTGATTGTAAAGGAGACAAACAAAAGAGTTAAAACCTAAATGATGCTAAAGTGCTAGAAGCCCGCTCATCAACACAAATAGTAAAATAAGTGTCATATACACAATTTGTGTATTTGATTATATATAAATAACCATAAGTAAATGAATCTAGTTGATATAGACATACATGGACTATTAAGTCCCTAGTATGTGCAAGCGTTGGTGTCCTGGAACAGGAATATCTATCTCTGCTCCCTCTGTTCCCCTCCCCCCCCCCCCACACTTTCTGCAGCTCTGTCTGCTACCTTTAATTTGTATGTAAGCTTTCCCTGCAGCTTCACTCCTAGTGCAGATGGAATGGATACATTTATGTTACTTTTCTCTCTCCAGTCTGCTAGACCCCGGTTGCCCTGGCAACATCTCTAGTCCTCCAAGTTAAAGGGACTTTTCCATTCTACCCTGTCTGTTTTCACAGGTAGTTTAGCCCTGTCCCCATTCCTGTGTTACAACCATTACACACTTCCTTTTCATTCCTGACCTGGTTGAGTGAGTACTCCTATGCTACACACCTCTTGGCAAGGTCATTTCCTTTTTACCTGCCTCTGATTATAAAGCACCCACAGAGAAGCACTCTCTCACCACACCATACCATCCACAAGTGCCTGTATATGATTGATGCTTTCTCAATAAAGTAAAGAAATATAGCAGGACTTAGTGTGCTATGGAAAGGGGGCCGAGTTAAGCTAACTGGAGCTATTCACACATCACACGTGACCCTGGTTCCAGGATAGTTTGTAAATAGCCCATAAAGCGATGCAAATTTCATGATATATCCCATGCATTAAAGCATTAACAGTTTTGTGCACCTATGATCACACTATTCCCTATGTTATATGGTCTTATAACAAAATTGCTGCAGTGTTGTTTGTACATTATCAGCCATAAATTAGGCACATATTAGACAGTATTGGTAGTGTACTAAGTGTTTGACCACATAATAAAGCCTCACACAGTTAAAATGAATTTCCAATATCCATAGACTTTTCAAGTGCACTCGTATTGTCAGACTGCGTGTGCACACATAGCGTTATAGGACAAAGCACTTTGGCGTGAAACGCGTTAGAGGATCCGCCAGGACTCTACTGTGATGCTCTTTTATCAATACATTTTTCAACTGTCATATTGTCCTGCTCCTGCTCAGTTTTCGGCGGTGCACAGGTCTTTCATGTCCTGGATATTTGCTTCCTGTCTAGTAGAACTGACATTCAAAGCAGAGTACAAGAAGCTGATACACTGTTTTCTATCGATCTTGATGCAACAGAGCCTGAGAAATTATGTTAAAAATAACATGATTCCCAGGGGATTAAGAATTAACACCTTCCCCTCATATGGGTGTAACAGGGTATGTCCCAACCGTGCCTGTTCCTCTCCACCCAGTGTATCTGCTTTGTAAGCCCTGTTAAGCTCCAGGCATTAGCAGGTTAATCTGTGGGCCCTTAACCTCCCTTCCTGCTTCCCCAGAAAGTGAAGGAAGGTCTGTGGTGACTCATGGCCTGTGTACAGCCCCTTGTACAGTAGGTGGATACAGTCCATGAGCCCGCCCCTTCCAGAAGTTTCTAAGGGGAGTAGGCTAAAGTTAGTGGGCAGTCTTCCTCTTCACCTTGGAGAGGGAGGACGTGTGAGAGTCCTTCCCAGTTCCTGCTGGAGTAAGGATGTGCGTGAAGAGTCTTCCTCTCACCCAGGGGAGAGAGAGGATGAAGGAGAGTCCCTGTCTGATCCCTGGCTAGGGTGAAGGAGGGATGAAGCAGGTGGGAACTATGAGTCTTCCCCATTGCGGGGTAAGCCTGTTCACTTCACTAGCTAGTCAAGGCCACCTGAAGCAGTGGAAGTAAGCACCGTCCAGACGTCCTGAGGCGTATGCAGGGAAGTATGAAAAAAATGGGTGTATATAGCGCTAAAAAATCTTGTGCGGTGACAATAATATTATAATGTGATAGTGCACACAATAAAATATAAATATATATTAATAAACTTAGGCTGCCAGGTGATACCAACTCCAAGACAGGTTGGAAAAACAAGACAAATAATAAACAATACAGACCGGCGCCAATTAGTCCAAGGTGATACTAATGTCCAGCACTGAAAGAGTCCCAGAATAGTGGATAGCTGCAGTAGTATCTTCACAGCTTGTCTTCAATGATTGGACTCCATATAAAGTGCATGGGAGAAAAAATAGACAAAGAAAACATATCATAGTGCAGTATGCAAACAACCCACTGCAGGACAACAGGACAAGACAGACACTACATAAACAGGCAAGGCTAATAATCTACAATAAAGTATTTATTACACGTTAAAATTAAATAGATTAGGTAGCACACGTGGGATCCGTTGGTAAAACCGGATCCTACTTACAGGACTGACCACAGGACATAAGCAGGTGGCAAGGATAGATGGTAACCGGCAGCAGCTCCGTTTTTTTTCAGTCTTTATACCTCCAGGGATTTCTTTCTCTCCGTGAACCGGAAGCGCGCACACACGCGGCTTGACGGATCTCGTGTAGCTCCTGGTGCTGTCTGTTCAGCTGAATCCGGAAATCCACTGCTAGGAGGCGGGTGCAATCGCCGAATTTCTCCTCAATTGGCTGCAAGACTCCCGCTTCACTACATCCGTCCTCTGCCACACTCAAATACAAATCTGCCCAACGTGTTTCGTGCGCATGCGCACTTCTTCAGGGGATCAGCCTTGCCTGTTTTATGTAGTGTCTGTCTTGTCCTGTTTGTCCTGCATGTTTAGTTGTTTGCATACTGCACTATGATATGTTTTCTTTGTCTATTTTTCTCCCATGCACATTTATATGGAGTCCAATCATTGAAGACAAGCTGTGAAGATACTACTGCAGCTATCCACTATGCAGGGAAGTATGCTGCTAAGCTGTAAGAAGTATGCTGCGAATAAAGATCCTGCAATTATACTTCAGCCTATGGTGTCAGTCCCTGGGCTGAGAGAAGGTATGTGTGTAGTGGTGGGTGCTGACGCCTACACTGTGGGAGCCATCACTACTGGAAGCGCTGAAACACCATGAAAGAACCAGAGTCCTGTGAACCAAGTCCTGTCCAAGTCTTCAAGTCTCAATAACACCCTGCAGACATCTCAGACCTCCTGCGAACCAACAGGTGAAGCACCAAACAGCGAGGTAACACGCTCCCTTCCCAGATACTGGCCACTAAGTGAGGTAGAGGGGGAGGGAGACCACGGAATACATGGGATTCAGGATGAAGCCTTTATAAAAAAGTGGGACGACACTCTGTATAACTGCTCTAAAGAATTAATGGTACTACTGATAGAATATGAAAAGAAAATTATGGCAGTAGGGAGCGGTGAGTTAGATACAGAGTTGAAGTCTTTAGGGCATTGGGAGGAGAATGCAGATTTCAAGATCTAGAAATCAAATGAAAAAAGAATATTGAACAATTTACATGTGAAAAGAAAATCTGGTGAGGCAGAGGCAGGAGGAGGAACCGACAGTGACCAACAGAAATGAACTCCAGGTGGTCAATTTGACAACTAAGGTTTTAACATCAAACCACCATCACACCATCCTGTGATATGAACGGATTAAAGACATTAACCTATTTGGAAGGAAGTTAGCCTTGCACAAACAATATAAACATAGAGACCACTCCCTCCTACCCCTTGATGAATTAGACAACATCAATGATCTAGATCTTGCTAATCTGAAGGACTTTATCTAATTGCTCAAGGACAATGAGAGACAGTCGGGACATGGCCCTTTCACGAACTTTGGTCCCAAAAGCAAATTTACCCCACACCTCGGTACAAGTAACAACATTGATGTGTTCATAAAATTAGTGACAAAAAGACCTTGAATTGATGCAGAAAAGAGGGGGGTGTAACAATATGAGTCATGGGGAGAAACAAGCCCTCAAGGAGTTAACTGATATGAAAGGAGTGATGATTAAACCCTCGGAAAAGGGGGGGAACATTGTCCTCCAGGAAGAACATAACTACATTCAGGAAAATCTAAAACTCATTTGGGATAAGAACTGTTACGAGACCTTAACCGCAGACCCCACGCTAACATACAGTAAAATTCTGAGATCTATCTTGCAACAAGGACTGAATAACAAGGTTATCACACAAAGGGAGTATGATTTTATAATGGTTAAACACCCCAAGATAGCAACGTTTTATACAATACCTAAGTTGCACAAAAACCAGGCCCATAGTATCGAGGTTGGGTCCTTAGGGGAACACGCGATTGTATACTTAGACTCAATCCTGAGGCCATTTGTGACAAACCTATCTTTTTATACAAAAAACACGACTGACATCTTAAGAAAACTAGATGAGTGGGTGTATCAGAAAATACGTTTCTGGCGTCACTCGATGTCGAGTCTCTGTATACGAGCATACAACATGAGGTTGGTTTGTCCTCAGTAAGACACTTTCTAATGCGAGAGGGGTGGACCTGATAAATCATAATGAGTTTGAGGTAGATCTGCTACAGTATGTTTTGAAACATAACTATTTCCTTTTTATGGTAAGACTTACCAGCAACTCCAGTGAACGGCGATGGGGACGACTTGCGCCCCAACGTACGCCAATATCTACCTGGGTTGGCGGGAAGAATGCAAGGCCTTCACTAATGAGATGTTGGAATATACGCAACACACCGATTTATGGTCGAGATATATCGATGTGCCACTCCTCTGGACTTAACTTAACTTAACTTAAACAACCTATACAAATAATAGGCACATATAGTGGACAATGGCATAGTGTCCGTGACATTCTTAATCGCCATTGGCACATTCTGTTAGAGGACGAGGATCTGAGGGAAATCTTGAATAAGAACACCTCGATCACTTATAGGAGACCACAGAATTTGTCAAATTTTCTTGTCCATAGCCATTATGTGGCACGGGTTACAAAGACATGGTTACACTCCAAAACTGTGGGTACTTACACCTGCAGTCTTGCAAAGGATGTCAATTCATTAACCCATCCAAGGTATTTTGTAACTGGGATAAAAAAAAAATTTGATATAAAGAAATTCCTAAATTGCAAAACCATTGGAGTGGTGAACCTAGTTACGAGTAGGTGCTGAATGAAATATGTGGGAAATACTACGAGGCAGTTGAGAAGGCGTGTCCTCGAACACATTGGCACTATTAGAAATTAAATAGACACTTCGGTGGCCTGGCATGTCACGAGGGTACACAATGGGGACACCTCCTTTATATCATTTCAGGGCATAGATCACATCACTTTGGGTGCCAGAAGTGGAGATCTGGCCAATATGCTACTTAGGTCTGAAGCGAGATGGATTTACATGTTGGGAACACAGTCACAGCATGGACTCAATGAGGGTTTTAGGTAATTAATAATTATTAATAGCATGATCTTGTGTAGCGCAGCTAGTTGTACGCAGCACTCTACAGAGACATTTTGCAGGAACAAGTCCCTGCCCCGTGGAGCTTACAATCTATGTTTTTGGTGCTTGAGGCACAGGGAGATAAGGTGACTTTCCCAAGGTCACAAAGAGCCGACACAGGGCATTGAACCAGGCTTCAAACTCTCAGTGCCAGTCAGTGTCGTTACTCATGAGCCACTTCCTCTCCCACACAGTCTTTCTGTGAGAAATTAAATACAGTGGGGTTAACCCCCCCCCCTCCTCTCCCCTTTCCCTCCCTCCCCCCCTCTTGAGAATCCTTATCTCTCATTTCCAAAATAGGCCAAATTACCAATATATATGCGATAAGATGTCCAGAATTATGACCACCTAACTAGTCGTTTGTTGTAGGACAAAGGACATGCAAAAACAGCATTCTGAGAGATAACGTAACATAACTATTGTGGATATGTTATTAAAGAACTGATAAGAACCATTTCTCCATATTTAATTTGATATATAGAATAGTATGATGATCATATGGCCTGACAAATAGAAGAAATTTACATCAATGTCCTCCGTGCCAATGTAGCAAGTTAACGCCTAATAAAGTTATGTAAGCACTAGCCCAAAGTACTTGGGTTTCCATTAAACACAACCACAAATGTCACTCTGTTTGGTTTAAGTAACATATCATTATGTTAAGCATTAACTGCTTAAAGTGTTTTGGTGGATATGCAGACTTTGTGTGTACGATGTGCTATTTAGCCAGTTTACACAGTGTGTAATGCATATTATTGCGTCGATTTTGTGTTTTTAACACATGCTACAGTGTTTTTAAACAGGGCCAATAACACAACAAATTCAATGTCAATATCAAGTGTCCGATATTGGTGGACACTGATTGGCTCAGAGGCAGCCAATTATAATGAGAGGGATATTATAGAAGGTAGTTTCCCATGGGAACTAAATGTGTGTCGCGTTTCAATGATGCAGGCATCTGTGACGTCAGGGATTCGACCGCAGTATTAGGCTGCGGTTTGTGCCAGCTCCGCTTCTAAGTGGGTAATTTTGCAGCAATCTGTGCGCCTTATGTTTTCAGTCAGTTAAACTAAGTTGTGGGCCCCAGGAGGTATCCACTAGAAACAGCCAGTGCTAGATGGGTAACCGTTTGGAGTACAGTGTTCCAGTGTCTCTGGGTACACAGCTGTGATACACTAAGCTGTGACGGGTGATTACCGGACTCACAGGGCATCTGTGATCAGTCGCATATTTGGTGAACTAGTCAACAGACTCAGGTGCCGTTTGGTATATTTTCTCTCCTCCTCCCCCCCCCCCCCCCCCCACCCGGCT
Source organism: Ascaphus truei (assembly GCA_036426205.1). NCBI lineage: Eukaryota > Metazoa > Chordata > Amphibia > Anura > Ascaphidae > Ascaphus > Ascaphus truei. The sequence goes on along the minus strand of CM071567.1, from coordinate 262,472,783 downwards.
GGGTATTGTTTCCCACAGAGCTTTTTGATCCTATTACGCTATGTGTGCACACGCAGTCTGACAATACGAATGCACTTGAAAAGTCTATGGATATTGGTGTGAGAGAGAGGGGGTACCCAGACAATTAATAAATGTATTTAGCCCGGCTGGGTGCCCCTGAGCAATATTGGGGAATTGTGATTGTCAGCTCTTTAACCCAATCATGGAATGTAACTGCATTTGTAATAAAGGTATACAGCTGCAGCGGCCGTTATTGTAAAACTTCACGGTGCCGATTTCGTGTGCTCTGCTGTACTCCACGCAGCATGAACGCGGCCAATCGCCGCAGGCACCCACGCTTATCACGATTGCTTTGTTGAATTTCATGGATTCTGTTTCTTTGGGTGCAATGAAATGAATGAATTGCAATGTACAATTCTGTGCTACTGTGTCAATTTAAGGTGTTTAAAAACCAGAACTCTAAAATGCCGTTTTCTGCACTCGCGTCTTAATGCGGTATGGTTGGAAAACATCACGCGCCATGACAGGGGTATACCGGGCGAAGTTTTAGAATAACGGCTGCTGCAGCTGTATGTGTATTTTTACTGTTCCAAGAGTGCCAACCAGCGGAGATTTGCAGAGCGTGAGCTTCAGGGGTGATTTTGCGGTAACATTTTGTCAGGGTGTGTTTGGGTAGAAGGGGGCCAGTGTTGCGGGTTACCCTGAAACATATACTCAGGAATCCCCCCAGATTCCTGAGGACATGAGGAACGCAGACCACCCGATAAAATCCTCCCTAGAAAGCAGTTTGCAGCTCACCGCCAAATCTCCCTGATTCAGCAAAGACCAAGAACAGTAAGAGTGGGCAGGGAATTGAATTACATTAAAATGTCCCCGGTATATGCCCAAGAACCCCAGAACCAATGGGGGGGTTTAGTGTATCTCCCACCAGTAATAAGGTGGCAAGAGTTATATGGTTATTAGTTTAAGTGTATGAAATGGCAAGGTTTCTCTGTATAGGTGGAAAAGAAAATGGTTTTAAAAGTCCCCAAGGTTTATATTTTTATTAAAGTAATGTTCAGAGGAAGTCATTCAGTATGGATAAAAATCCATTGGCATGGGAAACGGAGGGGCCACTCCGCCCTCTAAGCTTCAAAGGCGATCCAGGATATGGAGGTGTTAAACCTTTTGTTAGCAAGGAGGGGGAAAGGCATAAAACTTCAATAAGCCATCTGGCCAGCTATCACTCTGCCCAGCCTGAATGGCACCAGGTAAGAGGGGCAAGGTCTCATATGCTAAGCAGCCACGGTGCAAAGTTTGCACATGCCCAGAGCAGAATGAGAAGCCCCTCTGCCAGGTTTGCAAAATATTGGCAACTCCGTGATAGGGGGAAGGAAATATTCCCATGGAGAAGATAGGCTGCAGTAGTTATGTATAGGACTGTTAACCCTACAAGAATTTCAGGAATGAGAGTCATCATGCTGTAAGAGTTTCATACAATCTAAGGATTCATTCAAGAAACGTCTAAGTTTCAAGATTTTAAAGTTTCATCACGAAAGAAGCAGCTCAGCGGAGTAAACAGCCACAGCAAGTTGCGCTGCTGACCGAGGTCTGTTGCAGGCTCTTTTTGCGAGCAACTCCCGCTCCTTGGAAATTGCTCCTCAAGACTTTGTTTTGGCAACATTTCGTTTTGGGAACATTTTTTTTTCGTTTGACCCAGTTCCAGGAAGTGTATTTTTCGTGGTAATTGTAAATCCAGCTGTGTATGTTCATTCTGTAAATAAATCACAATTTATTTTATCTCTTGCTTTGCTTAATCAAAGTATCAGGGTATTTTGGTGTTAAAAGCGCTGGTCTACCGTGACAATTGGGAACTAATTTTAACTGTTCGAGGCTATATTATGTGGTCAAACACTTAGTACACTACCAATATGGTCTAATATGGGCCTAATTTATGGTTGATTATGTACCAAACAACACTACAGCAATTTTGGTATAAGACCATACAACATAGGGAATAGTGTGATCATAGGTGCACAAAGCTGTTGATGCTTTAATACATGGGATATATCATGTCATTTGCATCGCTTTATGGGCTATTTATCAATGCTTGCACATACTAGGGACTTAATAGTCCATGTATGTTTATGATATCAATTAGATTCATTTACCTATGGTTATTTATATATAATCAAACACACAAATTGTGTATATGACACTTATTTCACTATTTGTGTTGATGAGCGGGCATCTAGCACTTTAGCATCATTTAGGTTTTAACTCTTGTTTGTCTCCTTTACAATCACAATCAAATTAATTAAATAAAAATTAGTGGAGGAAGAGTGTTTGTTATACAGGGATTCTTTCTCTTTATGTATGTATATTGGAATTAATTATTCAATGCAGGAGTAGTTCAACTATGAGGCAAAAAAAAAAGGCTGGATTGAAGCAAGGGGTCTCCAGAACGGAGTCCCATTAAGTTCAGCACCGTAGACACCCTGCTTCACGAGATTCTTACCTCCTGTATTATGAGGATGCCAGTATCTTGGTGATGTTTAAAGGTCCTGGTCACGCGGGCAATAGGAAGCTACAAGGGATGCTTTCTATTGGCTTGTGTGACACGGCAGCTTTGATGCCACCATTTCATGATCCACAGCTAGCCCAGCCGGTGGCTACTTGCACCCCCTATCTTGGGAAGTAGGGAGTCCCTGGAACTGCAATAATGGGGTTCAACTCTGGAGACCCCCTGCTTCAATCCTATTAAAAAATAAACAACAACAAAACGCATAGCTTGGACTGGCTCTTTAAAGCGGGATTGTATTGCAACATATCAGAGGTTAGTAAATCTCCTTCAAAGTGATTTTAAGATTTAGTAGTCGGAGGAATCAGGCAGGATAAATATTTTGAAAACACACATTTTGATCGTGCCCACAGCCATTTATAGCTACTGACCCTGCTAATGCAACTGCTGTGTCATACACTGGTACATATAGAGACCCACTAATTCAGCTCAACACACTGCACTGATGTTCTGAATTTGTAAGCCTGTGCTTTTAACATTATATGGGTGCTACTTCCATGATAGTTCTCAATGCAAACCATTGTGAAAGGAAGGTACACTGATAAAAACGCAGCATATCCTTATTATTTTAACTCCTTGGGTATTACAGCACTGAAAGGGTTATTTTACACATGTACCATAAATTAAAAAGTCCCCTTAATGGCTTAGTTTGTTTATGCTATAAAAATATGGCAAGAGAGTAGTGTCCATGAACCAAATGGCTAACCCTCGGAGAGAACATGTTTGATTAATTTTTGCTAAAGCTAACTGAACATATAAACCAGTCTGTCATGCTCAATGCTATCCGCATTGTTGTCTATTGCAAAACAAGATTTACAAATAGATGTAATTAAACCAGGTCAAATCGCAGCCAACCCTTATCTCATCCTTTCCCTTGAATAAGCACCCTTGGGAACTTTGTAAAATCAATTAGTGTTGAAAGTAATCATGGCAAAACCTCCCCAAGCATTGTCCCACGATGATGGAAAGGACTTTTCATGGTACGTCAGTGTGAATGTGTGTGAGGCTAAATCTGGCTGTTCTGAAATTCAAGACAGATGTACTCTGAACTCGGTGCGCAACTGTGTCATTTCTTCTGCTTTATGTAACCAGAGTGACCACAACGCAGCTACAACAAAAGAAGAAAGGGGTCAGCGGATCACCCTTTTTTCATGTATTTACTCTTAGTGGGTGATAGTTTTCCTTCCTTGTGTTATCCTAACAGTGGTTTGGAAAAAGAACAAAGCACATCATAACTTGTTGCAGAACTGTGAGAATATATCAGTTAACCCATTCAAATAATAGGCTTATTAGACTGAGTGTACTGTATGTATATTTGTCATTTATATAGTACCGACTATGTATGCAGCACTTTACAAGAGAGACAATAGAATACAGACAATTATAATACAATACGTGTAGCAAACATAATGTCAGACAATAGCAAAGAAATTACAATTTATATATAATATATTTCAATAAATACGGCAACCTGAAATATTTCTGGAATTTTGCTAATCTGTCATGCAAAAAAAGCCTTACATGGCAGTTCTGCTAAAACGAGAGACATTCCGGTAGTTAAGAAAAGTTACATCTGTACGATCTGTACAGATTTACCAAGCAACAGCCAGGATTGATTACACCGTTACACTTTAGCATTTACTTCCACTGCCTACTTGTACTACACCTCAGATCATTTTAATGTTTGACTTCAGCTTTACTCTTTTGTAAAAAAATAACATATTTAAATGTTATATAAATTAGTAATTGCCCTTCTAGAGAGGGTTCCATGTCTTTATAGTTCCACATAAACCTACATTGAACAGCAACAATTTATTTACCGGTATTAGGTATATAAAATACTAGGTGATTGATGCCTTTAAAGTAAAAATATAAGTATCAACAATTTTCCTTTATATTTGCAATGGGGACTTTGAATGGGAGATCATTAATTTCCCTAACTGTCTTATTTATACATTAGGATAAATAAGGCAAAAATAAGGGCAGAACAACCCACCTTAAACATCCGCCTAAAATTATTTACAAGCATTTCCAAGATAAGAATGTCGTAGTTATCAGTATTGCCTGTTTGTGATCAAGTAAACATACTGTAGCACAAATAAAATGAGTTCAATGCTGTCCTACATACGACTGTATGTAATCACATTTATTTTATCACTTGGACCACGGGTGCGCAAACTGGGGGAGCGCAAGATTTTTTTTGGGGGGGGGGGGGGGCGGTTACAGAGGTCCTGCACTCTTCCCCAAAGCATTTGAATTAAATGCCTGTGGACGGCGTGAGGCCTCTGCAACTCACTTACCGTGATTCAACCGGCTTCGGGCCACTCATTGCCATGGCATTGCAGCATCACATGATGTCGCAGGGTGATGTGACGTTACATGACCCCGCAGCATAATTTGTCACCCACTTCCCCATGGCAACTAGGCATCAAATGATGCAGCAGGGTCTCGTAGTGTGACATCACGTGATCCTGCGGCGTAATTTGACGGCGCAACAAAGGTAAGGGGGGGGGCGCGAGCAATGGGGGAGGGCAGGCACGGGGGCGCAGCACCAGAAATTTGCGCACCCCTGACTTAGAGTGTAAGCTTTTTGAGGCAGGTCTTCCTTTGTACACATTTACCTGTTGTGCATATCCCCATTATTTGTACTCTATTGATCTGGTATTGTTTCTTTGTAAAGCGCTGCGTAAACTATGGCGCTATATAAATAAAAGGATACATACAGTTCATACAAACATAATAGAATTGTCTTTCCAAATTATTCTTTTATTGGTTCACGATCCTTCCATTCCCAAGAGGTAAGTGTAGCCGCTCTTACACTGTAATACTGAGTGTTTGATTCTACATAACATTGTCTCCATTCTTCAGTTATCCTACTGTATCATATGATAATCCAAGGAAAACTATTAACCAGCATTGGTTTGGATTGGATTAATGTCTTAAATTATATGGGATGGGCATGGTCATGTTACCAAAATGCATAGATATTTATTATCTTGAAAGATACAATGGCCTATTGCTGTTTTAGTGTAAATGATTTCAGACTATTGAACAGTTGGTAGAATAACTTTTGCAGAAATTGAGATCACTATGTTCCACTTTTAGTTTTGTCTTTGGTTTCTCGAACACCAAAACTATGACCCAGATTTACTCATGTTACTTTACTAACCGCTTTATTTTTTAGTGATTAGGTCACCAAGGTAAATTCTGGAACACGTATGCTGCCATCAATTTGAGATATTAGTTTAAACAAGCAGCACCTCCCATTGTAAAGGGGTTGTATTCATTATATTTACCTTTTATTTTCACCTGATCACACGTTTTATGCACTCTAAAAGTTGCGCTGAAACACGTTTGTTTTAATTACTTTAAACAAGAAACATTTCTGCCTTCCAAGTCATCAGTGTTGGGTTTCATCTTTTTTAAACTTTATGCCAGTCTATCGCAGACATTTCTTTACATTGCTTTCCAAGGGTTTGAGAGTATTAATGATTCAGTCTGCATGAAACTGATGACACAATTGTCTTGAAAGTTGGAGTGCAACTGAAGACACAGAGAGGCCATTCCAAACGCATTCTTTGTCAATAGTATGGGGATTATGGAATTAGACTTGCGTACAAATGTTTGTGGGTTCAATTTCCGCCTTGGTTTCTTTCACACTTTGTGGCCATGTGGCCACTTGATATTTACATTTCAGGCTAGACCCATAGAACAATAAAGTGATCGTGTAATATGCCACTAGTGTTTCATGTCCAGCTACAGTATCATGTTTAGTAACTGAAAACACCAAACGATCGAATGAAACCTTTTTAGAGGGGATTAGTGAACAAAGAAAACAAGATGGACTTAAATAGCACTAATGTTTTGTGGCATAATTGAATAATTACTTTAAGTTGCAGTTCATGCAATATCATACATGTGTTTTTTTTTTATTTAAATAATTCAGTTCTGTACTATAAAAAATGCTACAAGTATTTTCTCAAACAACTCTAAATGACATTTTTAATGTATTATAATGTAAAGCATTTTTTTGTTTCTATAGCAACCATTTACAAAGTAACATACCGTTCCTCTTCTGAAACAGATTCTGGCACACCCTTTTTTGAGCCCTTCCCCTGCTCTAGCATGCACGAATTGTATCTAGTGACTGTCTGGTCACATGTTCTTCCCCACAGAACGTTGCATCTTTGGTTCTGTTCTACTGCAATTACTGCCATTTAGTGAACCCTCGAGCTGAATCTTCGCTAATCGATCCGTTCTCCTGTGATCGATCGGCGAAGATTCGGTTTGGGGGCTCACTTAGCTAATTACTTATTATTGTGTGGATTGTATTGATGCACATATTAAAGAGGAAAAATAAATAAATAAAAAAATTGAAATGGCAGCTTGGACACCTGCTTTAATATAGTATTTAAATGCTATAGAACAGCGTTTCCCAAATGGTGGGTCGCGACCCGGCACCGGGTCACGGAAGCAAAATTGCCGGGTCGCAGCGAGGCTGGCCGCACGGCGTCCCCCCCACCCTCCTTGCGGCGTACACCCCTCCCTCCTTGCGGCGGCCCGAGGTGAGGTGCGGGACAGTGCTGAAGTGGTGCAGGCTGCTATCGCTGGGGTGTCAACGGGGATTCGCTGAATCGGGCTCCAACTGCAGCCCACATCATGATGTTGCCGTCCATGACATGCTCCCCCCCCCCACAGGACACGATGCCCGGCATGAGGTAGGAAGTGGTGCGGGGGTGCACGTGTGCCTCCGTTCCTGGCGCTCCCTTCCCCTCAGTCCCCTTGGTGCGGGAGATAGGCGCAGTGGTGGCTGTGCGGTCGCTGGCGGGCAGAGGGAGGCGTGGAGCTGCCTGCTCGGATCACTTGGCCTTTCCTCTCTCCCCCCCCCCCCCCCCCTCTCCAGTCACTCACATCCGTCGCTGCCTCTGTAATAAATTGTGTGTGTGTGTGTGTGTGTGTATATAGGGGAGTGTGTGTGTGTGTGTGTGTGTGTGTGTGTATCAGTGGCTGTGTGTGTGTATAGGGGAGTGTGTGTGTATAGGGGAGTGTGTGTGTGTGTGTGTGGGAGAGAGAGAGTGTGTGCATCAGTGGGTGCGTGCATCAGTGGGTGCGTGCGTATGTATATATAGGGGAGAGAGTGTTTGTGTGTGTGTAGGGGAGAGAGCGAGCGTGTGTGTGTGTGAGAGAGAGTGTGTGTGTGTGTAGGGGAGAGAGAGAGAGTATGTATCAGTGTGTGTGTATAGGTGAGTGTATCAGTGGCTGCGTGTGTGTGTATAGGGGAGAGATAGTGTGTGTGTATATATAGGGGAGTGTTTGTATATCAGTGGCTGTGTGTGTATGGGGGAGAGAGTGGGTGTATGTATCTGTGTGTGTGTATCTGTGTGTGTGTGTGTGTGTGTGTGTGTATCTGTATGTATGTATGTATCTGTGTGTGTGTATGGGGAGAGAGAGTGTGTGTGTGTGTGTGTATATGTATGTATGTATCTGTGTATGTGTATGGATCTGTGTGTGTGTGTGTGTGTGTGTGTGTGTGTGTATCAGCCACAGCCACTGTGTGTATCAGTGGCTGTGTGTGTGTCTGTGCAGGCCAGCAGTGGCTGTGTGTGTTGGTCTGTCTGTGTGAGTGTCTGTAGGTCAGTGACTGTGTGCGTCTGTGCAGGTCAGAGAGAGAGGGGGGGAGGGAGAGAGAGAATAGAGGGGATTGGGAGAATATATGAAATCTGTATGGACATTTATAACGGTTTTATTTTACCTATAGGCGATAAAATTTTTAGTGGGTCACGAAGGAAAAGTTCAAAAATAACCGGGTCACGGAAAAAAAAGTTTGGGAAACGCTGCTATAGAATGAAGGACTAGTTTATAGTGCAAACATGGTAACAGTTGCAGCCACTCAGTAGTTCATCGTTTTAATATTTGATTTATTTCCTATTTACAGATATTCTTGTAGTTATTTTTACAATCTTTTTTTCTGCTTCACATTAAGAAAATATATGGAGCAGTCTTATGACATTCTGTGTTTAATATTAAGCAAGAGGTGGGAAAGTTTAAACAGATTTATTTTATCCAAGATGGTTGCAGTTTTGTAATTAAATGTCAAGTAAATGTTTAAGAAGACAGCAATAGATTAGTGAGACTGTAAATTCACTCAGTGTTATTTGTTCACTAATCCAGTTTTAATATAATTTATCAACTTCACTCCAGTTTTTATGGTGCTTTTAGTTATTGCTACTGGATTAGATGTACAATAACGAAGAAGCCACATTGGCTCTAATTACAGTATTGGATAAAATTAAGAACTCGGCGCTCTTCTGTTCTAATGCTGATTATAATGAAGAACAGCTTGATCTTGAATGAATGCATGTTTGATTGAAAACTTGACCCAAAAGAACAAAAATAGTACTGTCATTTTAAATGCTCTATTACTGGATTATTTCAGTTTTTAGTCTATGAAGTTGTTTAAATACTGGATATACCAAGGACAATTTATTTTAATATATATTTTTTTAATATAAAGCACCACTGTGACGGGAGGGGGTAACCAGGCTCCCAAATAAAGTCTAGCCCATTTTGGTTACCCCTGATCCATGTATAAGGGTCCAAGAGGGTTAGCTCTTGGGCCCACATACATTGTACCATTCTATCATACTGTATGTAATAAAAGTATTTTATTTCCGGGCATGCCAGCAAGCAGGGATTGTTAGGGTATGAGTTTCAAGGAATTTTTTTTGCGGGGTAACTGTTAACAGAATGTGCCTAGGAGGCTGGGGTCCGGAGTGGCCGGTTCCCTGCTATATTTAACAATGCTGTCCTTTTTACATTCAGTAGTTGCATTCTGGGGGTGTTACTAAACATTTGCTTCCCATGGAAATGTCAATGGCTGCTGCCATCACACACAGTAAAAAAAAGCAAAAATTTGCATCATGCAAACGGATGCTAATGACATCATAAACAAATCACAGAACAGCAAAAGCTCATATTTTTAAAAAAAAAATTAAAAGCAAAAAAGAAATCACCTCAACAAGAACAGATCATGTTATAGCTTCATTTTTTTTAAGGAGTAAAGCAGCATTCACAGCTTATATATGTAATTAATTAACCTGATTATCTAAACTACAAATATTATTTTACAACGAATGCACAAATGATTTGCAGGCTATCTACTGAAGTATTCAACAAGCACTGACTGGCAAATTATTGCAAAATGGCAAGAACATTTTGAATAAAATCAAAACATTGTTCTTTTTGTTTTGTAATTGTAACAGTGTTTTCCCTGGGCCCTTCTGATCCTGACCCATATGTAAGAAAATCCCCCAATTACATGTATGTGTGATATGTGGTGCACCTGCTGGCAACAGGACTCCTGATTCTCCCGCTGGGTTGGTATTGGGGAAGTATCACCATGACAGGCGTCTGAGGTAGTGTCTGAGTCCTACTCACATTCGATGCAGCGCCTCCACCCCATCAGGATCTCTGCGGCAGCAGGGGAAAGTATCTGATGGGGAACTCCTTCTTGGTGCATCCTCCTGGGGAATAACTCCACACTCACACAGGAGGGATCTTTTGAACCAGGGCATCTTTAATGTCATCTCCATAGGCAGACTGCCCCTCATCGCGGTTGTCACTTAGCCCAGCATTTTCATGAGTTACTCCATTCAGAAGGTTCCTCCTCTTTCAATAGAGTTGTTTCCACCTCTCCCCTAAGGAAGATCCACCAGCAGTGCCAGGTCCCTGGTCACAGTGTGTAATCAGCTTGCACTGAAGTATCTGACAGGCAGACTTGAACTGCTGCAGACACGTCCCCTTGAACTCTCCTTGTTAACACACACAGAAACTACTAACTTTAGGCAGTGTTGTGTCTTATATAGACTCCAGAAAACAGACCCACCTCTGTGTCACTAACAGTGGACACAAAGCATGTTGTCACTTCCTTTGTTACATATGACACTTCACCAGGGTTTGAGGGCAAACCTCCATGATCATTACTGGCAACCCTGCATACTTACCAGGATTACTGCCAGCATGAGAAAGATATGTACACCATTTTTACACATGGCTACATAATATTAGAATTTTGGTCTTAATTTTTCAAAAGTACTAAACATTTTATTGAGAAACTATTACTTATATGTAGCTAGGTCTTCCCCGTGCTACTTACCTCCTGGTTGGTAGTGCGGCTGCCGGAGCGAGCGGCTGGCTGTTGGCGGGGTGTGCGGGCACTCAGGGGAAGGTAAAGGGAGACTTTGGCTGTACAGGGAGTGTGGGCATGCGAGGGTGTGGCGTGCGGGTCGCCGGGACTCCATAGTGTCACCTACCACAGGGAGCCGCCATCATCTTGTGAATGTTTGCACATGCGCGACAAAGCGCGCATGCGCAGAGAGCCCCGGACAGTTGCGGTGGCCATTAGAGATAGGCACGCATGTGCAGAGAGGAAGAGAGAGTGCCGGCCATCTTCTGTATTTTCTCCGCAGGGGACTACAATACCCAGAGTGCTCTGGGGTGCCCTGACCACGTGGGCAGTGTTAACCAATAAGGTTAGAGGATTTTACTGTGAGGGTTTTTACTTCATTTGGCACGCTTAAAGCTCGAGGCGGGAGTGGGAGCCAGGACAGAGAAGGGGATGGTAGGGTCTGGGTGTCAGTGGCACCCAGACTAGGCCAGATTACCCCTTAGGTCCAAGATAGGCCCCACTCACATAATAAGATTATGGCTGCTACAGGGAAACCCATAGCTAAGGACATTTCCCCAGTAGCTGCATATAGTAAGCGTATAGCGGCAGTGCAGATGCCGCGCAGTGACTTGCGGCCTGTAGTCTGGCACCAGATCACCTACGTTTAAGAGACTCCAAGATGAGACCCTCCTACCGGAGTTCACCCAACGCAGATGCGGAAGCCTTCACGGACGAAGACTTCGCTGGATCAGCGGATCCCTGTTTGTTAGTCGGCCACAACAGGTACCTCACAAAGTGCACCAATGATTCAAGGCTAGCGCTACCATACACACTATTGGGTGGGCCTTGACATTGGGGTAAAAGACATCAGGGTATTGGTGCCAAGTACCCTTTGTTCTGTGGGGACACTCGTGTGGTCTATTGGGGTTGTGAGTGTTATATAATGTATGGTATAGGTTGAAGGTATATTTGTTCAGTAAAACCTATTGTTACATACTTGTGGTGTGATTACTGTTTGTATTGGCTCCTGTGCAGGGATCATCCCACTGCGTTGGGATCCCTCACGGGTGGAGGCGCTGAACCACAGCAGACAATTGACACCCCAGGCTCCAAGTGGCGGAGGTTCAGGTCTTCTGGTAGCCAGACAGGTTACGGCAGAACCGGTAGTCCCTTTAGTCAGGGGGATATAGGGTTACATATATGATTGTTATTATTAATATTATTGAAACTAAGATATTTTGCCCATTTTACAGGCCAAATACACATTGCTCAGTGGTTTAAACCTATAAACCCATTGTACACACAAATAATAAAACCATTACTGCAGTATGGGTAAGTACTCTTCTATTTGTTTGTTAGTAATATGTTATAATAACAAACAGTTGCTTGTAGCAACTCTACCTCCCCTCCCTATGGCGTTGATAGTCTACCGTGATGATAAAAATCATTACATACTGCACTGTGGTCACTAGTCATTGTTAATTTGACTATGGCAACTACATTAAACAGGGTTACCAAGGAATGTGAATTTAAAAAAGAATATTATATTATAAAACATCATGAGCGGTGCTTACTACTACAATACAAAATAGCAACATCTACAATATGAAACTAAATACCAAGAGATTTTCATTCTATGTTTAGAAAAACCACTCACTCAGACGTCTCTACTAATATAAACAAATGTCACTCATCAGTTTGCTTTGTTTGCCTTTCCCTCAGCAGAATAATGACTTGTGCATGGATTATTCAGGGCTACTGACTAAAACTACGTTTTGCACTGTAAAATGTACAGCCTGCGCTCCTTTTTCTAGAGAAATGTAACACAGTTATAACTAGTTTGCTTTACAGATCTTACACCAGTTGAAATACATATTCTCTATGTGTTCTCTATGGATTCCGTGCTAGTTATCTTATGATGTTATTCATGTTCCCCCATCCTTATAATATATATATATATTATATATATGATATATATATATATATATATATATATATAGATATATATATATATATATATATATATATACTATATATATATATATATAAATACAGTGGTTGACAAATCACCAGAAAATCTACTCCACACACAAAAAATCTACTCGCCACCTAGTACCAAACGTGTGCTTTTGGCCAATATTACTCGCCCGGGGGTTAAATCCACTCGCCCGGGGCGAGCAAATGTTAGGTTTGTCGAACACTGTATATATAATATATATAATATATATATATATATAATATATATATATATATATATATATTTATTATAATATTTATATATATATATATATATATATATATATATATATCTCTCTAAAGAGAAAAAAACAAAAAACAGGCGCACTCATAGTGTAGTAAGGTAAACAAATTTATATATGGGACTGGTAAAATATGAATTTTCCACTCACAAACGGAAGATAATAAATCGCATGTATGAGATATAATACTCAATCGCCAACATGTACAGCAGGAACTCGACTGCAACACTGGATAGAAGACCGTTCACAGCACTGTATGGAAAGGTACTGTATTAGATATCTTCAATGGAGTGGTGTTCCACTCGAACGGGCTGCAAAGACTCTGAAGGACAGTGTTTTGGGACTGGTTTTTGTATCTTCTATATATTTTTATTCATATATTTTTCATATATTTTTCATTATATACATTTTTTATTTTTATTTTTTATGTGTATTATTATATATGTATTTTTTAATACATTTTTTATAAATAATGGTTGTGTATAGTTCTACTATTTTTAATTTTCTTACTCCTATTAGTATATGGTTCACTAAGTCTTCACAGCTATATTTGTCAGTTTTTTGTTATCCTTTGGTGCTACTCCTAATTTTTCTTCTCCTGGTTTATATATATATATATATATATATATATATATATATATATATATATATCTATACCACTCCAACCAAAGGGCGGTAATTATTTGGAGTATCTTTTATTCAATATTGAATTTTCACTTTGGGAAAACGGGAGATATCATCGTTGTACTGTCGGACTCATTGCCATTACGGCGCTTGCTGCACATCAGTGTTGGACTGACCCGGAAGCCTTCCATGCAATACAAGTATTGTGAGTGACGACGCTGACCCGGAAGCCCTCCACAACGAGTGAGACACTTGAACAGCGAGGAGGTGCCTGGTTACTTTCGATCCCATGAAGGAAGCACTACCACGGATTCTTTCCATACGGTGTTGTGAACGGTCTTCATCCGGTGTTGCAGTCGAGTTCCGCTGTACATGTGGCGATTGAGTATTATATCTCATACATGCGATTTTTAATCCTCGTTTTGTGAGTGGAAAATTCATATTTACCAGTCCCATATATAAATTGTTTACCTTACTACACTAGAGTGCGCCTGTTTTTGTTTTTTCTCCTTTAGAGAGATATATATATATATATATATATATATATCTTATATATAAGATATTATAATAAATATATATATATATATATATATATCTATATATATATATATATTATATATATTTATATACAGTGTTCGACAAACCTAACATTTGCTCGCCCGGGCGAGTGGATTTAACCCCCGGGCGAGTAAATATTGGCCACAACAGCACACGTTTGGTACTAGGTGGCGAGTAGATTTTGTGTGTGTGTGGATGTAGATTTTCTGGTGATTTGTAACCACTGTATCTATATATATATTATATATATATATATATATATATATATATATATATTATATATATATATATAATATATATATTCATAATATAAATATATATATATATAAGATGGGGGAACATGAATAACATCATAAGATAACTAGCACGGAATCCATAGAGAACACATAGAGAATATGTATTTCAACTGGTGTAAGATCTGTAAAGCAAACTAGTTATAAGTGTTACATTCTCTAGAAAAAGGAGCGCAGGCTGTACATTTTACAGTGCAAACGAGTTTTAGTCAGTAGCCCTGAATAATCCATGCACAAGTCATTATTCTGCTGAGGGAAAGGAAAACAAAGCAAACTGATGAGTGACATTGTTTATATTAGTAGAGAAGTCTGAGTGAGTGGTTTTCTTAAACATAGAATGAAAATCTCTTGGTATTTAGTTCTTATTGTAGATGTTGCTATTTTGTATTGTAGTAGTAAGCACCGCTCATGATGTTATTAATATAAATTTTTTTTAAATTCACATTCCTTGGTAACCCTGGTTAATGTAGTTGCCATAGTCAATTAAAAATGAATAGTGACCACAGTGCCAGTATGTAATGATTTTATGCATCACGGTAGACTATCAACGCCATAGGAGAGGGGAGGTAGAGGGGCTACAAGCAACTGTTTTGTTATTAACATATTACTAACAAACAAATAGAAGAGTACTTACCCATACTGCAGTAATGGTTTTATTATTGTGTGTACAATGGGTTTATAGGTTTAAACCACTGAGCAATGTGTATTTGGCCTGTAAAATGGGCAAATATCTTAGTTTTCAATAATATTAATAATAAACATAATATATGTAACCCATCCCCTGACTAAAGGGAATACCGGTTCTTGCCGTAACTGTCTGGCTACCAGAAGACCTGAACCTCCGCCACTTGGAGCCTGGGGGTGTCCATTGTCTGCTGTGGTTCAGCGCCTCCACCCGTGAGGGATCCCAACGCAGTGGATGATCCCTGCACAGGAGCCAATACAAACAGTAATCACACCACAAGTATGTAAACAATAGGTTTTACTGAACAAAATAACCTTCAACCTATACCATACATTATATAACACTCACAACCCCAATAGACCACACGAGGGTCCCCACAGAACAAGGGTATGGCACCAATACCCTGATGTCTTTTACCCCAATGTCAGGCCCACCCAATAGTGTGTATGGTAGCGCTAGCTTGAATCATTGGTGCACTTTGTGAGGTACCTGTGTGGCCGACTAACAAACAGGGATCCGCTGATCCAGCGAAGCTTCGTCCGTGAAGGTTCCGCATCTGCGTTGGGTGAACTCCGGTAGGAGGTTCTATCTTGGGTTCTCTTAAACGTAGGTGATCTGGTGCCAGACTACAGGCCGCAAGTCACTGCGCGGCATCTGCACTGCCGCTATACGCTTACTTAATGCAGCTACTGGGGAAATGTCCTTAGCTATGGGTTTCCCTGTAGCAGCCCTCATCTTATTATGTGAGTGGGCCTATCTCTGGACATAAGGGGTAACTGGCCCAGTCTGGGTGCCACTGACACCCAGACCCACCATCCCCTTCTCTGGTCCTGGCTCCACTCCCGCCTCGAGCTTTAAGCGTGCCAAATGAAGTAAAAACCCTACAGTAAAATCCTTCTAACCTATTGGTTAACACTGCCCACGTGGTCAGGGCACCCCAGAGCACTCTGGGTATTGTAGTCCCCTGCGGAGAAAATACAAGAAGATGGCCGGCACTCTCTCTTCCTCTCTGCAACAGCGTGCCTATCTCAATGGCCACCGCAACTGTCCGGGCCTCTCTGCGCATGCGCGCTTTGTCGCGCATGTGCAAAACATTCCACAAGATGATGGCGGCTCCCTGTGGTAGGTGACACTATGGAGTCAGGCGACCCGCACGCCACCCCTCGCATGCCCACACTCCCTGTACAAGCCAAAGTCTCCCTTCCTTCCCTGAGTGCCCGCCAAACCCAGCCAACAGCCAGCCGCTCGCTCCGGCAGCCGCACTACCAACCAGGAGGTAAGTAGACACGGGGAAAAGGACCTCCTAGTACAATAAGTCAGTTTCTCAATAAAATGTTTAGTACTTTGAAAAATTAAGACCAAATTCTTAATATTTATGTAGCCATGTGTAAAAATGGTGTACATATCTTATCATGCTGGCAGTAAATGGTATGGTAAGTATGCAGGGTTTGCCAGTAATGATCATGGAGGTTTGCCCTCAAACCTGGTGAAGTGCCTATGTAACAAAGGCAAGTGACAACATGCTTGGTGTCCCACTGTTAGTGACACAGAGGTGGGTGTGTTTTCGGAGTCTATATAAGACACACACATGCCTAAAGTTAGTGTTTGGTGTGTTAACAAGGAGAGTTCAATGGGACGTGGTCTGCAGCAGTTCAAGTCTGCCTGTCAGATACTTCAGTGCAAGCTGATTACACATGTGACAGGGACCTGCACTGTGGTGGATCTTCCTGGGGAGAGGTGGAGGAAAACACTCTATTGAAAGAGGAGGAACTTCTGAATGGAGTAACTCATGAAAATGCTGGGCTAAGTGCAACCGCGATGAGGGGCAGTCTGCCTATGGAGATGAAATTAAAGATGCCCCTGGTTCAAAGAGATCCCTCCTGTGTGAGTGTGGAGTTATTTCCCCAGGAGAGGATGCACCAAGAGGAGTTCCCATCAGATACTTCCCTGCTGCCGCAGAGATCCTGATGGGGTGGAGGCGCTGCATCGGAATGTGAGTAGGACTCAGACACTACCTAGACGCATGTCATGGTGATACTTCCCAATACCAACCAGCGGGAGATCAGGAGTCCTGTTGCAGCAGGTGCACACATATCAACACATACATGTAATGGGGGATTTTCTTACATATGGGTTCAGGGATCAGAAGGGCCCAGGGAAAACACTGTTACAAGTCAAAACAAAAAGACAATGTTTGATTTTATTCAAAATGTTCTTGCCATTTGCAATAATTTGCCAGTCAGTGCTTGTTGAATACTTCAGTAGATAGCCTGCAAAATCATTTGTGCATTCGTTTGTAAAATAATAGTTTCGTAGTTAGATAATCAGGTAATTAATTACATATAAGCTGTGATATGCTGTTTACTCCTTAAAAAAATGAAGCTATAACATGATCTGTTCTGTGAGGTGATTTCTTTTTTGCCTTTAATTTTTTTTTTTAAAACATATGAGGCTTTTGCTGTTCTGTGATTTGTTTATGATGTCTTAGCATCCGTTTGCATGGTGCAAATTTTTGCTTTTTTTTATGTGTTGATGGCAGCCAGCCATTGACATTCCATGGGAAGCAAATGTTAGTAAACACCCCCAGAATGCAATACTGGAATGTAAAGGACCAGCATTGTTAAAATGTGAGCAGGGGAACCGGCCACTCCGGACCCAGCCCTCTAGGCATTCTGTTAACAGTTACCCGCACAAAAAAATTCCTTGAAACTCATACCCTAACAATCCCTGCTTGCTGGCATGCCCGGAAATAAAATACTTTTATTTATTAATACAGTATGAGAGAATGGTACAATGTATGTGGGCCAAGAGCTAAACCTCTTGGACACCTTATACATGGATCAGGGGTAACCAAAATGGGCTAGACTTTATTGGGAGCCTGGTTACCCCATCCCGTCACAGTGGTGCTTTATATTAAAAAAATATATAAAATAAATTGTCCTTGGTATCCAGTATTTAAAACAACTTCTAGACTAAAAATGAATAATCCAGTAATAGAGCATTTAAAATGACAGTTACTATTTGTTCTTTGGGTCAAGTTTTCAATCAAACATGCTTCATTCAAGATCAAGCTGTTCTTCATTATAATCACGGCATTAGACAGAAGAGCGCCGAGTTCTTAATTTTATCCAATACTTGTAAGTTTACGAGCCCAATGTGGCTTCTTCGTTATTGTACATCTAATTCACGTGTAGCATAACTAAAAAGCACCATAAAAACTGGAGTGAAGTTGCCATAAATTATATAAAACATGGATAGTGAAAACATAACTGACATGAACTTTAATAGTCTCACTCACATCTATTGCTGTTCTTAACATTTACTAGACTTTACATTACAAACTGCATACATCTTGGATAAATAGATCATGTTTTAAACTTTCCCACCTCTTGCTTATATTAAACACAGAATGTCATAAGACTGCTCATCTATTTTCTTATGTGAAGCAGAAAAAAAGATTTGCTAAAAAATAACTACAACGATATCTGTAAGATGTAGGAATAAATCAAATATATAAAAGTATGAACTAACTGAGATGGGCTGAACTGTTTACCATGTTGCACTATAAACGTAGCTCAGTTCATTCATAGCACCAGCGTTTCCCAATATTTTTTTCCGTGACCGGTTATTGTTGGAACTTTTCCTCGTGACCACTAAATTTTATCGCACTAGTAGGTTCCAAATAAAACCGTTATAAATGTAGTCCATAAGAATGTCAATCTCTTCATCCCAATCACCCTCTAGGTTCTCTCTCTCCCTCCCCCTTCTCTGGACCTGCACAGACGCACACAGTAATGACCTACAGACACCTCACACGACAGACCAACACACAAAGCCACAATGCTGGCGCGACAGAAATAAAAATTTCATATTTTACCAGTCCCATATATAAATTTGTTTACCTTACTACACTATGAGTGCGCCTGTTTTTTGTTTTTTTCTCCTTTAGATATCTTCAAGGGAGTGGTGTTCCCCTCGAACGGGCTGCAAAGACTCTGAAGGACAGTGTTCTGGGACTGGTTTTTGTATCTTCTATATATTTTTATTCATATATTTTTCATATATTTTTCATTATATACATTTTTTATTTTTTATTATTATTATTTTTTATGTGTTATATTATTTGTGTATTTTTTAATACATTTTTTATTAATAATGGTTGTGTATAGTTGTTACTATTTTTCATTTTCTTACTCCTATTAGTATATGGTTCACTAAGTCTTCACAGCTTTATTTGTCAGTTTTTTGTTATCCTTTTGGCGCTACTCCTAATTTTTTTCTCCTGGTTCATACATATATACATATATATTGTGACAAACGCCCCTCTTTTGTAGTGCTGACGTCTGTCTGGGTTCTTCCCGACACAGTCTTCTAGGGTTAATTATACAACAAACAGGATCATGCAAAGTATTATGCTGCTTAACTCAGGCTTCTGCCTGCTTTATTTTCATCCAAGTAAGGTACTGCAGCTTTAACATGTGAAGGTTAGAGGTACTCAGATACTTTCATTCAGCAGTTCACATATTTCAGTGTTA
Source organism: Ascaphus truei (assembly GCA_036426205.1). Lineage (NCBI taxonomy): Eukaryota > Metazoa > Chordata > Amphibia > Anura > Ascaphidae > Ascaphus > Ascaphus truei. The sequence goes on along the minus strand of CM071567.1, from coordinate 262,453,103 downwards.
CAATATTTCCCACACTGTTCTTTCAAGAAATAAAACCAAAATCATATAAGCAAAATCCTATCCCTTTCAGGGATCTAACTACACATCAGAATTAGTCTCTCTAACAGCTGCTGGCCAACTAAACTGGTTCCCCAGCTTAAAACAATGCTCTTTCATTTAGGGACACAAGATACAGCACAGTCTTTTAGCAACAGCAGTAACCATTTGTTTTGTCTTATCTGTTCGTGGAGTCCAGGCAAATCCTCTGGTACTGTGATACGTGGAGGGGCCGTCAACCCCGATACTGGATGCAGGGGAGCAGCGATACCCCCAGCCTCCAGGCTCCAAGGAGAGAGAGTGAAATGCAAAACCTCTCTGCTCTAAATACCTGTGCATGTGATTAGAAGAGCAGGTGAGGGAGAACTAGAGCCATTGTAATCTGTGGTCTGGATTTTCCATCCAGCTGCCTGAGGTAATGGGAAGCTGTGGAACGGATCATTTGTAACTATTCCTGCACTTTCTGCTCTAAAACGGGGCAGAAAGCTGCCTAACATCTTTGGACTATGTCACATATCCCCCTCCCCAGCTCACACCTACTGGGGTGAGCGGCCATGGACCTCACTGGGGTGAGCGTCCTACCTGAAATACTTGAGCTAACTCCTCAGTACAACATTAAGTATTCACATGACACGCATATTAACTTTTTTTTCTTCCCACGGCAATTATGGACAATAGTTTTTGTCATAAGAGACTATACTTGGCAAACATATTTTGTTGCTCTATATTAGGGAACTATTTTGAAAAATAAATGTCTAGCACACATTCTTACAACCCAGGATATGCTAAATATATTCACAAAACCAGACAATTTCTATTACCTCCCTGGGTTTTTCTACTCTAGAATATGAATCTCATATATTTACCAACAAAAAGGGCCATCAACCCTGTATATTAATTTGTAGTTTAGCTACATTTTCAACACAGAGAACCAATATAACACTGTACCCTTGACAAAATGCTTATTCTAGAGGCCTAATATACCTTAACTACAATAGCTTATTTGCATAGTTAAGTGTCCGTGACATAGTCCACACGTGTAATAACAAAAAAAAATATCGGTCAATTCCCCAAACACATTTTTTTTTTTTTTCTTTGACTTCCAGTCCATTACATTTCCTGACTTTATTTCATAGGCCGCTGCAAACTGCAAATGACTGGACTGTTTCTTTAGCTTCTGATGGAACTCTGGGCCCGGATAGTCTTTGTCTTTATATTGTGGCCCAGAGTGGCGAGATCCGGAAAAATTCAAGGCCAGCGTTGACCTTCGTCGCTTTTGATTTGCGACCTTTGAACCTTTATGGTACTTCTTACTGCCATGTATTTTCTCATGACCATCACTCACAGAGATTTGGGATTTTTCCTTTGGGGCAATTATATGGTATTTAGAAGATGAAGCACTGATTACGTGGAGCACCTTCACCTTGATGGGGCTCTCACTAACTCTGGCTGTACCCTGTGGCATTTTACCTTTGCAGCCGGCAGGCATGTAGTCTTGGACCTCTCTTTCCTGAGGTCTACATTTATTCAGGCGGAAGTACCGCTGGATAACCAGTGACGCATTTCTCAGGGTTTGATAGCGAATCCTGTTCTGTGTCATCCTAGTCAGAGACTGGATTTTTATAGTTGCTCCTTTCATAATGAGGAACCTGTTTCGTACCATGCGGGCACGGTAGAATGATTGAAGAACACAGGCTGCTTTATTCCGGTGATTGAACACACGAATTTTCATCCCTCTGTAGGCAGCCTGTAGGATGATAGTTGCGGCGCGTTTACGCTGATAATTTTCTCTTTCCCTTCTTCCTTGGATAAGAGCTTTGCAGTGCTTCTGAATTATTCTAATGCTTTTCTCCTTTTTCAAAATGTTAAGTTCCTCCACGAGAGAATTCTGTTTTGTGCATACATCTCGCAATTCTGTTCTCAGAGCGTCCATTTCTTCCTGGTGCTGGCTCTGAGTGTGCATCAGTGCTTCCTGCACTTCTAATTTTCCCTGAGTCAACTGTTTCTTTATTTTTTCTGCTTGGTCAGTCAAATCTGAATTTTCCAATTTCAGAGTCTCATTTTCTTGCTTTACAGTCTCTAACTCACTTAGGGCAATCTCATGGGTTTGCTTCAACATTCCCAGCTCTGTGTTCAGACCGTGGCCCTCCAGGCGCAAGTGTTGCACCTCTGTGCTGAGCGCATGAACCTCTTGTAGAGCCTTCCCGTATTTCTGTTTAAGGATAGCAATCAATTTGTCAGACTTAATCTGTTTTTCATCCATGGTGACAATTACGGTGTTGGCCTTTTCCAGACTAGTCGTCACCTCTTCCAGCTCACTCCGTAAGAGAGACTCTGTTTTCTTCAAAGCCTCGTGCTCTTGTAAAGCTGGAAGTATACACCTCTGTAACTCGGCGTTCGCTTCTCGCACCTTATTGTTAGATTCTTGCTCCTTCTTCCAACATTCTCGCTCCTTCACCAAATCCTGCCACAGGACTTCATATTTATGGCGGGCAGCTTGGAGTGCAGAAACCAAAGCCTCTTTATCCTGGTTCAAGGATTCAGCTTCCCTTTGCTCCTCCTTTTCCTTTGCCACTGTTCCCGTGACAATTCTGCCGATCACTCCGGTCCGCAGCACATCTCGGCGCCTTTCTGACGCATGTCCTGACAGCGCAGGTTCAAGTGGCTCGGTCACTTCCCCTGTGACTTGAGGGACAGTTTTCTTTTTCTTCTTCTTTCTTTTTGCTTTATTAGCTCCAGAGATATCAGTGGTACTGGGCACACGCTCACTGGTATCAGCTTCCACATCTTGCTTGCACACATAGGGCGTTGCTTGCTTTTGCAGCTGTTTGTCTTTGAAAATTTTGGGGCACACATCTTCCATGTGACCTACTTTATGACAGGCCCAGCATACTAAATTCATCTGTGGGTACGGCTCTCCTCCAGGGGCCACATACGAGTCGTCATCATCATCATCATCGTATGGCCTGAAGGGACACTGTTTTTCATGATTATGTACATTACAAAACAAACATTTCACGTCGGCCATTTTAGAAACCCGGCAGGAACAATTTGCTAGCTGCAATTTCACTCACTTCAGCAACTTGCATACAGCACTTGCTAGCTGCAAATTTCATTCACTTCAGCAAAATGCATTAGCTTTACAAACAGCACTTGCTAGATGCAATTTTTTTTTTTCTTCTTCAGCAAAACATTTTGGTTTTCTGTTTGGGTTCAGGGTGCTATTGCATCCACACTTCGCACATTCTCTGTGTATGCTAGAAGCACAACTGATATACACAGTGGGACAGACTTCACTCATGGCATCTGTACTTTAGTTCAGCTCGGCGGCCATTTTAAACCCCCGCATTTATTTGCAAACCCACAGACTTTTTAGTGTCGACCCGCATTCTCCACCATATGTGACAAACGCCCCTCTTTTGTAGTGCTGACGTCTGTCTGGGTTCTGTGGAACGGATCATTTGTAACTATTCCTGCACTTTCTGCTCTAAAACAGGGCAGAAAGCTGCCTAACATCTTTGGACTATGTCACATATCCCCCTCCCCAGCTCACACCTACTGGGGTGAGCGGCCATGGACCTCACTGGGGTGAGCGTCCTACCTGAAATACTTGAGCTAATTTCTGAGTACAACATTAAGTATTCACATGACACGCATATTAACTTTTTTTTCTTCCCACGGCAATTATGGACAATAGTTTTTGTCATAAGAGACTATACTTGGCAAACATATTTTGTTGCTCTATATTAGGGAACTATTTTGAAAAATAAATGTCTAGCACACATTCTTACAACCCAGGATATGCTAAATATATTCACAAAACCAGACAATTTCTATTACCTCCCTGGGTTTTTCTACTCTAGAATATGAATCTCATATATTTACCAACAAAAAGGGCCATCAACCCTGTATATTAATTTGTAGTTTAGCTACATTTTCAACACAGAGAACCAATATAACACTGTACCCTTGACAAAATGCTTATTCTAGAGGCCTAATATACCTTAACTACAATAGCTTATTTGCATAGTTAAGTGTCCGTGACATAGTCCACACGTGTAATAACAAAAAAAAATATCGGTCAATTCCCCAAACACATTTTTTTTTTTTTCTTTGACTTCCAGTCCATTACATTTCCTGACTTTATTTCATAGGCCGCTGCAAACTGCAAATGACTGGACTGTTTCTTTAGCTTCTGATGGAACTCTGGGCCCGGATAGTCTTTGTCTTTATATTGTGGCCCAGAGTGGCGAGATCCGGAAAAATTCAAGGCCAGCGTTGACCTTCGTCGCTTTTGATTTGCGACCTTTGAACCTTTATGGTACTTCTTACTGCCATGTATTTTCTCATGACCATCACTCACAGAGATTTGGGATTTTTCCTTTGGGGCAATTATATGGTATTTAGAAGATGAAGCACTGATTACGTGGAGCACCTTCACCTTGATGGGGCTCTCACTAACTCTGGCTGTACCCTGTGGCATTTTACCTTTGCAGCCGGCAGGCATGTAGTCTTGGACCTCTCTTTCCTGAGGTCTACATTTATTCAGGCGGAAGTACCGCTGGATAACCAGTGACGCATTTCTCAGGGTTTGATAGCGAATCCTGTTCTGTGTCATCCTAGTCAGAGACTGGATTTTTATAGTTGCTCCTTTCATAATGAGGAACCTGTTTCGTACCATGCGGGCACGGTAGAATGATTGAAGAACACAGGCTGCTTTATTCCGGTGATTGAACACACGAATTTTCATCCCTCTGTAGGCAGCCTGTAGGATGATAGTTGCGGCGCGTTTACGCTGATAATTTTCTCTTTCCCTTCTTCCTTGGATAAGAGCTTTGCAGTGCTTCTGAATTATTCTAATGCTTTTCTCCTTTTTCAAAATGTTAAGTTCCTCCACGAGAGAATTCTGTTTTGTGCATACATCTCGCAATTCTGTTCTCAGAGCGTCCATTTCTTCCTGGTGCTGGCTCTGAGTGTGCATCAGTGCTTCCTGCACTTCTAATTTTCCCTGAGTCAACTGTTTCTTTATTTTTTCTGCTTGGTCAGTCAAATCTGAATTTTCCAATTTCAGAGTCTCATTTTCTTGCTTTACAGTCTCTAACTCACTTAGGGCAATCTCATGGGTTTGCTTCAACATTCCCAGCTCTGTGTTCAGACTGTGGCCCTCCAGGCGCAAGTGTTGCACCTCTGTGCTGAGCGCATGAACCTCTTGTAGAGCCTTCCCGTATTTCTGTTTTAGGATAGCAATCAATTTGTCAGACTTAATCTGTTTTTCATCCATGGTGACAATTACGGTGTTGGCCTTTTCCAGACTAGTCGTCACCTCTTCCAGCTCACTCCGTAAGAGAGACTCTGTTTTCTTCAAAGCCTCGTGCTCTTGTAAAGCTGGAAGTATACACCTCTGTAATTCGGCGTTCGCTTCTCGCACCTTATTGTTAGATTCTTGCTCCTTCTTTCAACATTCTCGCTCCTTCACCAAATCCTGCCACAGGACTTCATATTTATGGCGGGCAGCTTGGAGTGCAGAAACCAAAGCCTCTTTATCCTGGTTCAAGGATTCAGCTTCCCTTTGCTCCTCCTTTTCCTTTGCCACTGTTCCCGTGACAATTCTGCCGATCACTCCGGTCCGCAGCACATCTCGGCGCCTTTCTGACGCATGTCCTGACAGCGCAGGTTCAAGTGGCTCGGTCACTTCCCCTGTGACTTGAGGGACAGTTTTCTTTTTCTTCTTCTTTCTTTTTGCTTTATTAGCTCCAGAGATATCAGTGGTACTGGGCACACGCTCACTGGTATCAGCTTCCACAACTTGCTTGCACACATAGGGCGTTGCTTGCTTTTGCAGCTGTTTGTCTTTGAAAATTTTGGGGCACACATCTTCCATGTGACCTACTTTATGACAGGCCCAGCATACTAAATTCATCTGTGGGTACGGCTCTCCTCCAGGGGCCACATACGAGTCGTCATCATCATCATCATCGTATGGCCTGAAGGGACACTGTTTTTCATGATTATGTACATTACAAAACAAACATTTCACGTCGGCCATTTTAGAAACCCGGCAGGAACAATTTGCTAGCTGCAATTTCACTCACTTCAGCAACTTGCATACAGCACTTGCTAGCTGCAAATTTCACTCACTTCAGCAAAATGCATTAGCTTTACAAACAGCACTTGCTAGATGCAATTTTTTTTTTTCTTCTTCAGCAAAACATTTTGGTTTTCTGTTTGGGTTCAGGGTGCTATTGCATCCACACTTCGCACATTCTCTGTGTATGCTAGAAGCACAACTGATATACACAGTGGGACAGACTTCACTAATGGCATCTGTACTTTAGTTCAGCTCGGCGGCCATTTTAAACCCCCGCATTTATTTGCAAACCCACAGACTTTTTAGTGTCGACCCGCATTCTCCACCATATGTGACAAACGCCCCTCTTTTGTAGTGCTGACGTCTGTCTGGGTTCTTCCCGACACAGTCTTCTAGGGTTATTTATACAACAAACAGGATCATGCAAAGTATTATGCTGCTTAACTCAGACAAATTAAGCTGAAATTCCACCTCATAGAAGAACTATCTCCTTAAATGTTCTGAGACTCTACCATGGACTCCAGATGCACTTGACCTCCTCTGACTGCACTTTTAATAATGCATTTTGTTACTCCCAATGTGTCTGTAAGCCTTCCAACAGTACATTTAGTTTGTAAGCTCTTCAGGGCAGGGTCTCCTTTTGCCTTACTTTAAGCTGTAATTTACTTGTTGCACTTATTCCCAGTGTTTGTAAATTAATTTACCTTGTACTGTAATGTTGTAAAGCACTGCATACATTGTTGAAGCTATACAAATAAAATTATACATAGATACATATAAATACCATACAAATTCAGGCTATGATATAAAGGGGAATATTTACTGTGCTATTCCTTAAGACACCTTACAGCCATATAACTGAATAAGCCATAAAGGGCCATATGTACTAAGGGGTATTACTCTATATGACGCCGTTCAGTGCTAGACGACATCTTATAGCCCCAGTCACTTAAATGGGCCTTAAAGGGCAATATTTAATAGGCCTTGCTGGAAGGAGTTTTATAGAGTAGCACTGCTTAGTAAGTATGGCCCAAAGAAAGATATAAAAAAGCCATGTGAGGTCCAGGCTGCCAGTTGTCATGACTACTTTATTATAACATACTATATAATTATTATATCTTTGTAATGCAGTTTACTCTGAAATTACATTATTATTTTTATTTTATTTTCCTATTGTTTTGTTTGTCGCTTTTGTTGTTGGGTTTTGTCAGTCACATCTGTTTGTCTTCTACAACTCGAGCTAGGCATACAAACGTAACAAATAGTAATACTGAGGTGAAGGTGCCACTGATAACTGGGAACGTCTTGTATATGACACTTCTTGAAGAGGCACAGCAAGACACAGCAGGAATCACTAATTCATGAAGATAAATATTTAATTTATTTTATATTAATGTTCCAATGTTTCGGCCCAACCCTGGCCTTTATCAGGGCTGAACGTTTGGCAGAAAATATGCAATCCATACGGACTATTTATGTACAGTAACCCCTCTGGCTTCTGCTGACGCGCCATTTTTTTATGTCATATATCCGGCGCCTCAGTTGGGCCAAAATGTTGGAACAGTAGTATGGAATAAATGCAATTTATCTATATAATAACAGAATCTACAGAATTGATATTATGTTAACCGAATTACAGATAACCAATTAAATAAATACCTGGTGTCTCCTTTCTTCCCATTTTAAGAAGAACAACCCAAGCATTACCAACTCTGTGTTACTCTGTGTCCTATACTTGAAGTCACTAGGGACAATGCATTTTATACATTGAACAGTAATACCTTTATAGTGTAGAATAGCTTTCCTGTATCCCAAACACTGGGAGTTGTTTTGGGAAGTGTGTAACTTCTGTACAGAAAGAAAATTTATAGCAAAACCATTCAAAGCGTACGTTGTTTGGAACTTCTGTTTATGTAGCAAATCCCTCTTTCTCCTGGTGACTGGTGCCTGGTTTTCATTGCAAAGGAAGGTTATTTTAGTATTAATTTCAGCTGGTGCCATAATTTAAAGATGACAAAATGTACTGTATTGCTATCCAATTAGTATTACTATCCAAATCTGGGGATGCCATTATTTCCTTCAGGATTATATCTGCTCTTTCCTGTTTCTGCACCTCATTTACTAGTATTTGATCACCTCAGCTGAGCAAGGAGTGCTCTTTTGCTAACATTTATATCTGGTGAACATTATTTTCTTTGTATGTATTTATATACTGTATATCTTTTTAATTAGCATATATGCCAGTTTGTTTTGAGTATCAGTTATTTGACGGTGTGCTTGTGATAGTCTGTGTCTTAATATATATATTGTGACAAACGCACCTCTTTTGTAGCGCTGACGTCTGTCTGGGATCTTCCCGACACAGTCTTCTAGAGTTAATTATACAATTAACAGGATCATACAAAGCCTTACGTTGCTTAACTCAGGCTTCTGCCTGCTTTATTTTCATCCCAGTAAGGGATGCAGCTTTATCATGTGTAGGTAGCAGGCGCTCAGCTATTAACCTTCAGCGGTTTACTCATATCAGTGTTATAATATTTCACACACTGTTACTTTAAGAAACAGAAATAAATCATATAAACAAAATCCTATCCCATTCAGGGATCTAACTACACAGCAGAATCAGCCTCTCTAACTGCTGCTGGGCCAACTAACCTGGTTCCCCAGCTTAAAACAATGCCCTCTCATTTAGGGTCACTAGATACAGCATACAGTCTTTTAGATACAGCAATAAACATTTGTTTGTCTTATCTGTTCGTGTTGGGGAACTCGGTCCCAAGTGTCCAGGCAAATCTTCTGGTACTGCGATACTTGAAGGGGGCGTCCTCCCCGAACTGGATGCAGGGGAGCAGCGATGCCCCCAGCCTCCAGGCTCAAAGAAGAGAGACTGAAAATCTTCTAATGGAAGCTGTGGAATGGATTATTTTGCACTATTCCTGTACTTTCTGACCTAAAACCGGGCAGAAAGCTGCCTAATATCTTTGGACTATGTCACAATATATATATCTTTATTTACAGTATATAGCACCATTCAGGTACAAAGCACTTTACAGCAGTAATACATGTGACATAATAATATAACACATTGTGGGTGTGACAGAGTGAAGTCAACTCCTATCAGTTACGCCTGGGAGACATATGTCTGAGTGCTTCATCCAGCACTCATAAGGGTTAACTCAGGTGGAACTTGGGTAGTCAGGAAGTAAGCTGACACCTGAGAGCCAGAAAGGTAGAAAAGGATCTTGTTACCAGCAGTAGCTGGCTCCCTCAGACAAGAGCACATGGATAGATGTGCTGCTAGCCAGAAGGATACAACACACTACTTACTGCAGCCAAAGTAAGATTTGTTTCATTTGTTTTCATGACTGCTTAAAAGACTCTGAAGGTTTGGTTATGGTTTAGCCAGCCAGCCTGCTAGATAGGTCTGCTGTGTTAGTCAGTTTTTCTCCCATCGTGGAGCAGGATTAATTTTGTTAAAGGGACAGTGTACCCGCATGTTATGTTACTGTGGAGAAATAAAGCCATTGAACATTTTTCATTATCCTGAAACTACACGTGTGGACTGTTCCCTGACCTCCCCACAGTGGGGAAAAGCGCTTCAGAAATAAAACAGTAGGAAAAGGAGTCCCTGCCCCGAATAGCTTACAATCTAAATGGTAAGTGGGGAGAATTTACAGACAGGAGTACAAGACTGTGTTCCATGTCCCATTTCAAATATTTACCCCTTAGTTTTTGGAAAGTTATTCAACAGATAAGCTACAATCCATATTTAATATGCTGTGAAGCCACTTCTCTGTGTTACAAAGATGAATGGAGACAGATATCAGCCTGGCGATATCTGTCTTACCGGCCCTCCTCCAATGATACAGCGTGATGAGACATTGCATTTAGAGATGGGCACATTTTTTGGGCAAATTTGGATCCACAGCGGATTGGCCAGTTCCTTTGGTCCGCGGATCTCATAAAGGGTGATTTGCCTATGAACATTGGTACTGTTGGAAGTGTGACGCTGGTTCCTGTTCGCCCGTTGTATTGTTGCCGGCACAAAGATCCTGGAGTTGCTGGTTCCCAGAGGGACTTCATACACTGGACACCAATTTGGAAATACTTCACTTCCGGCTATCCAGTCACACGGAGGAGAGACACGTGAGGACGCTATTGCTTTGAACCGGACAGCGGTGCTGGCACATGAGAGCCAATCTCATACCTGCTAATATATTCAGTACTCTTGTGAGTGGGCATTTGTATGAATTTAAGTTCTATAAATTTTATGTTATTACGTTAATGCACTAGGTGGGCGCCTGTGTCTTTTTTCTTTTATATATAATAATATATATATAATATAATAATATATATATATATATATATATATATATATATATTATATATATATATATAGTTATATCGTTACCGTTCCAAGGATTGTTAAACAGAGAGACAGCACTCAATGTTGAAAATCAAAGTGTATTAGTGAAAGCAAAATACATCCAGAAACCCAACGTTTTCGGTCCTACAGAATGGGACCTTCCTCAGGGGTACATATCCCCCTGGGAAGGTCCCATTCTGTAGGACCGAAACGTTGGGTTTCTGGATGTATTTTTGCTTTCACTATACACTTTGATTTTCAACATTGAGTGCTGTCTCTTGTTTACCAATCCTTGGAACGGTAACGTATAACTACATTCTCTATATGGGACGTGCACCTTGGCTTACCACACCTATTGGAGTGCCAACTGCTTATCTGACTATATATATATATATATATATATATATATATATTATATATATTATATTTATATATATATATAGATATATATCATATATATATATATATATATATATCTATATATATATATACACAGTGTTCGACAAATCACCCAAAAATCTACCTCGCCCCAACAAAAATCTACTCGCCACCCTATCCAACCCCGCCCCTGTCCCCCCCCAACCCCACTTTAAAATAAAATATATAATAAAATACATTTAATAAATTCCTAGTCAGAACAACATTCTTTTTGACATAAATGTATTTATTGTATTACATTATACTACAATTAGTCCTTGTTACGTGTGTGTGTGTAATGTCGGATCTAGAATAAAGCCAGGTGTGAATGACTAGTTTCCTGAACCCCTTAACCAGTGTCTGGACGTCCCCGTTTCACACACTATCTAAAGCAGCAATCCCCGCCTGGGATCTTACCTGATCCAAGTCCCCTCATGTCCGGTACCCTAATTCCCGCAATGTTATACATGGAGGGGAGGTGTTTTTTACCTGTCATCTGGGTTAGGGGGGTTCCGATGTCTTCCGTGTGAAGCTTGAGTCATGCTGAATAAAGCAGTGTAGTTTATTTCGGTGTAGTATAGGGCATTAGATATATAGGGAAAATAAAATCCAGAAACAAGTGTGAGACAGACACACCGAGAGAGGGTGAGAGAGAGAGAGGGGGTGAGAGAGAAAGAGAGGGTGTAGAGAGGGAGGCTAGAGAGGGAGGGTCGAGAGAGGGAGGGTGGAGAGGGAGGTGATATGGGGAGGTGTAGGAGGTGGGAAGGAAGCGTAGCGAGCAGTAGCTAGTTTCGCGCTTTGTGGGAGAGAGTAGGGCAAGAGAGAGACATAGCAAGAAGAGGACGAGGGCTAAGACAGAGGGGTTGATTGTGTGGTGTGCGGGGTTGATTTGGTGGGGTGGCGGGATGATTGGGTGGTTTGTGATTGGGGTGCATCTCCCATCTCTTTAACTCCCCCCCTGCATCTCCCCTCTCTTTCTCTCCCCCCCCTGCATCTCCCATCGTCTTTTCTTTCTCTCTCCTCTCCCCCCTCCTCTCCCAGATCTCTTTCTGCTCCCCCCCGCTCCCATCTCTTTCTCTCCCCCTCGTCACTACCCGACTTCCCATCCACTTTCTTCACAATCTCTCCGCCCTGATCCCCATCTCTCTCCCTGCCATCTCTTTCTCTCCCGCACTACCTTCTCATCCGCCCTGATCCCTCTCTCTCCCTCTCCCCCCCTGCATCTCCCCCCTCTCTCTCTCCCCCCCCCCTCTTTCCCATCTCTTCTCCATTTCATCTTTCTCCCCCCCCTGCACTCCCATCTCTTTCTCTCCCCCTTTCTCTCTTTCTCTCCCCCCCCCTGCATCTCCCATCTCTTCTCCTCTCGCCCCCCCCTGCAATTTCCCATCTCTTGTCTCCCACCTCCCCCTGCATTCTCCCATCTCTTTCTCTATACCCCCCTGCATCTCCCATCTCTTTCTCTCCCCCCCTGCATTTCCCATCTCTCTGTCCCCCCCCCTGCATCTCCCATCTCTCTCTCCCGCCCCCCCTCTGCATCTCCCCTCTGCATCTCCCCCCATATGTATCCTACCTCAGGTAGCTGCGGGTTCGGCGGAGGCGGCTGGTTCGGCGGAGGCACGCGCTCACTAGCAGCAGGTGCTGCACGTCTAGCGAGCGGCTGTGAGCGGGCTCCGGGTGGGGAGAGCGAGCCGGGGGGAAGGAGTGCCCGGGTGCCTGGGGAAAGAGTGCCGGGAACCAGAGGGAGGGCCGGGGAGCGGTAGAACCGGGGTGCCGAGGGAGGAGGAGCCGGGGAACCGGAGGGGGAGCCGGAGGGAGGCAGAACCGGGGTGCCGAGGGAGAGCCGGGGGGAGGGAGTGCCGGGGTGCCTGGGGAAGGAGAGCTGGGAACCAGAAGGAGTTCCGAGGAGCCGGAGGGAGGCAGAACCGGGGTGCCAAGGGTAGAGGAGCCGGGGTAGGGAAGGCAGGGGAGAGCGGGAAGCCACGTGGCCGCCCCTGCGACTGCTTTTTATTTTATTTTTTTGTCAAAGCCCCGCCCCCGGCATCCCATCCAATCCCCTGCGGCCCGGCATTTTAAAGCCCCGCCCCCGGCATCCCATCCAATCCCCTGCGGCACACAGCTCTCGTCCTCCCGCTTGCCCTTCGTGCTCACCTGCGACGACGCCGGAGTCAGGGTTGCACCGGAGCACGTCCGCTCCCCGCTCCCCTCTCAGACGTCCATCCCGGGCATCCCCGTCAGATCTCCCGCCGGTTGGTGATTGTGCGGCGAAGCTTGTTTCAGGCGGTCCACGTGCGGTCGGCGGCCATCTTGGGAGCGTCAAGGGATCTCGGTCGTAGCTCTCGTTGATCAAGAGGAATTATTATTATTTATTTTTAAATTTTAAAATTTTGGCGCGAGCAGGGGAAAATTAATAGAGCCGCAGAACGCGCTCGCCAGCGGCCTAAATCCACTCGCCACGGGCGTGTGATTATCATTAATTGTCGAACACTGTACAACACACACACACACATACCAATAAGGGATACATTATCAGAGTATACTACATTATATGGCTTTTTTCACTTTTCTTCTCTCCCCCACTTTATGACCTTCCAGTTTTGAGCATGTGTGCCAAGGAGAACCATTTTTCAAGTATCGATTTGTAGATTTTGAGAGAATCTGTGGGTTATCCAGGCAGCAGGAGCTTTTTCTTGAGACCTCTTTGAGACATTCTCAACTTTTTATTGTTTTTTAAGCGTCGTTGTTGGTTGAATTAATTATCTAAATTCATGGATCTATATGATCGATTGTATTTCGCTTTACATTTATATTTCCCATTGTATTCCAAAAAATTGCAACTGGGTGTCAGTAACAACAATTAATATAGATTAACAACACTTAATATAGGTAGAGCGCTTATCTGTGAATTTTTCTTTTACATATTCATCAGAGTACCTTATTTAAACAGCAATCCCCACTGCTCAATGAGAAAAATATATATATATGTTCTGTTTTATTTAGTGATGCCAAGTTTTGGGGAATTTCAAATGATCTCTGCCATTTCATGCATACAGTATAAGAAAACAGTGGTTGCAATGGTAATGTTAAATTACACTGAGATACAAAAACAGCATTGATCAAAAGATTCACTATCTTATTACTGTATGTATACTTCCCAGACATTATCAGGGGCAAGGAAGAAAGAGAGTTTAACATATAGATACTGTACTAAGAAGCACAAGTACAAAATGTACCTGTTAACATTATTGCAGCTTGGTTCATCAACACACTAGTTAACCTATACGGATATACAATTTGCTAACACATACATTCTATGAAAGTGTAAGTAAAAAAGGTATTTGGGGAAGGTCAGGAAAAAAAAAATAAGTTGGAATAGTGAGAAAATATAGAATGAATAACAGGCTTTGTGTGTGTGTTTGTTGATTTTTTGTTACCCCAAAATAGCTGTAGGGTATTTGTGGTCTTGCAAACTGATATTTTTCCTGGACTGATTTGAACTGTTAGAAGATCTATTATCACACATAGAATAATTCCCAGTTACATCACACACTATTTTCTATACTGTTTGATATATCCTCAGGCTCAAGCAAACAATCCCACAAGATTTACCAGAGAACTTTTTCTAAAATGTTTTCTTCGGTTATATGCTGTATACTTGTGGGTGTGTCTTTCAAATGTGAAGACGATCAACACTTGGGTGAGTGAGTGAACATGTATTAAAAAGTGAACATCTATTAACATTATCTCTTGACTTAGGGATTCAGAGTCTTGACTGGCGCACACTACCAGTTCCTCTGGCTAGTATATTTGAGGTTGCATTAAGCTTCCCTAAAATTTCTAATGATGACAGGGTGACAAATCTGTGTGTGTAGGTTGTATTATTGCTACCGTTGTATAAGTATATCAGTACCATAACAGCATGAAAAGTATTAAGGTATGATATGTTTTTTTGACACACTTCTACATACAGTATGTCAAACGTTTTGAGTGATTCTTATATGTATGGAACGATAGTTACATATGTGTAAATAAGCATAAATACTTATAAACTATGTATATATATATATTTATTTATAAAATGTTTTACCAGAAAGTAATACATTGAGAGTTACCTCTCGGTTTCAAGTATGTCCTGGGCACAGAGTTATAATGACAAATACATGGTTACAAATACATAGTTACATTAAGTGACAAGGGTTATACAGTACATTATATACAAGACATTGCATGCACAGTTAAAGATAATATATGCTATATGCGTATATAACAGTTACAGACCAGATTAAAATGTGAGACAGTTTTAGTTTTGAAAGAACCCAGACTGGTGGCGGCAGTGAGAGTCTCCGGTAGACTATATATATAGTCAGGGTGAGCCTGACAAAGCTTAGTTACTACGCGTTGCTCTAGAATTGACTGCAGACAGCCACCGTAGGGGATTTGCTAGAGCTGACGTCACAACCACAGGATCCAGACGCGGAAGTGGGGACTAATCTCGAGTCACACGCTGCATACAGACCCGGCACGTGCCGATGCGAGCATATCAATATGTAAGTGTGGAGTTACCATTTTTTTATGTAATAAATTTATTCACTTTTACTGAGTTGGATTTTCTCTGCACATACCAACACCGAGGTGAAGACCACCATTTTGAGATGTGGACACTGAGGGGGAACTGAGACCAGACCATAGGCATTCTATTTAGAAGCCCAAGGACAAGATACCCATTATAGGATTGTTACTCACACAGGGCCGTGTGAGTAATATATACATATACATTTATCTGCGTTCCTCCACTCGT
The DNA here is from genome assembly GCA_036426205.1 of Ascaphus truei. Lineage (NCBI taxonomy): Eukaryota > Metazoa > Chordata > Amphibia > Anura > Ascaphidae > Ascaphus > Ascaphus truei. Next base: position 262,437,401 of record CM071567.1, on the reverse strand, counting down.
TCCTCTGAACGCCTCTGGAGGAAATCTCATACTCTCGCAGACTTCCTTCACTACAAATTTATGCTATCGTGTTTCAACTCTGCCCTCTCGCAAGCTAAACAAGCCTACTTTTCTTCACTAATCAACATGCACAAGTTAACCCACGCCGACTTTTCTCTGTCTTTGATACTCTACTCAAACCACCCTCAGCTCTCTCTCCTTCCTCCATCTCCGCTCAGTACTTTGCTGACTATTTTAAGGAAAAGGTGGAATCCATACGTCAGAACATCCCCTCTGTTTCTTCCTCCCATCCTACACCTCTTCCTAACTCTCCTCCTGCCTTCCTTGACTCTTTTTCCACTATCTCAGGGGAGAATGTGTTGCTGTTGATCGCCTCTTCTCCCTCTACCACTTGCTCTCTTGACCCCATTCCCTCCCATCTCCTAAAACCTCTTGGTCCTACTATAATCCCTATGCTCACAGATTTTAACTCTTCCCTCTGCTCTGGAACCTTTCCATCCTCCTTCAAACATGCAACCAGTTATACCATTACTCAAAAACAGCAAGCTTGACCCTACCTGTTTTTTCTAACTATCGACCTGTCTCCCTCCTGCCTTTTGCCTCCAAACTCCTTGAACGTCTGTATCTCTCGCTTGCTCCATTTTCTCAACACCAATTCTCTCCTAGACCCTCTACAATCTGGCTTCCGCACTGCTCACTCCACGGAAACAGCCCTCACTAAAATAACAGATGACCTCCATGCTGCCAAAGACAGAGGTCATTACACTCTGCTCATATTACTCGACCTCTCTGCAGCATTTGACAACGTGGACCACCCTCTTCTCCTTCACATTCTCCATACTCTTGGTATTCGAAACAAAGCTCTATCCTGGATCTCATCCTACCTCACCCATCGTACTTTCAGTGTCTCTTCTGCCAACACCTCCTCCTCCTCTATTGATCTCTCTGTGGGGGTACCCCAGGGCTCTGTCTTGGGACCTCTTCTTTTTTCTCTGTACACACTCTCTCTAGGTGACCTAATAACAACTTTTGGGTTTAAATATCACCTCTATGCTGACGACACACAAATGTACTTTTCAACACCTGACCTTACACCTGCTGTACAAACCAAAGTTTCTGAATGTCTCTCTGCTATATCATCCTGGATGGCCCTCCGCCGCCTTAAACTCAACATGGCTAAAACAGAGCTCAGAAGCAAAAAATGGGGGAGCACAGGTTGAGGGGTAGATAGGAATAACAAATTAGGTTCAGGTGTACCAAAAGAAACCTTGATGCGACAGCATTTGCACAAGGCCGTGTAAGTGTTTATAGTATTATACACTTTAACATCCCCACATCTATTGCTTCAGGGACTAATACACCTGAATCTAATTTGTTATTCCTATCTACCCCTCAACCTGTGCTCCCTCATTTTTTCCTTCTGTATCCCTACACTACCAAGGATCCTGGATAGATCCTTTTGGGGTTTTTTGAGTCACAGGAAGAGACCAAGAAGCGGAGGGGAACCTTATGAACTTTTAAGGTTGTAATTCATATTTCTATTTCCCTACCCTTTCTTATTTAGAGGTAGCGCCCGGGTATCTCTTTCTACCTAAAACAGAGCTCCTCATACTTCCTCCCAAACCTGGCCCTACTACCTCCTTCCACATTACTGTTGGAACTACGATCATTCACCCAGTAGCCCAAGAACGCTGCCTAGAGGTCACACTCGACTCCTCTCTCACATTCGCCCCTCACATTCAAAACATATCTAAAACCTGTCGCTTTTTCCTCCGCAATATAACAAAGATACGCCCTTTCCTCTGTTGCTCGACTGCTAAAACTCTGACTCAGGCCCTCATTCTCTCCTGACTTGATTACTGTAACCTCCTGCTGTCTGGCCTTTCTGTCTCTCACCTGTCTCCCCTACAATCTATCCTAAACGCTGCTGCCAGAATCACTCTACTCTTTCCTAGATCTGTCTCAGCATCTCCCCTCATGAAATCCCTCTCCTGGCTTCCGATCAAATCCCGCATCTCACACTCCATTCTTCTCCTCACTTTTAAAGCTTTACACTCCTCTTTTCTTTTTGGAGAAAGAAGAAAAATAAACTAACGGGAAAATACCCTGAAAAGTGTTAGGGGTGTCCTGGTTGTTAAAATGAGTTTCCTACAGAAATAAAATATCTGCCTGCATCTTCTTAAATTCTCTCAGACCTAGTCTCCTTTTATTATTCGCGTTTAGTCCCTTTACATTTAAAGAGACTACTTTTATGGGCAGTTGAGTAGTCATAGGTTACAGATTAAAGCTCGCACTCTACTTATCGTGAAGTGTGGAATGGGGTGTGGGTGTGAAGGTGTCGTTACCTGAACTTGAAGACTTACAACAGTCCACGTTAAGGGAGGGAAGGCGCATCCTTCTCGATGATCTGTGGGGGGAATTCCTTAAGGTTGGAGGGGGGGGGGAGATTAGGGAAACAAAAACAGAAAACAACAACTACAAAGAGTACATGGGGGGATGGACCTATTATCCATCCTAAAACCTTTTAACTGTTGGTCCTTGTGTGGACCAAAATAAATGGCTAAAAGAAGCCCAAATAGGGGTGGGGGGGCACAAGCCTCAAGGATTTCAGGGTACTCTGAACCCCGCTGAAGGACTCGTCCATACTGTTTCTTCCAAACTTCTTAACCTCAAAACTTTAACCCCTTTTTATAAGAGGAGCATAAAAAAAACTAGGAAAATACCTTTGGTTCAAATAACAGCCTAAAACTCTTACATTAAATACTGTATATCTGCTCTTCCTATAGGGTACATGGCTTGTTACAGTAATAACTGGGAGTATAGTTTAAGACCTTAGAAAAATCCGCATCCACAACAAAAATAACTTTTTGTCTGAAGGGAAGTCATCTTTCTCTTTGAATTCCTGTTCCCCACCCAGGTGAATCAACAAAAGATGAAAGAATCTTTCTAGAATGCACTCATGATATAATGTAGATGTAAAAATTGTAACAATAACTAAAAATTCGCTTTTAATTTAATAATTATAAAAATAGAAAGGAATTGGCAACATTTTAATCCATGACCAATCCTAAAGAGGCTGACGACACGCTTAATATTCAAACTCAACAAATTCAAGCAGTATTGGAACTGTGCTAGTTAATTGTCTCTCTAGAATAACTATTAGGCTCTCAATGGGTATTGATAAGGAGAGCTAATCTTAGTAGTAGCCTATGTATTTATATATAAAGGCTTACTCTAAGGTCACATAAATAGTGACTAATTTCATCAACTCAGGATATAATAATAAGACCCCGAGCACTAAATCCTTGGATAGGAAGAAATCAATAGGACATCTATACGCAAAGTATGGGGGACCTCAGGGGAACAGCGAGAAGGACAAACATCACCGGGGAGAAAAGTTTATCGTGATTCTTGGACCTAAGGCTCAGTGTGCTCTGTCCATATACAGGTCACTTGTTAGAGGTGACAGATCTATTTGGGTAAATAGATTTGTTAGATAGGATTGCAACTCACCCGAATCGACTGTTTCCGGGATATTTTTACTCTGAGGTTTTGCCTCCTTTACCTATTTTCCAAATCATTGATGGTGGCATTCAGGTTCCTGATTTTGTCATTAAGTCTGAATAGTTCGTCTTCCATTGAGTCCTGACTTTGCAGGGATTCTTCGAGTTTATTTTCCAGCTGCACTGTTCGTTCTGCCTTAAATTCAGCAACAACCTTATAAAGAGCCACTTGAAAGACACCCTGCATCTCTTCAAACAGATCTTTTAAAGCGTTGGGGGTGATTTGGGTATTTTCTTCTGTTTCTTGTTCTTGCTCTGTGTCCATAAAGTTTCCTCCTTGTTGTTGTGCCTGCTCCTACTCCTGTATATGAGCGTGCACGTGTGTGCCAGCACGGGAACCATCTTGGATTTCGGGAACCGGAGAGGCAACTTTCTGGAGGTAACGGGACACTGAGGTAGTCGCTGGCTTGCGGCCTTTTTTTGGGAAGGCATCCCTGGCGATTCCGCTGGTGGGGGGAGGTGTTTTTAAGACATTTCAGCCTGTTTGGAAAGCTAAGTTGTCCACGATCTTAGCGGAGTCCACGGAGCAGCTTCAGAATGCTCCCATCTTCCTTGACGCTGCGTGCACGCCCTCTTTTTTAAGCATGTGACATCATCAAAAGGGAGGGAAGCCAGCCAATCAGAAAGGCTCTGCTTCCCTCCCTTTAAGATGATGTCACCAAAAACAAAATGGCTGCCATCACGTTACTCTAACAAATAGCATTGGTTGTAGTGAACCATATGATGTCTCAGAATGGGAGTGACGTCACAGGTTTAAATCTGCCGAGTCACGTGACCGGGAGATTTAAATGCATAGGAGATACCGGCACCCCATACTGGGGCCTATAACTTGGAAAGCAGGGCGTCCCCGTGGCTGAAATTAATGTGGTTCAGCTCAGGAGCCCCTTGCTCCCGTACATTATTAGTAAAATTCACATTAAAGCAGCTTTATTACCTTAGCGGGTTGCCACTACGGTAATTATTATTATTTTATTTTTTATTTTTTTAATACTAGTGTGCGGGAGCAGGGGGTCTCCTGAGCTGAACCTCGTTGATTTCAGCCTTGGGGACCCCATACTTCCCGAGTTACAGGCCCTGTTATGGGCTACCGGTATCTCCTGCAGTATTTAAATCCCCGTCACATGACGCGGAGGATTTAAACAAACTGTACAATTGCCTGTAAGAGCTGTGTATGGAGATGCAGCATCTCCATGCAGCTCTTCCAGGCTGCAGTTTAAAACAAACAGTTGCTGATCAATAGGACTTATAGTGCGATAACACTGAGAAAAAACACGTCGTTCGATGCGTCATTTTTTTAACCGAACTTTAAAAAAATGCTGTTTTTTTTCTTAGTGAATACTGTTTTGACCAACATTTTAGCGCGATAAAACAATACACAGTTGATCAGCAATGCACTGATTTTATCACTGTTTAGTGACTAGGCCCCTAAATCTCTTAACGTGGCTTTAACCTAATTTAACATCACTTTAACACCAACAGTGTATCTTCAAAGGACTATAACATAATGCTAACTAGGATGCATGTTAGGGATAATGACATGCAAATCAGATGTTATCATCATAGCATCAGATAAAGCCTGTCATGGTTAACGTGGGGACTTAACAATATGTTGTTTAAGTTATATCTAAAGTTGATGTTACTACTATCCAGACACTGAAATATGGCTTTTGCAGTGTGTAGATGGCAATAACATCACAATTAGGCATCATTTAAATAACATAGCATTATTTATATCCTCTCACTCTGTCTCCACTTCAGCAGGGGCCCTATTTCATGATTGGGATAGGAGTAACACCAAGGCTGGTCTTAAGTCACGTTTTTGAAAAATAAGGTAACTTTACACTCCAATAACATGAGATAAAGCCCAGGGCCACCGACAGGGCTGGAGAGTAAGGACAAATGGGGGGCATGTTCGGCACATCCAGAAGTTCGGCTCGGCCAACATGCCCACCAGCACCTATTATCCACTCTTCCCCCCCTCTACCGCTTGACAGGTCATCAGCAGTAGACTTCAATCCTTGACCCTGGGAAAGCTGTCAGTAGGCCTGGTTAAGTCTGTGCAAATTAGATGTAGTTCAGACGTTATTTCTACATTTAATAAAAAGTGAGGATACCATGTTAACTCAAGGATCATAACATTTGTTCCTGTTTTAGGTAATGTCACTTTTTAAGCCTTGATGTAACAGAGCTTTATGGATCTACAGTAGCACCGTAAGGTTCTATTTAGCCATCTTGCATGCAACACTGGGGTGAGCCATTTTAGGGAGTTATTTTTCCAAACCCTGCTGCCTGATCATAATTGACTGCAGCTGCACATCTTCTAAGAGCAGGTGTTAACCTCTTCAGCTTCAAACAAAGTAAATTGCTCTTCTGAACTCCCCTCTCACAGAACCGCAGGTTGTCAGTAGGCCAGATACAATATGCTCCATTCTGTGTTTTTCCCCACGAAAATATTTTTTTTCCTTAGTCAGAAAAGTATTTTTGTGTGTATGTCTGCCAACCTGCATGGATCATAAGATCATAAGTGAAAAAATATTTGCGGGAAATGCAAATCAGCATGTAAATTAGTCATTTTTGCAAAATGACTCATTCATATTATATTCAGTTAACTGTGAAGTGCAGTAAAAACTGAATACATAAGACATTTTGCAGTTTTCTTTTTGTTTAATCCATGCCGGCAAAATTAGAAAACTGCCTATGTATATGTACAGTAACGCTGTTTCCCCCACCCTCTGGGAGATTCTGCCATTACATGGTGTATGGTGCATACCTGCTGACTCACAGTAGAGCCGAGTCTCCGCCGTTGTTGTTGGGGAGAACAGGACAGGCTTCTGGGGTACATTACCGGTCTCTATCTCTGACAGTACAGCGCCTCCATCTGCTGCAAGCTCCAGATGTATGAAGGCAATCTCCTGCAGAAGAACTACTTCACTCCCCCCAGACAGATTGCACACTAGAAAGGAGTATGATCAACTGGAACTGTTTTATTCTTCTGCTTCAGCACAGTGTAACACAGGCTTCTGCCCAAACCAGCTCACACAACCTCTGGATGGTCCCTGGACATCCACTCCAGGCTAAGGGCACCTGAAGAAGTCCTTATTCTTCCTTAGTCCTCTAGCAGAACCAGGGGAATGGTATCACTCACTCTCCCCCAAAGGGAAGAGGAACAGAAGGTGCCAATGCTCAGTCACCTCTGTGTTTTACCAGCCTCTCTCAAGCGGGGAGAGGCACTGATTAAATTTAGCAGTGCAACCCCTTAAGTACAAGTGAGGAAGGTGCTAGGTCTGAACCCAGGATTGGGCAGAACACAGACCTAGTCCCACCTCCTCCTCTGTCACTCAAGGAAGCTGCTTCTGTAGGGAAACCCCAGGATTGGTCCTGCCACTGCCTGTGCTGTTACCAGGGCTTACCTGACAGGGAGGGCAGACTGGTAGCCAAAACCAGGCATGGCTACATATATAATCGCTGCAATATAGATAAAAAAAAACTAACTCATAAGGGGAATGTCCTTCCCCTCAATATCCAGCTAGCACCACCTCTATCCACCTTTAAGACCCACCTTAAAACACACTTGCTTAACAAAGAATATGAGTAGCTCCATGGCTCATAATTAACACCTCATAAATAAACCTTGGCCCCTTGCAGACACACTTACCAGAACGCCCTCCTACTGTCTCTGTACGTTCTTACTACCTACCAATTAGATTGTAAGCTCTTTGGAGCAGGGACGCCTTTTCCTATATGTTACTTTTATGTCTGAAGTTCTTCTTCCCATTGTGTGTTATTTGTGTTACTTGTTATTTATATGATTGTCACATGTATTACTGTCGTAAAGAGCTATGTACATTAATGGCGCTATATCAATAAAGACATACATGCATACTCATAATGTCTCCTTCTACAAGGCTTTGCAACCACTGAAAATACACACACCCATATCAATATATATATGAAAAACAAGTATCGATAGTGATCAAAGCATTCACAACGTATGCCTTCATGACCACCATGCTTATGAATACATAACGTTATCCTAATCTGCCAACCCTTCGCATGCCAAAAATGCTAGTAAGGCATTTTATTAGGGCCTCATTTGTTTAAATGGCATTGACGGACCTAATAGAAAAAATGGAACTTACCAGTTCTTGAAGAGGTCCATCTGAATGTCTAAAAGACAAGCAATAATCTAGTCTAAAAGTCCAAACTCTGCAGACCCTAGCCTTTGGTCTTAACATTCAAATCTGCAATCCAATGGTTCAAAGCATCTCTAATCCACAAAAACACCTTTATCTTAGTTTTTTTCTTCTATCATCTTCAGATATTCACTAATCTTCTATATGTGTTTTCGCACCACAATCCCAATTTAACTGCCAATTAATTACTTGAATGGCCATCAAGCTTGAAGAAAATTAAATAGTTAAATGCATAAATAAGCAAATAGTGTTATGTAATTTATCATACATTGTTGATGGGCTGCATGGTATTATAAAGGTTTGACTATTATATAGTTAATTCTTTAACGCGTGGGATATGTGGGAATAAATTGATGACTTGAGGAAAGGTATATGTACGCCAATTGTGTAGTAAATCTTCCTGAAGATCATATATTCCATCCATAATCTGCGATTGGCATCTAAGAAATTGGCATACATATACTGTACCTTTCTCCACGTCATCCATTTATTCCCACATCTCATGCGCTAAAGAATTAACTATATAATAGTAATTCCTTTACAATCAATACTTATGGTGGTGAAAATACTGTTTCTTTGGCTGCAGGGAAATGTTAGAAAATTGATTTTTATATTAAATGATTGTGAAATTGATATTAATTATGTTATCATTGTTTGCACATGTAACAGTGCTTCCCCCACCCTCTGGGAGATTCTGCCATTACTGGTTATGTGGTGCATGATACCTGCTGGTAACAGGAGGACTGAGCCGTCCGCCTGTGGTAGTGGGGACACAGGATCAGGTTTCTGGGGTACATTACCCACATGGTTCTCTAGCAGTGCAGCATCTCCATTTGCTGTAAGCTCCAGATAGGTGAAGATGATCTCCTACAGTAGAACTAGTACCTCTCCCCCAAGTAAGATCACACACTAGGCGGGAGTATAACAAACAGGAACGGTTTATTCTCTTGGTCTGTGCAGTACAGGAAGAAGGCAGGTCTCTGCCCACTGCAGTCTCTGGGATAGTCAACTTGAGGATGGTCCCTGTACTACTACTACTACTACTACTACAGGTCAGGGCCCCTGCAGCTATCCTGGTTCTTCCCTGGCCCTCTATCAGGACCAGAGTTATAGGGTATCACTAGGGTGACCAGATTTTGAAAATGAAAAACTGGGACATTTTTTTTTTTACATAACAGTTTATTTATTGTAGTACACTTATACTTTACTACCATTAGTCCTTGTTACGTGTGTGTGTACCTGTGGACGGACGTTCAGAGGTACACAATTAGGAGGCTTTATAATGTGAAATTATAATAGGCTTTATTGTGCCTGTTCCTTTTCATCAGGAAAATTATCCAAACACAGGGGGGGGGGAACAAAGCTTCCATTCACTTGGGAGTAATTCTAGTGAAAACACTATGCAACCAATTCACATCTCCCTAGTCAAGCATTTCTCCCCAGCCCCAAACATAGCATGAAAATAAGCAGATATAAGCAGTCTCTTAATAATGAAAGTCTTATCTGTTTATCAGCTGTAGAGTAAGCTTCTCTGCTCTCCTGGAACCACACGGAGCGTGCACAGAAAATCAGCATCCAGGTTTAGAAGTCTTATTTGGGCCTTGTGTCTTGAAAGCAGCTCTGCTAACTTTTGGCAGAGCTCAAAACAAGTGTGTCTCCAAGTTCAGCTCAGGTGTCAGCTAAAGAGTTCTCACTTCCTGTGTCAAAAGACAGGCTTTCTAAGCCATCTAATTCAGGCAGGTGGTGTTTAGTAATTAACTACAAGAGGTTAACCACCACACTGCTGGATTAAAGACACATTAATGAACAGGGATAAGTCTCCTGTTACATACCTCCCCTGTTTGTGGGAAGCTCGGGCTTACCACGGCCAAAGCCCATCCTTCCACTCATTCGAGATCTTTCTGTGACTTGAATGAGAGTGGATGGAGGAAGAGAACCTTCTGTCCCTTTCTCCAGTTTATTTTTGTCTCCTCCCGAAGGTGCTTGAGATCAGCACTCCTCAGTCGCTCGAGGAGGACTTTTTCCACGTAAAGTCTTCTTATTGCTTGCGCGGTCTTGAGATTTCTGTTGCGTCGGGCACTCCTCTTTTTGTAGACAAAGTGTATGGCAACAGTTGTAGAGCAGTTAGGACTAGCCCTTGGAGTTTTCTGCTCTTAAAGCGGTCTTTCTGCAGCTTCTCCACACCACGGAGTCACCAGTTCAGCTTCTTCAGCTAAGGATTCTGCACTCCTACCTCTGTTTGTTGCCTGTTGGGCAGCTGTAGGTTTGGCTAGTGCTTTCTATGGTGGCTCAAACTTCGTATTTTTGTTTTGAAGTTGCGTTGAGTCCCCAACTCTCACTGTACCCTTGTCCTCACGGGCATTAGTTACTGTGGGATAATGGTGCTTGTGCAGTGCCAATACCTTTTTCCGTATTGGAGGAATCTGTATCAGAGTCTCCTTCATATTCTGGAGCTCTGTAATTTTTGTCGTCAAGGTTGCCGCTGCGTCTGTTTTCTCCTTGGTGTACTGACTCAAGGGAATGGAACAGTTTCTCTGTCTCTCCAGCTCTTGCTCCAGTTTCTGAGCCTTCTCACGCTGCCTCTCATACAGTCACCTGGTATCGAAGCACCGCCTCCAATGATGCTCTGAAGACATGCAGCGTGGCCTTTAGCTCCTCATACTGCTCT
>CM071567.1:262398268-262426949 GCA_036426205.1 Ascaphus truei | reverse complement strand
ATGTGGGGACGTAATGGGTATTCAGACGTTCCTGCAGTGCATTGTTAATCCTCTTAGCAAGCCTGCAGCTTTTTTCCTGCAGCGTTTGTGCTTCTCCTCAGCATAATGGAGGTGTAAGCAGACCTTGCAGTTGGTTTGCAGTTGGTGCTCGCTTCAAACATTTCCTCTTTCAAAAGTTTATTTCTTTTTTAAGAGCCTGCAGCTCTTCATTCTTCCCTTGACGTATTCTGTCAACTCAGAATTTTTCTTTTTAATTCTTTAAATTTTCTCTTTTTTCAGTCTCTGTACTATTCAGGGCTTCCTTGCAGTCCACCTTCCATTTTTGGCACACTGCTTGGAGGCGGCTGTCCTGGCGTGAGAATTCCATCTCAGGTTTAAGTTCTGAAGCTCCTTCTGACGAGACTTTGAGTTCTAAGTAGATGTAGGATAGTTTTCCTTGAAATGTCCAGCTCTCAGTGAGACTGTGTAGTTCCTTTCTGGAAATTCCAGGTCTGTGCGGCGGCAGCTGTTGGTCTCATGATGTGAGGCATCAAGTGCTCTGCGGGTGTTGAACCTTTTCTGAGATACGTCCACTCATTCGGACACTGTTGATCTCCTGTTGTGAGGCACTTCAGATCATGCGAAGGTGTGAACCTCTTGCTGGAAGACTGTCATCTGCTTCAGTGGCCTCCATACTTCCGCTTTAGCGTAGCCACCATTTTATCAGATTGGCTCTGCTTTCATCCCATGGTGGAAATAGTAGCCTTGCAGATACTAGCTAGTCTTGGATCGTCCAATTCTGTGCCTGGCTAAAGAGTAAATGTGAGCACATCTGTTGTAGCCTCACGTTATTTTTCAGTAGCTCCGCGTAACCATCTTTCTTTTTGATCAATGTTCAAGGAGTAAATCACAGTCACGCCTGGCAATCTTCAGGGCGTCTTCAGGGCTGGTCAAGGGATCGTCACTCACTGGTTCTGGCTCCGTCCTGGAGACTGGTTGAGGGTTCCTCACTGTGGGCACGCGACAGACACTTCTTTGGGGTACACGACTTCTGCCTTGGGCCCTCTGGATATTCAAGTTATACGCGGGACGAATTCTCCATTTTCTAGCCTGAGGGCATCTCTGTCCCCTTTTTCCACAGGATCTGCGGACCTGTCTGTTACTTCCACTGTAAGTGAAGAATCGCTTTTCTTTTTTCTTCTTTTGATTTGGATGACACCGTCCCCTTCAGGGATACGGGGTCTCCATCTTCATTTGAAGTTTTGCGGCTGCACTGGATCCACTCGGCTTTTCTTGCACGTAATAGCACGGAAATATTCGGTGATCCAACTGCTCCGCGTCTGTCTCCTGCTGATTCATATCGTCATCAAAGGGAGCGGTCTTTTCTGTTCGTGCCGAGTTCAGGCACCCCCACCATTCTTGGTGTGTGTTTTGGGGGTGTGACTCCGGTTCGGGTTCCCGTGAAGAGAGTTCGTCCTCTTTATTGGATTGGAAGGGCACCATCTTCAGTTGGGGTAGGGTCATTACAGGAACGCTGGCATCTGGCTCATTTTTAGGCTATTAGGTGTCATGTTCTTCCTGGACTCAGAGGCGCTATGCAGCTTTGCCACTGTATTTGCTAGAACCCCCAATTGTGTAATCTACAGATGGGCATATTTTGCTTGAGAAGTCGTGGCTCTCACAGGCATATCTGTAGACTTTTCTTTCTTGGGTAATTTGTTTTTGTTTGTTTTTTTTTCAATATCAGCAGTATGGGCATGCATTTCTCTTATCAGGTTAACAGATTGTGCAGTTGCTAGTAAAAAAGTCATTGTATACACGAGTTTATTGGCCTAGGTGAAATCCCTCCGCTTCAGCAACAGAATTTGGTTTTTTCCTGCCTGAGTTCAGTAATTTTCAGTCTCATCTTTGGGATTATGGCATTCACACTTACACTTTGGGTGTCTGTTTTGCTCCCAATATAATAGGTATACTTTTTTACTTGCAGAAAAAAAAAAATTCTTTGCGTTGGACTCAACACTCAATTGGCAAAGCAATTGGCTTTGAAAAAACTTTTTCTTTATAGGGCAATTTTACACTTTTCTGCATATACTCCATTCACAGCTGGTAGTGCCCTAGCGTGTGTGGCAACTTTATTTGCAAATCAGTACCACTCGTGGGTCACCATCTGTTTTCACTGCTTCAGCGAAAACTTTGTGAAAACAAGAAAAACACTACCCTTTTTAAGGGCTCTACTCTTCTTGAACCCTGACTATGGCTGAAAGGCAAAATCCCTATTTCAATTACCGTATTACACTTGTGATAGGTAATTAAAGGTTTACCTGCTTCAGCAGTCTCTTGGATTGGGGAAAAGAGTACATCTGTGGTTTTGTAGGTTCATGCAGTGTAAGTTTCAGTGGGTGTGTCCCTTAAATCTGATCTGTGCTGCATGAGGGTTTTTTTTTTTTTTTTTTCAAGTTGTTTTAGACTGTTGTAGGCAAAAAAGCTAACAAAAATTTCACATAAAAACTTGGGCCTTTTTAACTACAAGGACACCTCTTGTCCCAACTTCTGACGACCATATGTGGACGGACGTTCACGAGGGACACAATTAGGAGGCTTTATAATGTGAAATTATAATAGGCTTTATTTGCCTGTTCCTTTTATCAGGAAAATTATACCAAACACAGGGGGGGGAACAAAGCTTCCATTACTTGGAGGTAATTCTAGTGAAAACACTATGCAACCAATTATTCCCTAGTCAAGCATTTCTCCCCAGCCCCAAACCTAGCATGAAATAAGCAGATATAAGCAGTCTCTTAATAATGAAAGTCTTATCTGTTTATCAGTGTAGAGTAAGCTCTCTGCTCTCCTGGAACTGCAACGGAGCGTGCACAGAAAATCAGCATCCAGGTTTAGAAGTCTATTTGGGCCTGTGTCTTGAAGCAGCTCTGCTAACTTTGGCAGAGCCTCAAAACAAGTGTGTTCCAAGTTTAGCTCAGGTGTCAGCTAAAGGTTCTCACTTCCTGTTTCAAAGACAGGCTTCTAAGCCATCTAATTCAGGCAGGTGGTGTTTAGTAATTACTACAAGAGGTTAACCACCACACTGCTGGATTAAAGGCAAATTACTGGAACAGAGGATAAGTCCCCGTTACAGGACCTCACTAATCAAACAAAAAAAAAACCCAGAGTGTAATGATTCTGAACCCCATAACCAGTGTTCAGGATGCCTCTCTTCACATTTCTAAAGCAGCAATCCCGCCTGGGATCTTATCGATCCACAGTCCCTCAAGTACTATAGGAGGGGAGGTGTTCCCTACCTGTCTTCCGATGTCTCCCGTGTGAAGCTTGAGTCAGATCTGAGAAGAAAGCAGGGTAGGTTACTCGGTGTAGGTATAGGGGAATAGATAAGAACGGAGGGTGGAGGGGAGGGGAGAGAGACAGGTGGAGGGTGAGGGAGGGAGGGAGGGTGAGAGGGAGAAGCAGGGGGAGAGAGGGGGAGAAGGGGACACACCACACACGGTACATACACCACACCCAGTGCGACACACACACTTGTACACACACACACAAAAACGACAACGAACACACACACACAGACACCACACACACACACCCACACACACACACACACACACACACACACACACACACACACAACACACACACACACACCACCACACACACCACACACACACAACACACAACAACACACACACTGGTGTACACACCACACACACACACACCCGGACACTCACAAAACACTGGTAACCACACAACACTGGAACACACAACCAGGACCCACACACTGGTACACACACACACACACAACACCAACGGTACCACAACAACACATGGTAAACAACACACACAACCACAACACACACTGGTACCACACACACCACACACACACACACAACACACACACACACACAACCACACACACAACAACGGTAACACACACACACACACACACACACACACACACACACACTGGTACACACACACACGTACACACACACACTGGTACACACACACACGGACACACACACACCCACACCAAACTGGTACACAACACAAACTGGTACACCCACACACTGGCACCAACACACACTGGTACACACACCACACTGGTACACACACACACTGGTACCACCTACACACTGGTACACACACAGCACTGGTACACACACACCGCACACACACCAGGTACACACACAACACTGGTAACACAAAAAACACAAACACAAAACAGGTACCACACACAATGTTACACACACAACACTGGACACACACACACACACCAACACCAAACACACACACACACAACACACACCACACACACACACACACCACAAACACACACCACCACACACAACACACACACACAACACCACACACACACACACACACACGTACACAAAACACAGTGGAGTACAGACAGAGGCAGCCACAAGCAGGTGGCTTTAACTTTAAAAAAATTCTTCCATCAGGGGGGAATCTAACACTTGATCTATACCCGATAACCGAAATCTTTTGAGAATTACTTGACACTAACCCTACTTCGGTAGAAACTTCTACCCCCCCCTACTCAGGTATTTCTGGATCTTTCTGTGATGTTTGTGCGCCTTAGAGATTTGGAAGATCTCGCCGAACAGGGTAATAATGAGGAGATTCACAAGATCTCACACTGGGGATGGGGATCCAATCTCAAAGAAAAAATCGGTTTGCATCTCATTTTGTAAAGGGCCCTACCTTTCTATGTTTGAAAATTTAGTAATTCGTGATCTTAGGATTTGCGCCAGGGTTTTTCATTCCCCATAGTGGTTATGATAATCTCAATAAAAAGATGAACGTCTTGCGATCAAACATTGCAAGGACAATCCTATGTTAATTTTAAAAATGCGACAAAGGGTGTGCCGTGGTGGTTCAGAGTAGGACAGACTATTCAGGGAGGCCTTTCGCCACTTGGGATGTGTCCTCCTACTCTGAACTACCTCGGGACCCAACTGAAGGATTCCTAAAAGGAGTTAATGGATGTCATTGACTTGGGGACAGCAACACACATTTTGGAATAAAGAGAAGTAGGTTTTTTGATAATCCACATCCAGTCAGACCCATTTTTCACCATCCCACAAAGATCACAAGACATGGTTGACCTCCTGTCGCCGACGATTGTATCTGATTGGATCTTTGGAGATGGTTTATCTCTTACGCAATTATTTGCAACCGTTGTAGGACCTTACCTTCTTCATTTGACTCAGGTGATTTACTGACTCAATTGAAGAGATAATCTTGGCAAACAAGACTTCTTTGGGTGACCATGGATGTGGTCTCCCTATACTCAATATAGAGCCGAACTGGGGATGAACGCTGTACGCCATTTCATAGAATGTCGGGAAGCTCAATACTATGACCACATTTATATGGAATTCTTCTTTTTCTTCTCACACACAATTATTTTCTTTTGAGCCACCAGTTTATTTTACAATACAGGGGAACGGCCAATGGGGACAAGTTTGCCCCCTCCTATGCCAATCTGTTTATGGGGTGGTGGGAATATGAACTTTATTTATAATAGCCACGAATATTAGAACAATATTATTTTTTACAGCGTTTTATTGACGACTTGCTTATTTTTGGCACGGGCAGCACTGACACTGTAAAAAAATTTTTTAATTAGTACAATGACAACAAACCTAAATTAAATTTACAACCCAACTTCAATGCACATCCCATTAGCTTCCCGGAACATTCTTATCTTGTATGGATCAGCCGATCACATCGGATACTTTGGGAGACAATGCGAGAGTTTATGAGAGCAGACAGTTGTCACCCCAGGTCGTAATTGCTGGATACCAAAAAGTCAGTACCTCAGATGAGAAGAAACTGCTCCACTCTAGTGGGTTTCTGGCTAGTTCTGGGGCCCTGAACTGATCGATTTGTAGAAAGGGGCTACAATAGGGGGACCTAAACATCACATTGGAAGAAGTAAGTAATTAAAATAGACAGGTAAGGGACATGCTTCCCGTAAACGGTCCAGAGGGAGGGATTGGTGCCGAAAGAGGTATTCGAATGATGTGATGGGATAAAACATCTCCCTTGTTAATCACCCAGTTTAGCAAAGCAAGTTACCAGTTAATAGTACATTAATAAAACTGGGGATTGCTAATATGGATCCCATTCTCCGCCAATATTTACGGAGAGGGGACCCAAGAGTGTGTTTAGGAAGGCCAAAACCTTGGCCACATTCCTATCCCCAATGTATTTCACTCCGAGCAACATCACAC
Organism: Ascaphus truei; assembly: GCA_036426205.1. Lineage (NCBI taxonomy): Eukaryota > Metazoa > Chordata > Amphibia > Anura > Ascaphidae > Ascaphus > Ascaphus truei. The sequence continues at coordinate 262,420,701 of CM071567.1, read as the reverse complement.
ATATCAATGCACTAAGGATTCTTCAGATTGAAATTGATAACATAGTACATGTATGCCACCCTCCCAAATGGATACTTTTCCCAGTCCGCAAAGACGATTACCATTCAATACCTTCATCAATTGCAATACATCTTTGTAATATATGTCATTAGTTGTGGCTGTGGGAGAGATACGTTGGCAGGACAACAAGGCCTCAATTACGGATCCAAGAGCACTCAGGCAATTAGGAAGGGAGATTTGATGCACCCTGTCTCTAAACACTTTGCGAATGTAAAAAGGGGGGCTCAACAAACTTCAATTTCAAGGAATAGAAAGCCTTCAACAAAAGGAAGAGAGCGGGTGACCTTATAAAAAGACTAGACTGTAGAGAATCCTACTGGTATTCTATTAAAGACACGTTCCCCTGAAGGGATAAATTGAATGGAAGCTTAATCATTTTTGACATAATTAATTCTGAACGAGTATTGACGACAATGTCTCTAGAAAGACTTTGAATATGTCCTTTTCGTATATTCCTTGATCTACTTTTGGTAAAAAATTGGAACTTGTGGCTAAAACACTCTATTGATAAGTACCTATGTATGTGGGAATATATAATCAAGTTTGTATATTATATATATATATCCTTAGAGTCATCAGATAATGCTATTGATGGAAACCACATTACTGAGGTATGTACCAAAATTAATTGGAAATCAATTGGTGGCTAATACCCTTCCAACACAGCATTGTATATAACTAAAACAGCATGGGGGTCATGCTGATTTGTACAAAAATGACAACCTGTCAGGACATCCATATGAGTAATTCATAGGCAATTGACTGAGATAGATATCCTTTGCATCCATTATGGGGTTAAATAATGGTTTGTTAATGTGGTGTAGAAATAGAAAAAGGAAAGATACATGTTTCAGAGTATGTGAAAATATGTTGATCAATGTTATGTTTGTATTCATGTATATGTCAATTAACAGCGATTGATGCTGACCTTTTGGTTTGATGTGTTTTGTCCCTGTATGAGTGTACTATCACTCTTAGACGACAGGTATGTGATGTACCACATTTTATTAACTCTTTGCCCTGGATAAAAACAAGGGTTGCTCGATTCTGAGATCTCTTGTGGTGAGACCTTGTGGATGCGGGCAGGAAGGGTGTTATAGAGTTTTTGTCGCATGTTCGTATTGAGAGAGGTAGTTTTTGTCAACAGGGGGTTGACCGCATGACGCATGGGCGGGGCAGAGGCGAGACAGAAACTGCTGGGTGAGCCACGCATCTCGCCCGGGAGAACTGGTCTACACTGTACTTGCGATGGCATACCCAGTCATTGATCTGATAGGCTTGTCCCGCAGGAGAGAGGGCTGGGCAAAGTCTTGCATGTCCTGACGAGGTGATGCAGGGATCACACCAATTGGCTAAAACATGGTCAGTGAACGTCACCTCGACCGCGGTTCGATTGGCGCGAAAGCAGCATCAGCTGCTATTAAATGTCCTGCAACTGCACATAACACACTTCTTGACCAAAAGTGCCTGGGTGCACGAAAAACGCGTCGAAGTAGGTTGGTAACCCCGTTTTTATGAACCCAAATAAAGATTTTTGCCAGACCTGCTCCGCATACCTTTCGGCTGTGCGCTGCACCAACATACAAATGGTGGGAGAAAAGAACATAAAAATGCGGAAAAAACACACCACCGAAAAAGAAGTATGAAAGAAAAAAAGAAAGGCAATCCCCCCAACCCGCGGAGGGGGATAGATGGGAGAGAAGGGATGCAAAGATACTGGACAAACGACGCCAAATTATTAAAAAGGAAGAGGCCCGCAGACAAGGCGATAAAGACGCGCTTCAGAGGTATGCAGCCACACACAATGAATCAACCAGAATGAAATTCACCATTTCTCTATGATAAGTTTACTTAGAACTTTGAACTTTGCCTACACTTGAACGAACAAGATGTCATAACTTAACACAATAAAACAGGTGACGGCCAAGAGGATTCACCACCGGCAAAACCACAATGTGGACAAAACCAAACCCAATAAGAGGCAAGTCAACAACCTGCACGCATACCATCGTTCCCTGCACCAAGGGGACCGTAGGGTGTAAACCCAGGGCATGCCAGATCTCCTGGTGCCAACAAATCCCTTAAAGGTGAAATAGATGAGTGCAAATTCAAAGGAGCAAGAAAAAAACCAAAAAGAAGCAAGAGAAAAAACCCCCAGCGTGTCGTAGGGTCAGATCGTGGGGGACTGCACCAAGTCCTATCAAATGGCGCATGTATTGGTAGCCCCAGGATCGGGCATTGACTAGAACACCCCCACTTGTTTTTGTGTGCTTCTCTCCTTACACATAATATGAGGAAGCCCGCCTAAGGCATCCCGGGCCCTGTCCCTGCCCACACTTCATGTAGGTACACAGGCAATGGCCCCCCCAAGGCAACCATCAGACCTTTTTTCTCCCTTCCCATATGTCCTGGGCATGGGTGATACGATGATGCTACGTGGGCGGGGCCGTATGATGCCGGGGAACGCAGTGGGATTGGCCAAGAAGGTAGCAAGCTGGGGGGTGGACTTGACATATGCCGGGACGAATACTAATATCAGAAAGGCTAAGATGTTTTATACAGAAGCCCAACCCCTGGACATTAAAAAAAATGATCCTCACCGCGGGCTTGCTGCAGTATCATCCTACGCACACCCTCACTCGCGCACCGCCGCGAGCCAATAACAAAACAAAAACCGGGAACAGCCACGGGGGAAAACCCTGGGACATTTCCGGGACACACAGGAACCAGGACAGCAACCGAAAAAACCTGGGGGACTGTCCTCGGCAAAAAGGGACGCCTTGGTCACCCTAGGTATCACTACTCTCCCCCAAGGGGAAGAGGAACAGGGGAGGCCAAGCTCCAGGCACATGGTGATACTTGCCTGAAGAACTCAAGAGGGGAGAGGACACTTACAAAATTTGTGCGGCACAGCCCTGAGCTAAGATCGGAGGGGCACAAGGGATGTCCCATGGACTTGGTCATTGCTCAGGGCCTGATGTCACCACTTCCCAACGGTCAACTCCAGTGACTTATCTGTTTATCAGCTGTAGAGTAAGCTTCTCTGCTCTCCTGGAACTGCACGGAGCGTGCACAGAAAATCAGCATCCAGGTTTAGAAGTCTTATTTGGGCCTTGTGTCTTGAAAGCAGCTCTGCTAACTTTGGCAGAGCTCAAAACAAGTGTGTCTCCAAGTTCAGCTCAGGTGTCAGCTAAAGAGTTCTCACTTCCTGTTTCAAAAGACAGGCTTTCTAAGCCATCTAATTCAGGCAGGTGGTGTTTAGTAATTAACTACAAGAGGTTAACCACCACACTGCTGGATTAAAGACACATTACTGAACAGGGATAAGTCCCCTGTTACAGTACCTCACTAATCGAACAAAAAAAAACCCAGATGTGAATGATTCTGAACCCATTAACCAGTGTCAGGATGCCCTCTCTTCACAATTTCTAAAGCAGCAATCCCGCCTGGGATCTTATCTGATCCACAGTCCCTCAATGTACTATACTGGAGGGGAGGTGTTCCCTACCTGTCTTCCGATGTCTCCCGTGTGAAGCTTGAGTCAGATCTGGAAGAAAGCAGGGTAGGTTACTTCGGTGTAGGTATAGGGTAATTAAGATAAGACACGGAGGGTGAGAGAGACAGGGAGGGTGAGAGAGACAGGGAGGGTGAGAGGGACGGGGAGGGTGAGAGGGAGACAGGGGGAGAGAGGGGGAGACAGGGACACACACACACTGGTACATACACACACACACTGGTACACACACACACTGGTACACACACACACACACACACACACTGGTACACACACTGGTACACACACACACACACACACACACACACACACACAACACACACACACACACACACTGGTACACACACACACACACACAGACACTGGTACACACACACACACACACACACACACACACACACACACACACACACACACACACACACACACACACACACACACACACACACACACACACACACACACACACACACACACACACACACACACACACACACACCTAGAATAATTGTTTGGTTGGTGTGCAGGGAATTCAACTGAACGTCTGTTCCTTACTGATTTGCGTTTCTGTATGCTGCCCATAACCGCCAGAGAATTACTCCTGAACAGAAGATCCTACTTGGTTCAGGTAAGGTGCGGTGTATATATACATACGTTTACATATATTGTGTGTGTATACACATACATAATTACATATTATATAACATCTTGAGTTGGGGAGGCCTTCATCCAGCCGTGAATTGACAAGGGCTAGTGTGTGTGTGTGTGTGTGTATATTTTTTTTTTATTATTTTATCAGTAATTATGTGTATCTTGTATATCCCTCATGCTTTAAATATATTTATATATTTTTTTTAAGTCATTTATAGATTAGAGATGGTTGTCCCTTTCACTGGTGTTATATCAGTTGTCCCATTTAAAGCTTTCCCTTGTTGATTTAGCCTGTCAGCCAATGATTTTTCAGGTCTGTTCTATTTAAGATGCATGTGTATGATTAGTAACTATCCATGGAGAAAGTCAGCTGAAGCTGATGAAACGCCGTCGGGTGACGTCATCGTGCACACGTGACCACGTGACCACGTGACCACGCTGCCACGAGGTGCTGTGTTGTGTACTGAGGGACTCTTTGCTTGTGCTGCTGTAATTAGCTGTTAGAGAGCTATTGATTTAACACAGAGGCTGGAGGAAAGCTGATGCACATTGGAGCTGTGTGGAAGTTGGAGCCAGTGTCATTTGACACCAACAAACACTGACTTTTCCTACAAACAGAGTCCAAGATGAATTCAAGCCTCAGCAGTGGTATTGTACCTCTTAAAAGCATAGAAACCCTTATGTGATTTTTACCTCTTGTTTTCTTGTAAGTGCGCATTACCATTTTTTACCTTATAATAAATTCTTATTTTTGGTAATGCACTAGGGTTGTGCGCTGTTCTCTTTTCTTGCAGAGATATAGAGATACTAGCTGATATACCCGGCGTTGCCCGGGATGTAAATCCGTAATAGGTAGTATTATTTATAAATCGTGGAAAAATAGGTGACTATTTGTTGTAAAGGTTGGATAATAATGTTGAAAAGAAAGATGGAAGAAAATGTAATACGATGTTGTATAAAAATGGTTTATTGTAAACACACCACAGTACAATGTATATTTTGGTGACATAAGTGATGTGAAAATGTGAGGCGTGTGTCCTGCTAGGGTGTGAGCGTGTGTGAGGCGGCAGGTGGGTGTTCAGTATGGGTAGCGCGTGGGTAGTGAGTGCTGGCTGTGGGTCGGGGTCCTGCTAGGGTGTGAGGCGGCGGGTGTGTGGCGAGTGCGCGTGACAGCTGGTCAGTGATATTGTTGCGTAGGGGCAGGATGCGGCAGGTGTGTCTCGAGTGTGTGGGGTGGGTGAAAGGCGGCGGGTGTGTGTCGAGTGTGGCGGGTGTCTGTTGAGTGCGTGCGGCGGCTGTGTGGCGCAGGGGTGTGAGCGGTGGGCGGGTGAAAGGCAGAAGTGCGGGTGGGCGAAAGGCAGAGGCGGGAGGGCGGACGTTGCCAGACCTGCTCCTCATCCCTTTCTTGGCTGTGCGCTGCACACATACCACTTTGGGCTCCCCGCCTCCCCCTGCACCCACCCCGCACCCATCTCCCGCACCAAGGGGGGGGGGGGATAGATGGGAGCGCCGGGATGCAAATGTACAAACTGCCGCCCCCCTTCTCTCCCCCGGCGGGCAGCCACGGGATCCCGGGGCAGAATGGTGGGACACCGCGCAGCCACCCCTGCCCGCCCCCATCTCCCGCACCAAGGGGACCGTAGGGGAAGGGAGCGCCTGGACAGGAGGCAAAGGATCAAAAACCCACGTCCTATCACCCCGGGCGGGCAGAGGGGGGAGACACCGCGCAGAGGAGCCAGGATCGGGCAGAGACACACCACGTGTGCTCTACAAAAGGATGCGGAAGCCCCGCCTAAGGGCACCCTGGCCCTGCCCACCCCCAGACACACAGGCACTGCCCCCCCAGGCACCCTTCCTTTCCATTCCCACATGCCGGGCCTTGGTGAACGATGATGCCGTGGGCGGGGCTTAATGCCGGGACGCAGGGGATTGGCCAAGGTAGCAAATGCTGGGGGGTGGGACTTTGTACAATGCCGGGCCGCATCCTCCTATCAGCAAGGCTAAGCATGTTTCTACAGAAGCCCAACCCCTGGCATTAAAAAAAATGACTCACCGCCGGGCTGCTGCAGTCTCCTCCTCCGCACACCGCTCACTCGCGCACCGCCGCGAGCATTAAAAAAAACCGGGAACACACGGGGGAAAACCCGGGACATTTCCGGGACACACAGGAAACCAGGACAGCAACCGAAAAACCGGGACTGTCCCGGCAAAAAGGGGACGTCTGGTCACCCTAGGTATCACCCACTCTCCCCCAAGGGGAAGAGGAACAGGGGAGGCCAAGCTCCAGGCAATCCTGTGTGATCCTTGCCTCCCTCAAGAGGGGAGAGGCACTACTAAATTTGGGGCGGCACAGCCCTTGAGTACAGCTAGGAGGAGGGCACCAGGTCTGTCCCATGATTGGTCATGCTCAGGCCTGATGTCACCACTTCCCACTGTCACTCCAGTGCAGCACCGAGGAGGGGGAAAACCCCATGTTGACTACTGGCAGCCTGATTCTACCAAGGGCTTACTGCCAGGAGTATGGCAGGTTTGTAGCCAAAGGTGGCATGGCTACACACGTAGTGAATTAAGTCATCTTATATAGATTGTCACTTTTTATAAGATTTATTGCACATTTATAGGATTTATTGCTCTGTATATATTGTGGATCCAATCCCATTTTTTCACATATATTTGCATTCTTCACACTGAGCTCCAATTTTTTGTATGTGGTGTACATTTGTTTGCACTGTGTTTTTCTTTAAAACATTACAATGGTTTGGATAAAATCTGTTTTTGGTGACCAAACATACACAAATTCTTACCAACAAGTCGATCATATGAAATCACTTTTTTATTGATTGTCATAGCTCCCTTATTCTTATTTACAATATAAAATATGAGCATGGCTGAGAGGTGTGTTTGTAGTACACTGAGTGCAGGCTGTGTTACATTGGCTCTCAGAAACCTCTAAATGATTTATGCACTGTCTATCCAACACCCCCAAATGTCCATTGTCCCAGAAAATAAACAGAGACAAGTCCATCATTGGCAAAGAGAAAGTGTAGTGAGAGAGTAATGGAAACATAGAAACAAAAAGATGTGCTGATTGTAGGCACCTACTGGTTTACATTACATGATTGTACCTACTGAGTCTTCATCAGAAAGACATGACACAAAGGGCTAGATTTAATAGGATTGGTTCAAACTGAAAATAACGTGACATTACCTAAAACAGGAACAAAGTTAGAGATTTACTTAAAGGCCTCCAAATAGGTAACCTGAGATTAAAAATTACCTGGAAACACACTTGATAGAGCGATATCTGGGAAATATGCAATAAATCATTTGAATAGATTTGCCATATTTTATGTGTGTACAGTATATGTCATATGTTGTACAGTATATGGTGGTTTTGTCTCACCACGTGGTCAATCTATTCTGAGGTATGTAAGTAAATGGGCACTCTACTAAATTGATGTTGATATTTTTCTCCCTTTCTCATGCCAAAGTTAGGCATGACTTAATGTAGAGTTGTATATCCTGGCGTTAACTTTGACAGAACCGTGATGAATATAATTTAGGCCCTAATGAACTCATCTGGAATAACACAAAGCTTTTTACAGGAGTAAAACCTGGTTAATGTCACATTATTTACTTTAGTGCATACTGTGTTATGATTAACACCAAGCCATTTGTAAGTGAATGTTACTTCCACATACTGTAGATAAAGGAAAGTATATTAACACTACCAGAATTGCTTTCCAGTTCTTAGAAAAAGCATAATGAAATTGTAGTTGAAATGTTTTCAATTAAAAAACAGAGATTGCCATGCAGTCTTGGTTGGCAGTGCACATTCAATCAGCATGTAAAGTACCAACTTCAGGTTATAATGAGAGTATTTTACTAGTGGGTAAAAATTGGGGTTAAATCTTCTCACTTTACTGCAGAAATTTCATACATTTTATTTAATATGGAAGTTCAAATAGGACTTACACACGTATTAGTATGTAACAATATACACTGTACAGATGTATACCATTAGTAGCCACCATATGGTGGGCGGGTACATACATGGTGAATCAAAGGCTGTTTCTGTTGCGTACATAGAAACAGAATGTTTCAGCTAAAAATAGAAACACGCAGAACAGGAACACTTTTTTTGTATTTTGTCTAAGTAGACAAAGAATGTTTTAATGGCTCTTGCGTTCTTTTGTTTATAATATCTGATTTTGTATCTTGCAAATTATAGCCAGGAGTTTAGTGAATATCAGGAGAGATGATGGAATCAAACAAACAATGGACCAAAACACAAACACATTTTCAGAGGGGAGACAAATTCATTAGTAACATGGCAAACGCAAGCCGGCATGGTATTGAAGGGAAAAGATGTCATTGACCTTTGTGAGCATATCCAATATATTTTGGTTTAATGAGGTAATGCTTAGAGACAGCGCGCTGTTATTCGAGTAGTTGTGTCTCAGTGGAGAGGGCGATGTTGATGGAGATTACACATGAAGAAGGAAAAGATGTTTATGGATTGATCTGCAAATAGATAGGTTTTAAAGTGAGATGCAAATATGGTGGCAGGAAAAGAGAGACAACACTCTAGGAGGGGTCTGGAAACCTCGGAGGTAACATGGAATCCATAAAACAACAAGAGACTGATATAAGTTAAATAGATAGTGTTTAATGTTCACACAAAGGCAGTTAATGGAAAAGGCTAAACAAAAGGGATCTTTAAAGTCTGCCGAGCTGGGTACAAAAAGTGAGGCAGTCAGTGGGAAAAAAAGGAGCAGGGGGCAACAAGTGCAAGGAAATAAAAGGCAAAACAAAAGGTACCTTTAAAGTACGCAGAGCTAGATGCACGGTAATGGTAGCCAAGAAAAGACAATAGAATAGCCAGACTGCTGTTCAGGAAGAAAAGTGTCGACAAGCAACAACTAGCAGGCTGGGTGGAGTTTATAAACCCTTTGCTAAGGTGGCAGCTGTTCTCATGGGAGATTCTAGTTCCTACCAGCCCTGGGCCTGTACTTGACTCCTCTATGCGCCTCTACAGGTCTATGGGGAGTATTGCGGGAGGTAATCTTTACACACTCAATGAAAGAAGTGGACAGTTGTTAAGGAAAGAAGGGGCACTGTGCTCAAGACTGTTAACAACAAAAAGGGTTGGAAACATGGAGTTGTTGCATAGTCCAAGACAATACAAGAAGGGGCTATCCTGTTAACCCATGGCTGAATACAACTGTACTCCTATAAAAATGTGTCTAGCCTTTATTGACAGGAATATGGCTCTCTCTGAAGAGTAACCCCATTTGTGTATGCAGAGAACTGTTTTCAGAAGGTACATGTGCACCAGTAGCAGACACACAATTATGTGGCAGTTTTGTATAACATCTTAAATTAGAAATCCTGTTCAAAACTGAAATAGATTTTTTAAATAGGATTCAAAATTGGGAGTCCCCTGCATCTGAACCCTTTCCAGTTATAGCTTGAGGTGCTGGTGCATTTCCGGTGTTTTTTTAACATGGAGCCCTCTGTCATCGTCTAGGAAGCCGCATGGTTATTCTTTGTAGCTTTCTTTTGGCAAGCAGTTTGTCTGACATTATGTTTTTTTATGAGATGGGAGTAGAATACCGGCATCTAAAACTGTAAGGGGACTATGCACTAAGGGTTCATAAAAAAAATCGCCAGGCCATTTAAATCCCTGTTTTTGTGAGTGTTGCTATCACGGTATTCAGAAACCCTTGATTACCTTTGATAGCAAAATTCACAAACGGGCGAGTAGCCAGCGGCTTGAAGATAGACCTTCTGAAAAGGCCTTACCCCACGATTCCTTTCTACTGCAGAGAGAGCTGCTCAGAGAAAGAGCCCCCTCTGCCTACGCAAAGCTCACTCTGCGATTTTCTTTTGAACCAAGTTTTTGGGGACGATTCAGCCTTGTATTGCCCGCTTACAGAATTGTTGTAGGCCTTTTGGGTGATAAGTGCTCGATAAGTGACTTATGAACGCTTAGTGCAGAGGCCCCTAAGTATCTTGATTACCAGGGGGTTCCTGAAGCTAAAAATAGTGCAATGTAACTTAAATTAAAAAATCAATTAAAAACAATGTCAGTTTTGCTGCTTTAATCTTTACTATTCCCTTTACTATTCTCTTGTGTGTTGTCTACAGGGAGACCTCACCACTTCTGTTTCTGGCATCTGGGGCCTGGTTGCATCATGTGATCACTCCTGAAGCAACAATAAGAGCTGGAAGTGCCGGAGACACTCTGCTGTGGCCGGACCTCTGGCACTCTAAAGGTTACTGTGACCTATTCCAAGAGTTCTTATAAAATGGGTTACTGGTATGTGAAGAATATTGTTAAATTCTGTTTTTTTTTTTTTAAAAAGCAACAGCAATTTCTTTGTTGTGTCATATGGCTTGCATACAATATATACAGTGATATACACAATATCATGCTGAACTTCAAGACTTCAAACAAACAAAACGAATGCACATGAATTACATTTTTTACAATATTCAACAGGACAAAATCAGTAATTGAAAGCTTAGCTTGTTCGGGAAAAAGTAACGTTATTTCAGTATATAATACTCTTTGTTGGGTTTTGACTATCGATCCCTGTTGCAACTTTACCCTTTAGCTCAATGCTGAATATGCTTTGAAAGCAAAGATTATTATGGCATGTGGGGGACTAAAGCTGAAATGCTGAGAAAGTGTTGAGAACTGTCTGGCAAAACAGAGCAGGACACTCTGGGCAGTAAACCAAGAAAGCAATAAGAACCTCAACCCTGGACACCTTGGAACCAACTGCTTATAACAAGGCCAACAGGCTATGTTACAGATGTTCAACGGTGGGCATGGATATGTTTGTACAGGGTATATGTATTTGTGTGTGTTTTGTCATCATTATCAACATACAGTACAATAGTATAGTATGTAGTATATTCAGATCATTGGCACATTAGCATTAGTTACTGGAAAACAAGCTTGCTATAAAGGTGATCTGGAGACCCCTGCACCGTGAGATTCTTTCTTAATTGCTATTGCTCATCGCACAAAGCCGCAGCTAAATCTGATAGAACTATCCTGTAAATAATAGACCACAACTGCTTAAGACAAACAGACTCCTAAATCTTACAATGGGGATCCTAATGTGATCAGTGAACAATTCACCATTCTCTGGTGAAAAGACATGGAAAAGTAGTTGGAGAGATTCCGAGAACTATTGGAGCTTTGTGGTTGGGAATCAGACTGGTTCTCTAATGGCGCTCATTTGAAGACACTGTCAGTCTGAGAGCCCGAGTTGAAAGGAACCCCTATGGAATACTTGGCCAGTGAGTGGACATTTGAATGTATATTAAGCATCACGTTTCTAAAAGATGGTATGAAGTTAGGATAGATTTTGACTGGATTCTTTTCTACAGCTGCTTGTGCACCCTCTCAGAAATCAGTCATGAAATTAACCCAAAGTGTAATGCTTCTTGCAACTTTGACCACTTGCAACATGCTAAATTACTTCAAACGGGGCAGAGTGTTGAACAGCCATGCAGGGCTGAGGCTGGGCAGGAGGGACAGAATGGACAAACACTCATTCAGGTACCAAACCTTGCAATAAGGAAAATAGAAACCAAATACAAAACAGAATGATAATGTACGGCCCAGATCTGCTACCATTTCTACGGGTGTCACCTGTATGGTTTATCTCTTTAAAGCTTAAAAATAGAGCTCGTCCATGGTACATTTTAGATTGACTAATGATACTGTGAGTGTTTTAACCTTTCTCAATATTTTAATGTAACATGAAAGGGTTATTTTTGTATGTCTAATATATTGAAGTTAATGGGGAATATATATATATATGTATGGTGTAAATATCTATAAGAAAAACTTTTGTATACATCCTTTGATCAAATAATGCCAAGCCTGCTAACCACGTCAAGGTAAGTCTCTTTAGCAGGTCCCTACGCTAAATGCATACTAGTGTTATGTGAAATAAGCCCCGGGGCCCGGGGCTTATTTCACATAACACTAGTATGCATTTAGCGTAGGGACCTGCTAAAGAGACTTACCTTGACGTGGTTAGCAGGCTTGATTATTTGATCAAAGGATGTATACCAAAAGTCTCCTTTTTTCTTATATATATTTACACCATACATATATATATATATATATATTCCCCATTGATTGCTATCCCTATGGGAGAAGCGCAGGGATTCACTTTCTGTTTTGCACATTTGTATGGCCATTTCCTTCACTAGCTGCATGCTCTTTACATGGAGAAGCGCAGTGATTATATTTGTTTTACATTAATATATTGAAGTTTACATAGACATTCTATACAGGGGTGTGCAAACTTTTCCCCCTGCGCCCCCCTGCCGACTCTGTCCTTGCTCACATCCCCCTCCCTGCTCGGCTCCGGCGTCAAAGGACGCAGTGGGGTTATGTGACGTCATTTTACCATGGAAATGCAATGTCACGTGACCCTACGGTGTCATTTGATGCCGAGTTGCCATGGCGACGCATTGCCCAGAAGCCTTGGAAAGGGGATTTACAGAGGCCTGACCCTCACTTGATCCAACGGCATTTCATTTAAAATGCCTTGGGGGAAGAGCGTGAGACCTCTATAACCACTGCGCTACCCCCCAGAAAATCCGCTGCGCACCCCTGTTCTAAAAGATACATTATATAGCAGTATATATGCAATATACATTGCAGGCCTTACAGTTAATAAAATGCTTTATGGTAAAAATATAATTGATAAAATTGGACTGAAAATTAATACAGGTCTTGCAGTGCTAACATTGCTAAAAACCCAGGGGTTTGGACGGTAAAAATGTAGGGTGTACAGTATTTTTTTTATTTTTACGCACTGTAAGGGATAGAATATTTTTTAAGATTTGATGCCTTCTAGAAAATTACCTAAGCATGTTTAGAATTACGTAAGATAAAACCGGATCACTTTTGAGAATACTCTCATATTTACGCATAGGGGCCTATGCACTAAAACCCGATAGAAAAAATCGCCAGGGATTTAAAATCTCCATTTTTGACAGCATTGCTATCACGGTATGCAGAAAGCCCCGAATACCACTGATAGCAACATTTGCGAAAATGGCGACGAGATGATCGCTCCTGTGAAAAGGGCCCATCTGGCGAGTTGTTTCTGCTGCAGAGAGAGAGAGAGACGCCTCTATGCGCAAATCTCGGCCAACATTATTTTTTATTTTAATTTTATTACTAGTGTATTGTAGCAGGGGGTCTCCGGAGCACAACCGCGTTGATTTCAGGTCCGGGGATTTGATGTCATCTAAAGGGAGTAAAGCCAGACAATCAAAATGGCTGTGCCTGGACATGAAATCAACGCGGTTCTGCTCCTGAGACCCCCTGCTCATCTACACTATTAATAACATTTTAATTTAAAAACATTATTTTCGGCCGAGATTTGCACAGAGAGAGGTGGCTCTCTCTCTCTCTGCAGCAGATACAACTCACTGGGTGACCCCTTTTCAGAAAGGCGATCTTCACATCTTCGGCTACTTGCCATTTTTGCAAATGTTGCTATCATGCAAAATTGGGGGGAGGGAAAAAAACGAAGCACTATATCCAGCGCTAAATGCAGCAATAAAACCAGCAGGAGTACGTTCCCATTAAAAAAAAGCTATTTAATGAATCAGATTAAAGGTTACAAAACACACCAACGCGTTTCGGACTTAGACAGTCCTTTATTGCTGCATTTAGCGCTGGATATAGTGCTTCGTTTTTTTCCCTCCCCCCAATTCTGCATGAAGCTCATCTACAAGCGGAGGCACATTCAACCCTGGGATACTGGAAACATTGGACTTGCTGTTTATGGTGGATAAAGAATCCCAAGTGAGTTTATTCCAGGTTGTCCATATTTTATCTTGTCGGTAAGCAAAGGATGTTTCATCTACTGGTCACCGGCAGGTGTTATTGAAATTATCCTTACCGCCTTGTCATGTGGGATTATTTTCAACCGGGCTGCATCCTTTGGGACATTTAAGTATATAAGCAATATAGGGTTGTTTTCCATATATATCTACAATTTCTTGCTACTACGGATTTGTCTTGAGAGCACCACACATTTTTTCCTATGGCAAATGTTGCTATCACTGGTATTCGGGACTTTCTGCATACTATGATAGCAACGCTGTCAAAAATGGCGATTTAAAAACAATGGCAATTTTTTTTATCGGCGCTAACTGCATGAGGCCCTATGTCTCATAATGGGAAAACCCTTCCTAACTCCGTTAATAGCTACCAGATTTTTCCCTAGATCAATAATCTTCCAATATATTAACTTATTCAGCATATCACTTTCCTTTTAAAAATATGTCTAACCTTTTCTTAATGATGTCTTATGAATATACAGTACCATCAGAGCCTCAGTGTGCAGGAAATTCATTTTTATTACAGCCATAGCCTTACAACATTGATTGGAATTGTGTGTTAATATTTGATGCTATACCACAGTATAACTAATCAGAAAACCTGTGCGAGAGGTGAATATCAAACACAAACTAGAGAATATTTGTAATAATTACAAACGTAATTATTGTTTTATTAAATAGCCACAAAATAGTAGTTAATAGTGTACACAAGGATATTAGAAAAAACATCACTAACAATCAGGAAGATGACAACGCTTAAAACTAAATTACTATGATAAACTTTGCTTTATATGAGCTTTACTCCGCAGAGAGATCTGTGCCAAACATAGGACTACAAATCTGACTCACTCAGGAGTCAAATTCAGCAGTGACATGGAATTTTTCTCCAGACAATTTTGCTGACTGTGTCTGCAAAAGCATAAAATCCTTGTTCCTAATGAGACATCAGAAAAAAAAGACAATGGATTGGGCCATATTTGCTAAGCAATCTACCACTGGAAGAAACCTTATAGTACATTCAAGTCAATGCACTGTAAGGTGTCGTAAACTGGCATTAAACTGCTTAGGAAATATGGGCCATCCTCTCCCACCACTAGAAAATAAAGCCGTAAACATCCTCAGAGAATGTGGAACTCCCAATAAAATTTGCTGATAAATGAGGTGCTATAGAGATCAATAATACTACAGTACGTGCTATAAAGAACTTTCCAAACAACCCACTGCAGACTACAGAAGGCAATAAGGGCTCTTACTAATATCAGCTCCAACAATTTCCAAGAACATCAGAATTACCTGATCCCAGATTCTCCATCCTCAGGAACTTTCTACGTGTTCACTAACCTGTAACGTTTTGAAAGCTCTGTTCATGTAGCCAGGTCCCCTCCGGTCCTCCGTTTTCCCCCTCTTACCTCCGCTGACTCATGGGAGCTTGCCGGGGAGTGAGACAGGCGATGGGATCGCCGGGGGCTCCGGCGGACCTCTCCGAAAGGCGCTGCCATCATGGAGGTGCGCGTGCAGCCGCGTTATGCTCGTGCATGCGCAAATGTGGCGATCCACAGGGCAGGGCCTTACTGAGCTCGCGCATGTACAGAAGCGTCAGTGGCGGCCATTAAACTTAGAGCGTGAGCAGTTGAGGGCCAGGAGAGTAGCGGCGGCCATTACAGGGTTGCACATGCACAGTAGAGATAGTGCACGCGGCGGCAATAGTAAAGTGCTTCACAAGGGACTACAACACCCAGCAGCCACTGGGGCTGCTAACCACATGACGCCAGGGAGCCAATCGTGCGGCCAGATTCTCCAGCTGCAAGGTAGATACATTTGGCTCGCTCAGGGCACGCGGGCAGCTGGAGCTGGGTCAAGGTTAGGGGAGGTTGTGTGTGCAGGGGTCTGGGACCCACTACACTAGGCCAGGTATCCCCCTAGGCCCCAGCCAGGCCCTGACTCAACAGTGTAGATTGTGGTTGCTGCAGGGACAGGCCCTTAGGTAGAGGCCCTGCCCCTTTAGCTGTTTGATAGTTCAGGGACACAGCTGCAACGCTATGCAGCCCTGAGAATCGTGGTCTGGAACCAGACCCCATAAGAAGATAAGAGACTGTCTTCAAGGTGTGACCATCCGGCAGGATACCACCCTATGCGGAGGTGGATTCATTGCGGGATCAGCGGATCCACTCTGTCTTCCTTCATGTGTGTCCGGGTATGGACACACCCAACAGGTATCATACACCAAGTGCACCAACCAGTACACCTCATCTAGTGGGCAGCGCTGTCTCACACATTGGGGTTGGGTGTGGGACTCTTGGGACACGGTGTGGGCTACACGGTGGTGGGTACTGCTGTGCGAGGCATGTGGGTAGTTGTATTCTTAGTAGTCATTAGTAGAGCGTTAAGATATTAGAGTATAAGATATATGTTGAGGAGTAAAGGCCTTTCTATTTTATACTATGTGTGATCATTGTGTTTGGGCCCTGTGAGGGTGGAGGCGCTGCACCAAGATTGTAAGTACATCATCCTAGGCTCTCCGTGGCGGAGGCTCAGGCCCCTGTGAGCCAACAGGTAAAAGGTAGCACCAGTAGCACATATACAGCCTACCCCCAGATCTCACCTTAGGGGGGGAGGGGGAAAGGAAACAGGGCTACAGTCCCTTAAAATATATCATAACAACCGTTTTAAAATGTTGTGGCTGCATGAATTATAACTAACTTGTTAAGCAAAATCCTTCCATCTTACTTAAATTGAAATTAAGTGAAATGTACAGTATTCCTTTCATAGAAAGTGGAGATTATTGATAACTAATAAACATGATTGTGATAGGTTTCTACCTTATCTCCCTCCTGATTTCTCCTATTAACTCAGTACAGCACCGCAAATCGATACACACAACTTAAAAAAGGTGCAAAGTACATTGCTGCTAGGAAATACATAGTTATATATATATAGTTATAGAGCAGATGAGGTTGAAAATGACATACGTCCATCCAGTTCCACCTATGCAAAATGTAGACGACCGATACTTTATCCTATATCTGTACTTTCAGTATATTGATAAAGAATCCAAATGTATTCCTTAGCATTACTTTAAGGTTAACTATTATACTATATAATCTATGATCATTTACTAAACACATGTGATGTAAAGGGGCATAGGAACCAGTATAATAAAGGTTAAGCCCATTCCCTGGCCCCTGCCCACCACCAGACCCCTGAGCTACCCTATTTTTACCTTCCCAGTAGCCCCTTGTACTCTTTATTCCTGTGTGTAAAATGTACTTCAAGTGTAAAAATGTGTTATGTGCAACAATAAAGCAGAGCCAAGGTCTCTGGACATGTGGGGCTGAGAAACCCTTTGTGTAGAGGGGGAGGTGGGGTGCAGGACCAAAGGAGAGTGTAACCGGGGGGTGAGTATCAGGTTGGGGGAGGGTATCCACATGAAAAGTGGAGCATTTGATTACCTCCCCAGCCAGAGAGTTCCCATCCCAGTGGGGGATATACAGCCCTGCCTGGGGGAAGCCGTTACCGATTCCCCATTGGTAAGGTGCTGCTCACATTGCTCTGTTTGTATTTCCCTCCAAAGCTTTTTAACTCTCTCTGGCCTGCCTTGAGCGCTGATTGGCCAATGCAGGTAAGCCCTCATGTCCTGAGCAGTGTCCGCGTTGTGATTGGTCGCCAGCCCTTCTACCATGATTTTCTATGGTAGCGGGGAATCTATGAAAGGGGAAACCGATCAGCGTTCCGGAGTTCATTCTGATCCTGACATGGAGGTAAACTGAGCAGTGTGCTCAGTGGCTGTGCCGTAGACATCTGAAAATGAAGCTGGCAGCCTAAGGCTAAGGCCCCGCTCCCAGAGTCAGCGCACCCACACTGCAGACAGGCGGTGCGCTGAGATACACAGACCGCGATATGCGGTCTGTAGGGAGCGGGAGCCGGAGCGGGAGGTGGGCGGGAGTGGGAGGCTTGACAGGGAGGGGGGGCGTGGCTTGAGCGGAGGGACCCGCTACTCTCCCCCCCCCTCCCTCCACGGACTCGGGCTGGAGCTGGAGCTGCTGAGGGTAACTTTAAACACACACACGCAGGCACTCATACACACACACACACACACACACAGGCAGGCAGGCACTCACGCACTCATACACACACACGCGCGCACACACAGGCAGGCACTCACGCACTCATACACACACGCGCGCACACACAGGCAGGCACTCACGCACTCGGGCACACACATACACACACAGACAGGCACGCACGCACTCGGGCACACACATACACACACAGACAGGCACTCACCTGCTTTCACTCCACACTCCTCCCCGCTCCCCGAAGCCTCTACTCCTCCCGAAGCCTCCCCTCCCCATTGGCTCACAGCCACACCACGTGACGCGTCAACGCTAGGAAACACCATTGTCTTGTGTCTCCTAGCGGCTGACGCGCCACAGCGTGTAGTCAGCTGTGCCGCCAGGGGGGACCGGGACCAGCTCGCGAGGATTCCCCTGCTGATGGGGAACTCGCGACATGGCCGCCCACGCCAACGAGCGCAGCGGGACCGAGGCCTAACCAAGCGGCTTTTGCGCTACGGACTATATCTTGCCGGAGATGGGGAGAGCAGTACTTTTAAATGGGATTTTTGAAAGCGCAATGCCGCGAATTTCACTAGAGAGGTTTGAACGGTTTCTAACCCAACGGAGTGTGGAAGCAAACCCTGGGTAAGCCTTCAATGTGGCACTCAGCACCTAGCCAGCTAGGATTCCCCCTGTATGCCCCTGTTTTAGTGAGTATAGCTCAGATTTGTGTTTATGTGCTGTGCTGCTTGCTTCAGCTGGAATACAAATTCTTTATTGAACTGCTTTATCCTGTCTGGTGCCTTGATCCAGGTGATAAGCTCTGGTCTTCCATGACAGCCCATATTTAGTAATCGTTACTATCTCTTCTAGTACCCCTTCTAGTGCCGGGAGACACATTACTGCCTAATCAGATGAATGGTGTATGGTGGTGACCATCACAAACACTATAGCAAAATAGATTTTATTTTACTGAGTGCATTTATTTTTAGAAGGCAACATCAAATATACACTTAAACTATTTCAGAAAAAAAAATGTATGCTTGCCCCCACAATCAATACTTGAGTCCATAATTGTTTTTCATTTTTAATTCCCTGTATTCTTGTTCCTACTTTGTAAAGTGCTGCGTACATTTTTGGCACTATATAAATAAATGTTGCTATAGAAACTACCACTGCATGATCAGAATTAGTGCACTGTTGTACATTCAGGCAGTGCTTTTACCCACATTTTTAATGATATTTTAATAGGTTTTGGTTATGTGGTTTGACCACTGAAATAAATTGCCAGTCTGTTTGTCCGTCTCTAAGAATAATCCACTCAAGAGTTTTCAAAGGAGAAAGGTTTCAGTGTATATGGCAGTCTTGCCATCTCTGCTTTATTTCATTTACTCTAGTGCACTTGTAGCTTTTGGTTATGTGATGATATGCTGTTATGATTTTACAATATCAACATCCTATTACTCATACTATTCATTCCTTTATTATTTCTGTGCCACTCTAGCAGCCTTACTAGTGAACATTTTTCTGTTATTTGCATACTTATAAATATACTACACTATATGTGTATCTGATGAACATTTCTGATTGGCATTTTCCATTCACGCCCACCGCCCACAGAAATATTCCAGGTTTTGAAAATACAGAGATTGTTGCCTTAAATGTTCTTCAAGTAATTCCAATGCTTTTATATTCTGCCACCATAGCGTTTGATGACTAACCCAGAATACATTTTCATAAGAATAGTTGCTCATATGTTCACTTTTGTTCTAGCACTTATGCTATACAGTTTTTGGTCAAATATTTTGTCATCTTTAGAATAACTTGATTAACACTCGTGATTGATGGTGATTGTTCTGTATTACTGAGTTAAATAAAAAAATTAATTCTTAGTCTTTCTAATTAGACGAAATACATAAAACACATTTTCTTTTTAAAGTGACAACACTTTTTTCACTGAACAGTATATTCAAAACACAAATTACTAAAGAATTCACATTCCACACATGTTCCCCATTTCAAAGCAGGTTTGTATGGTGGATATATTTTGTCACTTTTCTACTTAGCATACTGTAACTTGAGTGTGTCTCCTTTGCAGATTTAGGATTAACAATATGGAGCTGGCATAAAGGTCAAGATTAGTCCAAGAAGACAAATCAGCTGTAACTGAAAGACCTGCTGGTTATGCACACCCATAATAAAGTTACAGGGAACAAATACATTAGAAAATGAACTCAAGAGACACTAAATCATAAACGGGGACTACAAAAATTAAGAGACATTAAAGATTTAGCTATTAAGAAAATCAGAAGATAAAAGTTTCACTAGCATGTTCCTTTCCATTTTGAGTAGTAGCACAGGGATACACTTAAAACAGCTGTATACACTAATTTTCCTTTTTTAGCCAGCTCAATCTACAAGTAATTGTATTGAGATGTTTTCTCAGCTAATTTGACATGATTGTAATAAGCTTTTTCATACATGGTTTCATCTTAGATCAAATGTAAGTTTTGGACACAGACGGATTTTACAAAAAATAACTGAAAGGCAGATTATTATTTTGTAAAGGGAGCCCATAATGTCAGCAACTACACGCTGGTGGAATAAACCAACTGTAAACCAACACTGATGAGATATATGAAAAATATTAAACGCTTGGTTGGAAAACAAATATGTCCTAAACAGTGTTCCACTGTATTTTCTCAATAAACTACAACTGTTTCCAATTTTATTTGAAGTCTACAATTCTAGCATGAAAATGTCTATTTAAAATGTCTATTTAGCTGAAACGGAACATACAGCAGTAAATGTGGCAGAGCAGAAAGCTATCTAACATTCAGCACTGTTTATATTCTTCGGTAAAACATTTGTATTTTGGATAGTTTAGCTGAATTCACTCCTGGTTAAATGAACACACTGGGCTTATTCTAGTAGCTTTGATGTTATCATTGCAAAATCGAACGTTTTGGCATGTTACTAGCTCACGGTATGACATTTTAAAAAAAATTGTATTTAGTAAGGTATATCACATGTTAGATACCATTTATTTAAAAAGTGAACATACCTCACTAGTTTATATTTGCTTTACAAGCGAAATGCCCGTAATGTGAGATTTACCTCCAAATGTCCCACGTCAGAGCCCACATGACGGGACATTTAAACTTGTAGGAGATACCGGCACCCCATACTGGGGTCTGTACGTCCGGAAGCAGGGGTTCCCCGGAACTGAAAGTAATGCGGTTCAGGTCCAGAGACCCACCCTGCTTCATTCCTATGTTATTAAAAGAAAAGCAGAGCTTCATTACAATAGTGGCTAACCGCTAAGGTAATGAAGAGTTTAACCACCAGTACCTGCTTTATTGGTGGTAGAGGGGGTGGGTGAAGGTTGTAGTTGCCCCAGGGTGATGAGACGTCACCTTAAAGGGAGGGAAGCATATGGTACCTGTTGTGCTTCCCTCCCTTTAAGGGGACGTCACATCACCCAATAAAGAGAAGGCATCACATGGTTCATCCACCATCATATTGTTGGATGTACCATGTGATTCCATCAAATTTGGTAGAGAAGTCATTGCCTGCCATACTTAATGCCTGGATGTACCATGTCTAGCCTTACATAAGGGCTGTCACGGCTCATTTGACAGGAAGAAGATTGTGTGCCAACATCTGCTGGACCTGTTGAAGAAAGAAGATCTACTCACAGGTGACTTCTCTTCAAGCAACGGAGGATCGTGGACTTCTGACCATCAAACTGAGGTTCATTGCTTTGTGGGTCCAGAGTTGATTGGTGCTGCAGTTGAAGGAGGAGGATGAAAGTCTTCATCCAGGCAATGTTAAGATACACATTGATTGACTATACAGTGTCCATTGAGTTCCAATATGGCTATATGTGCCCCTGTTGAGGGCATAGGTAACCACAGTGACAATTAATGAATTTCTTGGCTAGTATTTGCTTTTATTATATTTGTATGTGTATTTTATTTAATTGTATGTTTTTACCCCATAACAAATGGACAAAAGAACTGTAAGCCACATTTGACTATTAGGGCTATTTCCCCATTTGTGTGGGTGGTGATGGGGGTAGAGGGGATGAGTCATATGGGTAGTTGCCCTTGGGAGGGTGGTTAGGCCTCCCAGGTGGGTAGTAGGGGGGATTAACCCCTTAATTAAAATATCAGTTACTTCCCACAAAGGTAATTAAGGGGTTACTGGCCAGTAGCTACTATAGTATTTCAATGTAAATATTGGTTCCACTGAAGATAAGGACA
>CM071567.1:262211942-262398233 GCA_036426205.1 Ascaphus truei | reverse complement strand
CCGGCTTCATCCTGGCAGGGGAATACTACAACATTATTTACTATCGGTGACTTTGATTTATTTTTAATGGGCAAAAAAGCTCTATTAGAACATTTGCTAATCGGACTTTGCCCATTACTGTGTGTGGTGGTTGTGGAGGATGGTTGTTGGGTAGGGGTGTGGAAAGTAGGAGATGCCCCTTGGTTGTCAATGTGGAAAATGTGACCCTGTTGAGGACATAGATAACCACACAGGACTCATGATTAAATGGCTAGTTTATTTGAATGGCAAAAGCCTATTAGACACATTGGCTAATCATTGTTGGGGTGGTGGGGGAGGGATGGTGGTTGGGGTAGAAGGGGGTGGAAAGTAGCGCCCTTCGTTTTCATTGTGAAAAATTGTGACCCTGTTGAGACTAGATAACCACAGTGACAATCAATGGATTTTTTATTATTGCTTGGTATTTATTATAAAGTGCAGAATTATTATTATTGATGGCTAAAGCACATTAGCTATAATTGGCTAATAGGACCTGTTTTCCACTCCGTGTTTGTTGATGGAGATGAAAGGTGGTTGTTGATGGTAGAAGAGAGTTGGTGAAGGGGGTATATCTGCTCTGGTGTGGCGCTTAGGCCTCCCGGGTGGAAATGGTAAGGGAGTAATCTCTTATTACTTCCACCATTCTCTATACCCCACCCTCCATTCTATACACCTCCTCCATTCGGGTTAAGTCCCCTCCCTCATTCTTTCGGTCTCGCCTCAGCCATTACTTCTCAGGCTCCCTTCCTCCATTCTCTCTCCACCGTCCCTTCATTCTTCTCCATCTCTCTCCAATCCCCATCTCGTTCCCGCTCCATCCAATTCGCTCCCCGGATCCTTCTGCCTCCCACAATTCTCTTTCATTCACTCTCGCCTTCCCCCTCCTCCCTCCATTCTTTCTCATCTCCCTCCACCTTAAGTTCTTCCTTCATCTCTCTTCCCTCTCACCATCTCCCCCCCACCTCCATCCTAATTACATCATATTCCCCCTCCCCCCCATTCTCTATCCCCTGTCTCCCTCACTTCCCTCTTCCCCTCCTTCAAACTATCTTTCCCTCTCCTCAATTCTCTCTACTCATCCTTTTCCTTCATTCTCCCCCCAACCTCCCTTTTAATTACCCCCACCTCCGTCTCTAACTCATCCTCCCTACCTTCTATCTCCTCCTCCTCCTGACTTTCTCCCCCCCCCACTCCATTCTCTCTGTCTTCTCTCTCCTCTCCTCTCTCCCTCCATGTCTCTTGTCCCCCCTCCTCCTTCCTTCTCTATTTCTTCCACCCGCCATTCTTGTTCAACATCCTCTTACCTTCTTCACCAAATCTCCTATTCTCCATATCTCTCTGTTTGAGACTAGTTTACCACAATGACAGTCAGTGGGTTTCTTGGGAGTGGTTTTTTTTTTATCTGTATGTTTGTTTTATTTCATGGTCTATTTTTTTTAGGCATCACAAGGGGCAAAAGTCCTATTAGCTTTTGCACATTGTGTGTGGGTGGTGGTAGGGGGTATGGGGGTAGTTTGCCCCTGCTGGAAAGGGGTTAGGCCTCCCGGGTTGGTAGGGGAAGGTTACTAACCAACTAAGGTAATTAAGGAGTTACTGTCCAATAGATAGTGTTTTAATGCACAGCTGGTGCCTGGGAAATATGAGAGGAGACAAGGAGGACGAGGATGACCTTCATCCTTTAGGGTAAGTACACTTTTTTAAGCTATATATTGATGGCTGCTATTGATTTCTTATGACTGGGCAAAAGCACTATTAGCCATATTAGACAAGAGACATATTAGACAAAGAGAAACTGCATCTCTCTCCCTGCACAGCTCTTACAGACACCGCGCCTCTTTTATTTCAAATTTTACTAATATAGTTTGAGCGCATGGAGTCTCCGGACCTGAACTGTATAATTTCAGATCAGGACCCTCTGCTTCCCAAGTACGACCCATTATGGATCGGTACTCTACTTCCTAGTTTTATTCTCATGTGTCACCGCCACGTGACCGTGCCAATTTAAATTGCTTATGCTGGCACCCCAACTGGGGCCTTTACCTCGGCAAAACAAGGTCGTCGGACCTGGAAATGAAGCCAGCCATATTGTGGGCTATAGTGCTTTGCTCATTACTGTGTGTAGAGGTGGTGGGTGTGGGGGAGACTTGTTGGAGGATAGACGTTTCTATTGGTTACCAATCTGGCTATCTGTGCCCCATGTGAAGGGGATAGATACCACGTACAATTATGGTTAAATGGGCTATCGTATTTCTTTTTATATATTGTCTGTCTATTTATTTAGTGCACCTGTATCTGTATATTTTAATCTGTAAAAGCCCCATTAGCCATATAGGGCTAAAATAACCTTTGCCTAATTCCTGAGCTGGTTTGGGGTGAAGTTTGTTGGTGGTAGGGTGTGTGTTGTGAATTTATAGTTTGCTTCAGGGTGGGGTTGGCTTGTGGGGTAACGGTTAACCCCTTCATTACCGTGGGTTTTTAACTGCTAAGGTACAGGGAGTGGTCAACCCCCTCCGGGAGGCCTACCCCTCCCGGGAGCCTAAACAACCACCCTGAGGTGACTATAACCTTCACCTGCCCCTCTACCATCATAAACAGGGTTCTCTATTTAATCCTTCATTACCTTGAATTATTTTTCGTTAAGTTAACATAGTATTGAAGCAGGGGGTCTCTGTGACCTGGACTGCATCATTTCAGGTCCGTGACCCCCTGCTTGCCGAGGTACAGGCCCCAGTTTGGGGGTGCTCTAGCAAGATAATGCGTAAAACATCCCGGTTCACGTGGCGGTGACGCATGAGATAAAACTTGCAGGAAGTACCGGCACTCCAATACTGGGCCTGTACCTTGGGAAGCGGGGGTCCCTGACCTGAAATTAATGCAGTTCAGGTCCGGAGCCTCCCTGCTTCAATATCAATATTCTAAAATAAATAATGTAGCGCGATTGTCTGTAAAGCTTTGCAGAGATGAAGTTTCTCTTTGCACAGCTCTTCCAAACTGGAGGGAAAATACATGGGTTATGTGCTGAAAAGCAAATTCAACTCATCAGTGTGCCATTTTGACCATAGGGTATTTACAAGTACCAAGTGATTTATCTTACGAATATGTTTTTTTTCACAAAATAATCCGTTGGTGGTGAATCTGCCAACACGTTTGTATTGCAGTGATTACACTTGAAGCTACCTGCTTTGATTGCCCTAAGAGAATCTCTGTCCGTTCACATTTCTGAGATTTAAAAATCTGGGATATGTTCTGAAAAAACTTGCATCAATAATATCAATAAACGTGCGGTGCAACTTCTAATGTACTTTCTCAAAGCAGTGCTAATGTAACCTGAGCCAAAAAGTAAATTTCTTTTCAAAACGCCAGGTCAGGAACTTCTTCAGTATCATTGTCTGAAACAGTCATTTATTTGCAGTTTGGATTTAACATAAATTGAAAGTTATCCTTTTATTTTGGGTTTTAATTCAACTATGGATATCAAACCGTTAGGTTTTTTCCCCAGTATATTATCTGTTATCCATTGACTAAGTCTCTCTGTGCCGGTCCCTTGTATCAAATCACCTCTCCGATCCTGCTTCAGGGATTCTAAGAGATGTTTTAAACTTCTCTATACGCATGGCAACCAACCTTTACCATCTTATTTTTCTGTTTCTTCAGTCAGTTAAATTGGTCATAGGAGAATTAAAATTATCTGCATTTATAAACGCATCCATGTAGTGTTATAGACTGGTATAACTTTGAGTCATTTCATTAACTGGTACTCTATTAAATTTTAAAGTAGTAGCACGGATACACTTAAAACAGCTTACACACTATTTTTACTTTTTTTAGCCACTCCACAATCTACAAGTAATTGTATTGAGATGTTTTCTCACTTATTTGACATGATTGTTATCCTTTTTCATACTGGTTTCAATCTCTTAGATCAAGTTAAGTTTGGACACAGACAGGATTTACAAAAAAATAACTGAAAGCAGATTATTTTTTTGTAAGGGACCCAGCAGCTCAGCAACTACACGCTGGTGGAATAAACCAACTGTAAAACACAACGTTGTAGGAGATAACGGCACCCCATACTGGGGTCTGTACGTCCGGAAGCAGGGGTTCCCCGGAACGTAAAGTAATGCGGTTCGGTCCACGAGACCCACCCTGCTTCATTCCTATTTTATTAAAAGAAACTCAGCTCATTACAATGTGGCTAACCGCTAAGGTAATGAAAGTTTAACCACCAGTACCTGCTTTATTGGTGGTATAGGGTGTGGTAATTGTAGTTGCCCCAGGGTGTGAGACGTCACCTAAAGGGAGGGAAGCAATATGGTACCTGTTGTGCTTCCCTCCCTTTAGGGAACCACATCACCCAATAGAGAAGGCATCACATGGTTCATCCACCATCATATTGTTGGATGTACCATGTGATTCCATCAAATTTGGTAGAGAATTCCATTGCTGCCACACTTACTTGCCTGGATGTACATGTCTACCTTACATAGGGCTGTCACGGCTCATTTGACGGATAGATTGTGTGCAACATCTGCTGGACCTGTTTGAGAAAGAAGATCTACTCACAGGTGACTTCTCTTTCAAGCAACGGAGGATCGTGGACTTCGGACCATCAAACTGAGGTTCATTGCTTTGTGGGTCCCAGAGTTGATTGGTGCTGCATTTGAAGGAGGGATAAAGTCTCATCCGGCAATGTTAAGATACACATTGATTTGACTATACAGTGTCCATTGAGTTCCAATATGGCTATATGTGCCCCTGTTGAGGGCATAGGTAACCACAGTGACAATTAATGAATTTCTTTGCTAGTATTTGCTTTTATTATATTTGTATGTGTATTTTTTTAATGTATGTTTTTACCCCATACAAATGGACAAAAGAACTGTAGCCACATTTGACTATTAGGGCTATTTCCCCATTTGTGTGGGTGGTGATGGGGGTAGAGGGATGAGTCATATGGTTATTGCCCTTGGAGGGGGTGTTAGCCTCCCAGTGGGTAGTAGGGGGGATTTAACCCCTTAATTAAAATATCAGTTACTTCCCACAAAGGTTTAAGGGTTTACTGGCCAGTAGCTACTATAGTAATTTCAATGTAATATTGGTTCCACTGGATAAGGCAGCTTCATCCTGGCAGGGTAAGTACAACATTTATTTACTATAGGGTGACTATTGATTGATTTTTAATGGGCAAAAGCTCTATTAGACACATTTGGCAATCGGACTTTGCCCATTACTGTGTGTGGTGGTGGGGGAGGATGGGTTGTTGGGGTAGAGGGGGTGGAAAGTAGGATGCCCCTTGGTTGTCAATGTGGAAAATGTGACCCTGTTGAGGACATAGATAACCACAGTGACAATCATGATTAAATGGCTAGTTGATTTTGAATGGGCAAAGCGCTATTAGACACATTTGGCTAATCAGTGTGGTGGTGGGGGAGGAGGATGGGTTGTTGGGGTAGAGGGGGTGGAAAGTAGGATGCCCCTTCGTTGTCATTGTGGAAAATTGTGACCCTGTTGAGGACATAGATAACCACCAGTGACAATCATCCTATTTTTATAGTATGCATTTGGTATTTTATTATAGTCAATTATAATCATTTGAATGCTAAACCCACTATTAGCTATAATTGGCTAATAGGACCCTTTGCCCACTCCGTGTGTTTTGTTTGATGGGATGAAAGGGGGTTGTGATGGTAGAGGAGTTTTTTGGTGAGGGGTAGTTGCGCTGGGGTGGACGCTTAGCCTCCCGGGGGAAATGGTAGGGATTAATCTCTTAATACTTCCCACCATTCTCTAGACCCCACCCTCATTCTATATCACCTCCTCCATCTTATCTTCCTTCCCATTCTTTCTCCCTCATGCCATTCTTTCATTACTCCCTTCCTCCATTCTCTGCTCCACTCCCTTCATTCTTTCCTTCTCTTTCTCTCCTCCAATCCATCCTCTCTTCCCTCCTCCATTCTCTCTCCCCTTCCTTCTGCTCCCACAATTCTCTTATCACTCTCCTTCCCCTCCCTCCCTCCTTCTTTCTCATCATCCCTCCACACTTCATTCTTCTTCTCTCCTCATTCTCTCTTCTCCTCCTCTCTCACCATGTCTCCCCCATCCCCTCCATCTATTCTCTATTCCCCCCCCCCGCCTCCATTCTCTATCCCCTGTCCTCCCTCCATTCCCTCTTCCCTGCCCCCTCCTTCAACTATCTCTTCCTCAATTCTCTCTACATCATTCCTCATTCATTCTCTCCCAACCCTCCATTTTAATTACCCCCTACCTCCAGTCTCTAACTCATCCTCCCTACATTCTATCTTCCCTCCTCCCTCCTGACTACTCTCCTCCTCTCCCCCCTCCCCCCCCCCCTCCATTCTCTCTAACTCTTTCTCTCTCTCTCTCCTCCCTCCCTTCTCCCTCCATTGCTCTCTCTTCCCCCCTCCCCTTCCATCTCTCTAATTTCCCCCCCATTCCACGCCTTCTTGTTCCCATCCTCTGTCATTCTCACTCAAATCCCTATTATCCATATCTCAGTTTTGAGCCATAGGTACACAATGACAATCATGGGTTCTTGGGTGTGTTTTTTTTTATACTGTATTGTAAGTGTTTTTTTTCAGGTCTATTTTTTAGGCATCACAACTGGCAAAAGCACTATTAGCTTTTGCACATTTGTGTGGTTGGTGGTAGAGGGGATGGGGTAGTTGCCCCGTGAGGGGGTTAGCCCTCCCGGGTTGGTAAGGGGAAGGTTACTACCAACTAAGGTAATTAAGGAGTTACTGACCATCGATATTGTTGTTTAATGCACGCTCTGCTGGTGCCTTGTAAGAGTAGGGGAGGGACAAGGCGACGAGGATTGACCTTCAGCCTTGCAGGTTAAGTACACCTTTTATTAAACTATAATTGATTGGCTGGCTATTGATTTTCTGACTGGGCAAAAGCACTATTAGCCATATTAGACAGATACATCTTAGACAAGAGAACTACTGCATCTCCCTGCAACACTCTTACAACAATCGCGCTACTTTTTATTTTAATTTACTAATATAGTATTGAACAGGAGTCTCCGACCTGAACTGCTTAATTTCAGGTCCAGGGACCGCTCTGCTCCCAAGGACGATGCCCCAGTATTGGGATGCGGTACTTTCATGCAAGTTTTATTCCCTGCTTCACCGCCACTAGCCGGGACATTTAAAATTGCATTATATGCTGGCAACCCCACAACTGGGGCCTGTACCTCGCAACCAGGGTGCGTCGGACCTGAAAGATGCGCCATATTTGGCTATAGTGCTTTGCTCATTACTGTTGTGTAGAGTGGTGGGGGGTGGGGGAGCTTTGTTGAGATAGAACGGTGTCCATTGGTTGCCAATGTGGCTATCTTGTACCCCATTGAGGGTAGTATAACCACAGGACAATTAATGGATTAAATGGCTATCATATTTCTTTATAATTGTAGTGTATATTATTTTTAGTGCAACTGTACTGTTATTTTAATCTGTAATAAAAAGCCCCTATTACCATATATGGCTAAAATAACTTTTGCCTATTCCGTGTGCTGGTGTGGGTGGTGTTGTTGTTTGGGGGAGTGGTGTGTGTGTTGAAGTTATGTTTGCTTCAGGGTGGGTGGTTAGCCTTGTGGAAAGGTTACCCCCTTCATTACTTTGGGGGTTTTAAACTGCTAATTAATGAGTGGTCAAACCCTCCTGGGAGCTAACCCCCCGGAGGCCTAAACAACCACCCTGAGTTGACTATAACTTCACTGCCGCCCTCTACCATCATAAACCAGGGTTCTGCTATTGATATATCCTTCATACCTTGAATTATTTTCGTTAAGTAACATAGTATTGAAGCAGGGGGTCTCTGGACCCTGGACTGCATCATTTCAGTCCGTGACCCCTGCTTGCCGAGGTTACAAGCCCCAGTTTGGAGTGCCAGCATATATGCAAGTTTAATATCCCTGTCACGTGCGGTGACTCGTTGAGATAAAACTTGCAGGAAGTACCGCAGGTCAGCTCCGCGCATAATACTGGGGGCCTGGATACTTGGGAACGCAGGGTCCCTTGACCGGAAATTAATGCAGTTCAGTCCGGAGCCTCGCCTTCTTCAATACTCATATAATAGTAAAATTCAATAAAGGTACGCGTTTTCCTGTAATGCTGTGCCGGGAGATGAAGTTTCTCGTAATTGCACAGCTCTTCCATACTGGTGGAAATCACATGGGTAATGTCGCTTGAAAAGCAAATTCCAACCTCCTCAGTATCCATTTTGTACCATAGGGTATTTCAGTCCCAGTGATTAGCTTCACTGAATACGGTTTTTTCACAAAATTCCTATACCGTTCGTTGGGGACATGCAAGGACGACGTTTTGGTTGTGTTGCAGGTTGATAACACTTGAAGCTTAACCTGCCGTTGGATTGCGCATAAGAGAAATCGTTCTGTCGTTACAATTTCGTCGAGTTTTAAATCTGGGATTATATCTGAAAACTAAACATTGCATACTAATATTAGCAGGTCAAAAACATGTTGGCACTCTAATGACTGTTCTCAAACAATTGCTCATGTAACTGGATACCACAAATGTTATTTTCGTTTATAACGCACAAGTCGGACTTCTGTCAGAATCATAATGTCTGCTAACTACGTCATTTATTTCCAGATTTGGATTTTAACATAAATTGAAAGTTGGATTTCCTTTTATTGGTTGGGATTAAATCGATATATTGGGGATGCAACCGTTAGTGTTAATTATTCCATTAACCCCAGTGTTTGCTGTCACTTGACTAATCTATCTGCCTGGCCAGTCACCTGTATCAAATTCACCGTCTCGATCCTCTTCAGCGAGATAATACAAAGAGATGGGTTTTTACAACCTCTACTCATTAGGCCCCCCCAAACGCAAACCTTTACCAGCTACTGGTTTTCTTTCTGTTCAAGCGTAAGTTTAAAATATTGGTCATAGATGAGCTTAAAAATTATCTGCATTATAAAGCGCATCCATTAGTCTGTTTTTAACTGGGTATAGGAACTTTGAGTCTATTCATATACTGGTCATCTATTGAATTCGTAGTGGATGACTGCATGAATATCGAGATACTTCTTTCTAGTTCTTGTGTATATTCGTAACCATCCTAGCCTCATCACGACAAAATACGCACAATCTAGAACTTCTAGGTTTAATGATGTGCCTTTAAAAAAAAAAAAAAAAAATCTGTCTTTTCTGGTAGCCAACATTTTTTATTACAATGCTTCCAATTTTTTCTAAATCATTTGCGATTTATTTATTAAAATGTGGCATCGTGTTTAGAAAACTGTTAGTGTCCTTAGTCGGGACAAAACGAAAGAACATGCGACTTCTCCTGCATTTTTGAAATCATTAAATTAAATGTTTTTAGGATTTCCGTGAAATTTCATGTAGTTTTGTTCTTTCTTCACTGATGAGGGTCAGTAAGTTTCTGTTCATTATATTGGGTTTACCAAATCCGTCCTTGTGTACTTGTCTCCACAAAAAAACCAAATCAACTCTGCGATCTTAGACATGAATAAAAAATGTAAACAATGGACAACTGTTTAACAAAATGTGTGGAATTTGAAATGTATTAATAACCTCTCCCCCCCCCGGCACCCCGTTTATACAGATTATTTCATATCTTAAACAGTTGTGACTAGTCTTCTTCTCTAGGGTGGTTTCCAGAAGTCCCGCGTCGTTCAACATTGAATACATAACGCAACATCTTAGGGCTTATGCAGAGAGGAGTAGAAGGGAAATAGTCCCCATCTTTGTGCGAAAATAACTACCAAAGGAAGGCGCAAGCTTGCCTTCAAGAACCGGGGTGGAGAGATTCTAAAATTGCCCCACGCAGGTTTCTTTACTTTAAAATTGCCAAACACTGGAGGAATTGGTTAAATGGCCATGTTTGAAATAGGGTGGTATGCAGGTAGCATAGATGCACTGCAAACTCGCCATTCTGCCTATAGCTTATGCGATTCCATCTGCCATAACAACTTGTGGCAATTTTTGATCTCTCAGTAAAAATGAGTCACGCAGCTTTCAAGTCATCTGAAACACCAAACTTGCTCTCAATTCTGTGAGGCTAAATTTTCGTTGCTTTTTCACATCTAATAACGTTCCCCTCTGCGATAGCCCCATGTGTCCTCCAACATGTCCTGGAGAGACCCCCTCCATGTGGTCCTTGGGAGAAACTAGAACATGACTGCTTAAATAAGCTTTCTGTCTGCGCTATAATTCAATCACAATCAAGGCGAACAAGATTTCTTGCGTTGTTGATTTTCAGCCTTCTTTTTTTCTTCTAGGAAAGCCTTGATCTGGGATTCGGCAATCTTAGCCTGTGCAATCGAATAATAAGAAGAAACAGACATAGTCCACGGCTCTGCCCATAATTAAATTAAATTAACCCATACCTATATCTTATACCATTCATAATCTCGCCTTTGGTTCGAGCAAACCAGCACAAAATTTATTGTCTTAGTTATAACTTTACTTGACTGAATCCCCAACAAAAGGGAAAGGATAACACGATGCATCCTTTTGTTCCCAATTGTTAGGCCGGGAAACACTGTCTTTTCTATTACTGGGGGTTTTTGCAGGGATGGTAATAATACGACTAGACCCACCGGTGCGCCTATTAAGAGAAATCCAAAAAATAAATCCTAGTATTCAACCGTTTAGTGAACTAAACGGACTTGTTCAATTTTTCTAGTCCTCTTAACAGACGCTGGCCAACTTATCTGTGTCCCCTAAAACATGCCCTGGCATATGCACCATCTACAAGTCTTTGCACCTGGCAATAACACGGGGTGTTTGCTTATCTGTTTTAAGTCCTCCGGGAGCAGATGTCCCTGCGTCGACACGGTCCTTGCCTTGCTTGTTCTCATTGTAGTGAACCTTCGGTCCCCACAAATGTAGCCGAAGAAACTCTCCATTGTAGGTTGGCCCGTCTGTTAACCAAGCTTCCTAAGCTGGGGACGCACTCCCATCTCCCCCTTACTCTGGGAAACAGATGCTTTCTCACTGTGCATGTAGCAGTTCAGTCTATGAAAACACAAAGCTTACCGTCTTCAACCAAGCTGGATTAGCTCAGCTGCTCGATTTTCTCTAGAAGTAAACTACTGTAGTGCTGCAAAGTCCTATAGTAGCGGGTCCTTATTCAGGAACCCCTAAAAGGACATGCTTTCAAGAGATGTGATGGATGTTATGTACTGTTGTACCAACCATTTCTTGTAAAATTTATCGTATGCAGCCTATAATTTTTGAAACTAGGCCACATTCTTTCCAGACCAGAAACCCTTTGTAGCATCGCTGGAAAAAGAGTCCTTTATCATCAACAATATCACATTGATTGATGACATGGAAGGGATAGTCTAGAGATGAGGGTCCTTATCTCCTCTTAGGATGCTTGGTAGAGTATTTTTAATGGGGGGGAGGGGGGGAAGAATGGGGGGAGGGGGGGTGGGGGGAGAGGGGCGGGGGGGGGAGGAGGGGGGGGGGGGGGGCGAGGAGGGGGGGGGGAGAAGACTGAAAGGGTGGGGAAACAAGGAGGAAGAAAAAGGAGGTAGGGAGTAACGGGGGGGAAAGGGCGAAGGCGAAAAACGCGAGAGGGGAAACAACGGCAAGGGGGGGGGGGGGAGAGAAGCCAAGCTCGGGAACGGACGAGGGGGCAATGGAACCAGGGCGTAAAAAAAGGACACGGAGTGGAGAGCAAGAATAGGAGCCGAGGAAGGGCTGGCGCCAAGAGGGAGAGGGGGCACGCGGGGAAGGGGGGTAAGCGCAAGGAGGGAGGAGGGGGGGAACAAGGAGCGGGGGCGAGTGCGTGGGGAGGGGGAGAAAAGGGGTATGCCGAACAGTAACAACTCGTAGGCTGGGATACCTTTTAATTTACCAAACATTCAATTGTACACTAATTGTCTTGTGCATAACTTTCCATACTATATAAGTCTCTCCTCTCAGATGTGACTCTAAACTGGAGTGAGGCTTACTAGAAGCACAATTAGTTATCCACAGCGACTTCCTTCTATGAATGAGATGTTCCAAATATGATTGATTATGTTGTCCATTACGGAGATATTTTTAAGCCTCAGGTCTATCCACCCACACCTTGTGTTAAGATTATGTTCCTCAAGACTTTTATTCAAGTAAAAAAAATGTGACCCATTTAGGCGAATCAGCTTTAAAAGTGTGCTAAACTTTAACACGTCTTTGGACGTGGTTAGAAATATGAGCTAAGGGCTACCGTCCGAGTGATGAATATAATTACGTTCTCTACATTGCTAAAAAAATTGTCACCAGCTATACTTAAGAAAACATATCATTGGCTATTTCTTCTTTTCAAATCAGTGAGTAAGTATGTTGAATACTTTTAAAAAAACTAATATATTCTGTAATGAATCAAGCACTCATAAAACTTTTGATGCTCACCGCATTTATTTTAAGCCGTGTCTACACCATTTACTGGGGTTGCAAAGTAGTGATGTGGTTACAACCACTCATTTCATATGTCCTGGATAAAAAAGTGGGACAGATTTGAAAAATGGTCCCTGCTTCCCATTGCTAAATTGAAACTCCATTTCCCCGTTTTTAGATTTTAGATAGAAAATGTGTATATATAAAATTAATGTACATACAAAATTTAACTAATATAAACCTATGTTACATGATGTACATTATCACAATAGACAGATTTAGTTGGATTACTCACTCATTTTCACCACCTGTGACTGGGATGGGTCTCCAACCCTCCATCATTTCACCCTACAATCTGCATTCATTGATTCTATTTCCGCTCACATCTCCTTCTCTCTAGCTGTGGCACACTAAGCCCCATCCCTAACTCACGTTTTTAACCTTCTTGTTCTCAGGCCCTTTCTAATCTTTCCTTTTAACATGCACTCCTCACACCCCTTCTAAGAGCCATCTTTGACTCTGCCTCTCTCTCAACTATACTCCCGGTCTCCTCTCTTCCCCCTTTGCTCCAATCAACTGAGCGTCTTGTCTACACCCTTGACTCTCCTCCCTCCTTCCTCCAATCACGCTAACACCCCTTAACATCCACCACACCTCGAACCCTTAATTGGGACCACTGTGTGGCTGGACAACTCCATCCTGAGACTCCCTAATGTACAGCAACGTTTAACTTTTATTTCACAACGTGTTTTTTGCCCCCTTATTCCCTTCCCCCTTCCAGATTGTAACTCTCATGAACATTGGCCCTCTTTGTTGTTCTGTTGGCTCTTGTTTGTCCCTTTTTGTGTCATTCTGTTTATGTAATCCTTATATCCCTTTTAAACATAATTGTACCAAGCTGGAATATCTTGATCTTACAAATAAATCTAATAATGACCTATGACTAGATATCTAATTTTGTTCTCGAAAATGCTTAAAAAATGTGTAAGATTTTACTTTTCTTGACTTTTCAGTCAAACTGTAAATGCCACAAAAAGAAAAAAAAAATTTGGGGTTGGAAAAGAACATTCCCCCAAAATAAATATCCTCAATATTAAATAACACGTTATAAAAGACAAAAACACAAACTAGAAGCAAAAACAATGCAATTATGATATACAACAGCGTAGAACACATCCTAAGGTGAGGAAAGGCAAACCGCGTTGAAGCGCTGTGAGAAGCGTGAAACTTTGGGTGGGGCTTTTTTGCCCTTTTCTTGGTCCTCAAGACCATTAAATATTATTTTTTATGGGAACGCACTCGCCTGTGTTGTTTATTTTCTATCGACCTTTGTTGTAACTTCCCACCATCTTCCTTTTCTCTTTTTCATACCACTGGACGAGGCAACACTCAAGACCCCCTGCTGATTACATGGACGTTTGCAGCTATCAAAATTGATTCTCTTGCCTTCTACAATGTTTTCCCTAACAGGTTTTCCTGGCATGATCGCTGAATTTTGGTATTATCTAGGTGAGTTATATGCTTATGACTCCTGGTGGCCAATTTTGTTCATTCTTACTATGTGATGAGTTACCGAAACCCAATACCTTTGTCTTCAATCAAGTAGTTATCTTGGGGATCCTCTACCAGTTTCTTATTCATTCAATTAACTGTCTGTTTTCGGTCTTTCTAGCACTACTGCATTTACATACCACCCAAGCTCAGGAGACCCCTGCTACAATACACGTTATTAAATTACATAAAACAGCTTTATTACTTTAGTCGGCTAGCCGCCTATTCAGGAAGGGGTTAAACCCAGTACCGGTTAATAGGGTCGAGAGGTGATGAATGGGTATCTTGCCCAGGGTTGGTTGCTAGCCCACCAGTAAGTTGCTAATAGTTAAGCCCCTTCATACCAAGTTGTGGATGGGCCTACAGCAGCAAAACGGTAACCTGGCCACTGCCATCGATCACCAACATCTCGTTTTCCTATCCTTTCAATGTTCTCTAATTCTGTCCTCTTTCTTTGTGCTTAAAAACCTCATCCATTACTGAAATCTGCTTTACACTATGGTACTTAAGAACTTATTATCAGCACAAAACAATCTCCTGTCACTGCTCTCTTTACTTGACGTCTACGTTATCGAACATCTATGATTGAATCATACCAAGCAAATGAAGTGCACTACTGATCCTTGCTCATCAACATCTGTATTACCTGCTACACTACACTCTCCCTCTAATCACTAGTTCCATCATTTCCCCAACCATCTTTGCTTAGACGAAATTTCCCAGCAAGATTATTTTTATTAACTGTGGTCTTTACTTAATAACTTGTTTAATATTTATATGAGATTATAATATTCTTTTGTCATATCTCCTTAGAAAAACAACAACAAAATATAATTAATGGAAAGTTAAACGACCATAAGACCTGTTTGTATGTGAGAGAAAATAATAATATTACTATATTCTTCCGTCCCGCGTTTTTATGAGAGTCAAGTGAGTTACTAACTGTGACAAAGCCAATATTATTGGCCTATTAAATTAATACATTATAGTTTATTGCAAATTTATATCCGTACACTCAACAACCGTTCTAAACGCGATATGCCGTTCCAACGCAATCCGCTTATACCGCGATGCAATCGTGGCTCCCAATTTTCGTATTTATGAACTTTACAACATATTATTCGTATCTTAAATACTTATTGTACAATACATACAATTTGTACATTATTTCAACGTATCCGCTTATACAAACGTATATTCTTTGGACCCCAAGCCCAGCGTTTAAAAAGGGGTTGACTGTATATGAATATTACCATACCAGTGTGAAACTATTTTTCCTTTTTTTTCTTTTTTTCTCCTCCCCTTCTACTAGTCATGAATCCGATTGTTTTAATATATCTGGTCCCAACCATTTGCCAAGCACTGGGTTGTTTACTGTAATGTAATGTCAATAAATATAATAAATATTTTTGTGCACATAGGGCATCCAATTGACCCCCTACTAGATACTTTCAACTATAAATGTGATGGTCTGGCTCTCTCTTTTTATGCCTTAAAAACTCTCCTGCTTCCTGTAAAGGGACTTGCCATATCGAAGGGCCAAGATAAGCATAATACTGATTTAGTCATCTCGTCCTTCTGGGGGAGATTCATACTCAACATACTGTAGTCAATTGGTATTTGATCATCTTTATATATCCTCATTGCAATCTATCTTTAGTCTGTTTTGTGCTGTTACAAAAAGTATACCACGGTCTTGAAGCTCTTATAGAATCTTATGGACAATTTTCCACAATATCTGTTAGGAAACTTTTGGATGAAAAATCACTTACTATGCAGAGACACATCTGCAAACCAGTGTTTCGCTCCGTGGTGGTTCTTGGTGGTTTCTGCTGCATTAATAGTTCTGCTATTCCTGTTTGTACTAGCAGTGTTCTTCCATGGTATTCTTCCTTAACGTTGTAGCCATAACAATGTCTTTATTTCCCCTACCAAATGTGTTCCTGTAAAATGAAAAATTGATCAGGCTTGCATAATTTTCCTTTATCCATCTCCTTTCTTTCATTAATTTATAATAATTGCCTTTATTTTGGGCACGGTGAATAGAAACCCAATACCATTTTAAGAAGGGGAATGTACATTATTTCATATGCACCTGGTTAAGTCTGCACTGTGGGACCAAATGCTCCGAGGTTTTGGTTCCAGATCAGCATTGAAGTAGCAAGCAATATCCTCTTTGTTACAATGCCTGTAGTTTTGCCTGGGGTTTGCAACACTGACAAACTATGTTTAGCAGGCTTTAATACAGACGGAAGGTCAATGGGAGTACGTGGCACAAATGCTCAAACTAAGGTCTTTTTAATTTCTTTTTTAATTTGAAATCCTCAAAAACCTATTAGGAATTGAGTGAACTCTATACAATCACAAATATTGATACGGTAATCACACTTTCTTCTCACTCACTTCTAGTTATGTCAGTGTAGCTTAGAGTGTCATGAGGAGCTGTATCTATCTCATTGTACTAGGGGGACATATCACGACCACTGCTTTCATATGAAGTGCTTCAAATATGACACGACCACAGGAGCACTTTGTTTAGTAACACAGACAGATCTTGATTGCGAACCATTCATTGTGGACCCTTCTGACCTTTCCTAGTACAAGACCGGTGGCTACAGGTGAGCCAGTACTTGTAGCGCACAGTAATAACTAGGAATCATATCACTGTCATAGTATGCCAAGGTTCTAGTGTCGAAATTCTAATGCACTCATTCTTAGGCCTCATATTTTCAATTCAATTGTAATGGCGTGTTTCCCCCTAAATAAGATTTGACCATTCTTCCACACACCCCTTAAGAAGTAGAATCAGTCCTATTTCTGTCCCAAGTCAAGATGGAGATTTTGTTAATGGGCCTTATTCTTTTACAGAAGTTGACGCTATAGTCTTTGCAAAAACGAATAAATGTACTTCATTACACGATACTTTCTTATTTGGACTATCACTTTATATTTTTAGGAACAAGCTTTGAGAGTTCTACTCTCTTCCTCAGGTTTGGCAAAACGAATTTACAACCGCCTGAGTTTTACCACAGATGAACAACCACAACTTTTTTGTGATATCCAAATTTAGGGCGCCTTGACTTGAACCCCGGGGGTGTCTGAATTTAAAACAACGAGAAGAAAGAAAAAAAATATAGTAGTTGAAAATAACTCTTGTAAATGTGGTAGGCAGCCTCACAGTAGGTGCGCAACCGCTCTTTAAGCACATGAGTATTAAGTTTGTAGGTCATCCTGTCATCTTCTTCGTATCCTATTTTTCCCATTGGGTTTCTATTAGTGCTCCCACAATAAACATAAAGACAAAATAGTCTAAGTGTGTATTATTATGTGGAGTATTGTGACAACTGGCGCTGCATTTTTCCTCGGCTCTTCATACAGCACGATTTTGCACCAAGTCTTTGAGACGTAACAGTCTGCACCATAAACTTCAGTAGTCACAGGAGCGGTGTCAAACCCAACACCTACGTGACCCTTATCGGCGTACGGGTCTGGACGAGGACATCTGAGTGACGTACTCGTATACAACCCTGGTTACTTCTTTTTAATTGTGCTACGTTGTTCTAACTACGGTCTCCTCACTCGAGGGCCCCTAATTTGAATACTTGGTTGCCGTATGAATATATTTCCTTCTGTTGACATATACCGGCGACCAACTTATATTCTTTAACTTGGCTAGCTCGCGAATTTCAAGAAGACACCGCCCGTGATGTGGCGTTTGTGTCTTTTTCCCTCTCTTCCTCTCCCCGGGGTATAATAAGCGTTATATGCGCGGCGTGATTTAAGACATTTTTATTCCCTCTGGCTGCAATCCTGCAATGCCGGTAAAACGCATGGGGGCGTTTGCGGAGTTTGTCTTTAAACCGTCCCCTATAACCCCCCCTAAATACAGTACTGTACTTTTTATTATATGTCATGTACCTGGGTTCCGGAATCTGGAACCAACGTGTGGTTTCAGGTCGGGGGACCCCTGCTCCCCGAGATACAGCCCCCTTATGAGGTCCGGTATCCCCGCTCTGCGTTAAAGGTCCCGATCACGTGACCCGCGGCCTTTAAAGCAGCAAGGGATACCGGCACCCCCTAAAGGGCCTGTATCTCGGGGAGCATGGGGGTCTTCCGACGTAAAACCATCACGTTCTGCTCTAGCCTCTTCACATCTACACTGTGATAAAAAAAATATAAAATACAACTCATTCCTTACCTAACGGCTACGTCTATGGTACCGAAGTCAGCAATTTCTGTATTTTAATATATTGTACAGTGAGCAGGGGGTTCCCTGCTCCAGAATTAATGCTCAGACCCCCTGCTACCTGCACAATTTATTAAATACAGAAATGCTGCTTAATTACCTTAGCGTAAGCCGCTAAGGCATGAGGGTTTCACTAACTCACTCACACTCACCGGCCCGCTTTATTGTGATATCGGGGGTGGGTGAGTGGGGAGTATTGGCCCTTAGTGGTGATTTAGCTTGCGGGGGGTCGGTGCCACTTAAAACCCCTTCAGGCCACAGTTAGATACCGCTATGTCCATGAAGTGTTAAGAGCCTCCCGCTACCCCCGCCAGCCCTAAACAACCACCTTGGGGCTAATACCCCCTCAACCACTCCCGCTCCCCCCATAAAAAAAACTCACACACCAGCGCAGCCGCAAAAATAAATAATAAATCTAACATAATAATAAATAATGACTATAAATAACTACATTGAATACATTTTTACTTTTAATAGGTAATTGCATGGGTCTCCGGAGCTTAACCCTTGGGTTTCAAGGTCGGGGGACCCGCTGCCCCCCCCCTCCCTAATACGCCCCTTTATTGATGTGCCGTTATCCCTCTGTGTTTAATGTCCCTATCAAGTGACCGCTCCTGTAAACATCCGGGGATCGGCACCCCTTACAGGGCCTGTATCTCGGGGAGCATGGGGTCCCCGACCTCAAACCACAGCGTTCTGCTCCGAGACCCTCTGCAACATGTACCGTATAATAAACCCACAGTCAATAAGAATCGTCCTTTACTCTTAGCGCTATTTTGTATGTTATCATGAATCCGCATTTTCTTTTTCTGTTATTTAATATCTTGTACAGTGAGCAGGGGTTCCCTGATCCAGAACTTAATGCTCCGTGGACCCTGCTCCTGCACAATTTATTAACAATACAGAAATCTGCTCCTACCATAGCGTATAGCCGCTAAGTCAATAAGGGGTTACCCACCGTGCCCGCTTTATTGTGGGTAGCGAGGGTGGGTGAAGGGGGTATTGGCCCTGGTTCGTTTAGGACTTGCGGGAGGGGGGTGTTGCAGGCGCACTTTTACCCTTCACGACCATCCGTTAATGCCCGCTACTGTCATGCAGGGGTTAGCCCCCCGCTACCCCCCGCAAGTCCCGCAGCCCTAACACCCCGGGGGCTAATACCCTTCACCCACCCCACTATCCACATAAAAAAAAAACTCCACACACAACATACTATAGTATTTCAATGTAAATATTGGTTCCACTGAAGATAAGGACAGGCTTCATCCTGGCAGGGGTAAGTACAACATTTATTTACTATAGGGTGACTATTGATTGATTTTTAATGGGCAAAAGCTCTATTAGACACATTTGGCTAATCGGACTTTGCCCATTACTGTGTGTGGTGGTGGGGGAGGATGGGTTGTTGGGGTAGAGGGGGTGGAAAGTAGGATGCCCCTAACTAACGTGAAGTGAAAAAAATATTCCGTGTGCAAAATGAGCTGTGAAATTGTACATTGGGGAAAAATCAAGATTTATGTTGCAGGAATGGGATTATGTTGTTATCCATAATGGTCACAAGTGAGATGTAAAAAATAATATTCCAGTGATGGACACTCAATAAATTATTTTTATTAACCTACGCCACATACAAAAGGATTATGTAAAAAAAATAATGATGTTCAGAGACGATACATAGTAGTTTAAAACCAGACACAGTCCCTATACACTATCACCTTATTTTTTCTTTACACCTGCATACTCCCAGAATCCCAGGGCAAGACAGAGGATGAAATCCTATATCATATATGTTATTATTATTATGCAGATGGGGAAACTCAAACTAAAAGACTCTGCAAGAAACCCTACTGCCCCAGAGCATGATATTCACATGTGAGCATCATGGAAAAATATACAATAAAAACACACACACACACACACATATATATATATATATAAAGAATATACAGTATAATATATTATATATATTATATAATTTATATTATATGATATATATTATATGATATATATATATATATTATGTATGTATACATTCATAATCAATATTTATATATATATTGTACACAGATTTAGCAGACTTTATTGCACCCTGTAATACTCACAAGTAGTGCTATTGAAAACAATAGTTAAAGAGATTACGTGATAATTAACCTGTTATTGTGTGGGTTAATTTGCATTAATAGAGATTATATATATATATTGCCTGTAGTTATTTACAAGACATGGTAAATGTTAAGATACCATCAGATCTAAATAAAATAATAATTTCACAATCAATTGTGTTCACTTTTTATTTGGTATACTTACACTTGCAAAAATGTTTTGTTTGCTTACAGTTAACCAAAACTTTAACAACTGAACTGTGTTCTAGAGTTACAATACTGTCATAT
The DNA here is from genome assembly GCA_036426205.1 of Ascaphus truei. NCBI lineage: Eukaryota > Metazoa > Chordata > Amphibia > Anura > Ascaphidae > Ascaphus > Ascaphus truei. The sequence goes on along the minus strand of CM071567.1, from coordinate 262,377,633 downwards.
TAGAGAACAGATATTTTTAATGGTAATTACTTATTTCAACGGAAAACACTAACCATAGGATTGCTGGTTTGGCTGTGATATTCATGTTATGACATCATAAACACTATGAGCATGAGAGGCGCTTGGAATTGTGGCATCACTCGTCTGTCAAATCTAATCATTGAAGAAAAAAAAATCTGTTATAACTGCTATTCCAGCTGCTTTATAACTAAGAAAGTGTAAGACCCAGTTTTCTGCTCAGGAAGCTGACATACTACTAGACAGTGAGATCATGTCCTATGCAAACCAATTATTTGGGCCAGCTGCATAAAATACCCCATTTGCCAGATAATCTTGTAAAGAAAAGGATCCTAAAGAAAGTGTTTTGATGTTTCCTTAAGTGCCCAGAGCCTTCTTCTTCACTTTATTGTTGCATCATTCATTTTTTAAACCGGCTGATAAGGGTTCTCGGTAATGACACCTACTGTATTTATACAATGGACAATATATTACATATATTGGCCGTTATATACAGTACATAGGCAACATTTCCTAAACCAACATGGAATAGATGATAGTACATATTAATCCCTTAGTAGCTATGTCAGCTAGAGTAGTCATGGGTTTTCTTTTAAAGGGATTCATATAAAACTTTAACTACTGTACACTATCTACCCCTACTCCCTGGGGTAACTACCCCCATAACTCATCCCTCTACTCTACGCCTCCAACAAACCTCTCCCCCCCCCCAAATACAGCTAATAGGGATTTTGGTCAACAACAATTAAAAAAAAAAGGTATAAAAAAAAATCAATACATTATCAATAAATACAGATTACATAATAAAAAATATATTTCAAACATAAACACGTTTATTGTCACTGTGACTACCTAGGCTCTCTAAATGGGAGCCTAGATTGGAAATGTGGCTATGAATGGGACCCCCAATTAAAAATAGGTTACTAGTTACTTCGATGTTTCACTTAAAAAAACAAGCAAATCTTGCTAAGTTTGTGAACTTGTGCAAAAAGAATTGCACATCCCTACTGTAGAAAAGTAATGTTGGTAACAAATCAATATGTGATTTTTTTTTACTGTAGGTGTGTTAGACGACAATATGCAGTACAGGTGATGAATAAATAATCAGTAAGGGTCTTATAAAATGGCTTGGGAACAAGGAATGCTTCAGACAAGTTCATAGAGAGGGTAATGACCTCATCAGTACACTATATCAAATTAATTTTCTCAGGGACTAAAATGCATAAAGTATCAAAACAAAGATAGGGGAAGGTAATTGAAGATGAAGTCATTACTTTTTTTCCTCTTAAAACAATGCAACCATAGAAATAAATCTAATCTCAAATTGATATTGCACACTGGTAAGTGAAAGTTATGCACTTGGAATGCCATTAGGCAACATCACTCCTACAGCTGTCCCCTGTTTGAGTTTCACACCAACTGTGGGACCTGTGCAGATATTTACCAAGGTGAGGAAAACAAGCACAGTTAGCAAACTGCAATTTCTCACCTTCCATGGCAGGTCTTGCGCCCCTACAAATGGTATAATTGTAATCACATTTAAAAATAATAATAATAATCCCAAATATCTGCAGCAATTCCCCATCAAAATGGATTGAAATACACCTGTTGTGAAGTTCTTGGGACAGTCTGTAAACAATGCAAAACATTAAGTAATAATAGGGAGCAAAATGACAACTTGATAGATACAGTAGACCTAACACATACCACTTTAAAACAAAAGGCCATTTTTTTGCATTGATCTTTTAAGAGAAATTGGGATAGATGACAACGAATGGAGAAAAGTACTGTGGTGAAAGGTACAGCAAAAGAAAATGGAGACTACAGGAAACAATAGTATATATATATATATCAACCCCACACTGATGAGACCCATCAAGGTCGAAACGGCTGTCTGTGTGTGGTTTTCTGGGTATGCACCTTAACCCTGGCTGTGCTCAAAGCTGTGACCATGCAGCAAGCTTAAGCCTATAGGGAACCATGTTAAAAATGGTTATTGAGGCAAAAAGTGACACTGTGTGCTCATTTGCATGTCATTTCCCAGAATCCCTTGCTGCAGTGGAAGTGCTGTATGCTGGGTGATAATGGGGAAAGGCGGGGTTGCAGACCTGCCTAAGACATGCAGATGAGCATACAGTTATATTTGCATATATATATATATATATATATATATAGCCCTGGTAAGAAATTTTACATTTGGAGGCGAGCTCCTGAGATCTAGAAACAGGACATGTTTACAGCGAAGCAGAGCTGGAAGTGTTAAGTACACCTTCCATGCAAGTGCTGTAGAAAGTAGGGCGCAATTGCACATCAGGGGTAGTCAGGAAAGTATGTCCTCTCACACAGTACGCCATGGGTGCCCTAAGAGGGTGTTGTAAGAAGGGTGTGTGGCTATTGCTGTTCTAGTCCCTTGAGACAAATAGTGTATTGCAAATGGGGGGGTTAGCCTGTTAACTAGTCCAGGGACCATGGCCCAGGGTCTGCACTATGTGTGGCCAAAAGTAGGAGACACCCGTACTTAGGGAGATGCCCGGTACACTAGCCAGCACCCACATAAAACACACCACAGAGTACTTGTAGGAACCGTCAGCGAGTGCGGTGTACCAAGAAAGAGTTCTGCCTAGCCTGGGGTATGCCATACATCATATCAGTGGGTAAAAGCATTCAGAGAGCATGCAGAGAGTATCAGAGAGTATCAGTGAGAACAGTCAGTGTCTAGGAACGAGTTACACACTAGACACTGAGCGTAGCGATATTGTACATTTGGAGGGCTCACTAAAGATGGCGGCCGCTAATACATGTGCTCTGCAGGGCATGAAGGAGTTAAAAATGGCGACAGCAGTGTCATCCACGGCCCAGCAGCTAGCAGCCGTTCCAAAATGGCGACTCCCGCCAAGCCTGGATCGTGCACGTGCCACGTGCAAGCAAGCTGCAAGAGAAATGTGGCGAGAGATGTGCAGGGGTTTGGTGCCAAACCCAGTTCCCCTGCAGAAGGAGTGGAGCGGCGCGAAAGCCCAAGATACGCCCACCTGTACTGTGACTGGCCAACAGAAGAAGCCACGTCACGCAGAGCGAGAGAGTGCCCCTCCTCTTGTTTCCACCAGAGGGAGGGGGCACTGCAAGAGCCAATCAGAATTGTCCTCTCCAGAGAAAGGAGGGACAGGAAGTGAGAGTGAGGAACTTCACTTCTGTCTGACAATTGAACAGCAAGGAGCTAAAGAACTGAACTGTTCAACCCCTGCGCCAAAGATGTCTGAATTAAATATGACACCCTATCAGTTCCCAAGAGGCTTCCTGGTTGTGGAGGTTGACGGCCGAGAGTATCTCCGGTGCCTGTGCGTAGACTGCAGGACACCCGGACCGGCCCCAAGCACGACAGCACGATGCCCTCAATGTGGCACGTTCTATCTATGGCCTGTCAAGCCATGGCCTATGTTGAAGACGCCATGAAGTGCCTCTCCGGGACCCTAACGGAGGTGGCGGAGGCGGTGGAGAAGGCTGCCCCGGTTCCCTGTATCACCATTGAGGTGGGAACCGAGGTCCAGCCAACCAGAGAACCAAGAGATGTCACGGTGGAGAAGAGCGGGACCGCAGTGGAGGTACCGGAGCGGGCCCGTTTCGTACCAATAACCACTGGCGGTGCAGCAAAAGACTCAGGTGACTCCCTAGCGGAGGAACCGGCAAAGTCATCTTCGGAGGAAGGAGATGGCCTATCATCGGTGGCGAAGACGGAACCTGCAGAGAGCGAGAGAGAAAGGCTTGCAGCCTACCTGCCCGTCCGCGGACCAGATGATCCACCACTGCCCCTTCTGGTCCTCGACGCACTTCCGGTGCGAGACCACGGAGCGGATGGAGATTCTGCAGCCACCAGCGATGATGTCACTTCCGGGTCCGGCTGGCAAAGAGGGCCGGGAGCGTTGTTCTCAGAGAGGAGAGTGGCTATGGCAGCCGCGCTTGCAGCACTAAAGGTCCAAGGCGTTACACAAGGAGCACGAAGCACGCCGGAGTGGGCAAGTTGAAAGATGCCCACTGGTCGCGGCATTGCCCGACTTATAGACACTATACCGGACATTGCCGATGCCCCAGTCCCTACCCCTAGCGTCATTACCCCGGCCACTGCCCCTGCCCCGTCATGAGTTAAGACACCGGGCCCTAGCGGGGATAAGTTAACTAAGAATCCCAAGTACTCTACAGATTGGAGGGATTGGGAACTCAGTGATGAAGGATCTGATGGGGAGATACCTTATGCAAATGTGATTCATGTACCTAATCCTGTGCCTTTTTCTCCTGTACATGGAGGTAGGGCCCGAGGGTCCCACACTACTGCAGAAGCTGGGCCTGTGAGTAAGGTAGTGCACAAGATGAACCCCACCATTTACACAGATGATACAAGAAGTAGACGCAGGGGCTCGCACTCTACTGAGGTGGCCACGTCAGGTGTGTCCTCACAAGTGGAATCAGATACAGGTACCACCAGTGCAGTGTCAGGGTATGGGCACCAAGATAAGTGGTGGGCACCTTTATTCACCGGGTACCACAAAGGAATGGACCGTACGCGGTTCTTGCTCATAAAGAATAATATAGTTGACCATTGGTGGGCTATAGGTGCCTTTTCTCCCCAGGAGGTGGCCGATGAATTAGAGATCATTACAGGGAGATTGAGCAGAAGAACATCCTTCCCAAGGGTGCCGCCATTCTGTATGATGATGTTGCCCCAGAGGAGCCTGAGTTTTGGGTGCTGCCAAGCAGGGCAGGTAACCGAAAGCTGACCAAGCTCAGCCGAGCAGACAGGGCCATAGTGGCCAGGTATAGACAGTCTCATGGCTATGAGTTCCCCTATGTACCTGAGCCTATTATGCAGGAAATAGAGGAGCAGAGAGATATCTGGCTCCGGGAAGCAGTTATGGAGTACCTTCGAACTAGGTTCGGTAGGGCGGCTTATCACAATGAGGACAAAGTCTGTGATGTTATACGGGCCTAGAGCATTGGGAGGAGCATCTACATGCATAGTGTAGTGTATTGGCCTGAGTATGGGTCGGTACAGCCCTATTATGTAAAGGTTACTGATCGCAATGGGCGGGAAGTTCATAAGCCTGACCTGCACCGTTATTATTAGTTAGGTTCTCTATGTTGGGAGTTACCGTCATCTTTTATCGCCATCTGGGTGGAACCTTCTGAGGTATAGACACTAAAAAATGTGTGTTTGTTTTCCAGATTGTTCACCTACAGGATGGTGCTGCTAAATTTAGGTCCAAGTGGGGATCATTGGATTCCACCTGAGGGAGAGTGTAGCCCTGGTAAGAAATTGGGCTATATGTCTTTCCTCCTACTGGTATAAGTCCTGCTTAGGGCAGGCTGCCAGTAGTTATCATGGGTTTCCCCCGCTTCAAGCCCTGCCTTGATTGGTGGAGGTAGGCCCCCTGACTCTGTGTCTAAGACAAGAGACATAGGGGAGGGGCCTGCCAAACACATAAAGGGCAATGCACAGTCAATTTAGTGGGGTGTTCCAGCAGATGGAGTGTGTCAGTTCAGAGCTGGAGAGTTATGTATCACATTTGGAGGAGCTCAGGCAGGCCCTGAGTAGAGTTGATAGAACTACGGTGGACCAGTGCCCCTCACCCTGCTTAGGGGGTGAGGGAAGAGCGAGCCCCACCATGAGTGCCTGTGACTTGGGGTGGGGGCAGGGGAACAAAGAGTCCCAGACAGCCCATCCTGAAGGGGTACCTGCTGTACCTGATACTGCTGTGTGCTGTGTGCTGCTGCGGATAATAAAGAGCTGCTGCTACTTGTTTTATAAGAGACTGTGTGAGACTGAAATCTCACGCCCCATCGAGGGGTTCTCTGGAAGGATTTCACCCTACCCTGCTAGGGCTTGCCAGAGATGGAGGCGCTGTACCACTAAGAGATGAAGGCAAGAAACCTGTCCCTGTTGTCCCCCATACCATCGCGGGAGACTCAGGCCCTCCTGTTCCTCACAGGTATGCACCACCAAGATACATGTAGCCAGACCTTAGCACACCCTAGGGGGTCCGATCTGCGACCGGGGGGGGGGGGTCTATGGGTTACATATATATACATACATATATATGTATATTTTTTATATAGCTCAGCAAATTTATGCAGCACTTTACAAAATTACAAGATAATAAAACGTTGCACACGTGAAGGTAAAGAGTAGGAATTAGGAGTCCTTGCTCCCAAATTGAATAATAGGAGATATGCAGAATACAATAGAAGCAAGTGCAGTACAAAAAAGTACACTAGGCGTGCGAGGAGTAGCATCAGGCCGAAATTAATGAAGTACTTCACTGAGGAGGTGTGGTTTCAGGGGTGACTTGAAGATAGGGAGGAATGTGGATTGGCTAATGCTGGGGAGTAAGGATTTTTACAATTAGGAATTTTAAGTCTTAGTGGCATTGGATAAATTATATATGAACAACAGAGAATATGAAGAAATGTGTTCTGTCTCCAACCTGTGTTTTTTTCTCCTGTTGTCTCTCAGTTTCCCTTTACCCTAGGTTCTGTCTTCTTTAATACTATGTAAAGTGTACAATAACTGTAAGTCAGCCTGTTGCCTCAGCAACTACACTTCCCAGATCCCTGGGGGTTTGGTATGTTCATCCCTCACTGTTTTCTATTTGTCCAGTCTACAGTGCTTCTTTTTCGAGCTTGAATCCACAGCTAAGTGGTCTCTCCCAAATTGCTCTCCCTGTCATACATTGTGAATATGGTTAACCCCCGTATCTAGTGCTCAAGAGCTGTGGTATGTAGAAAGATTAAAAGGTCATGTCCACAATGAAACGATAGCTATCCAGCTGCTACGTATAATGTAAAACAGAGACTCATGAACTTGTGTTGACCTGCATACAGGGAGGGGGGGGGTGAATATAGCGGGACCAGGGAATCGAAGCCGCCAGAACGCTCACCGGAAGGCAAGTGTCTGTCAGTTAACAACAACGGTTAGCAGTGTACCGCCTTCCTGCATTTTTCTACTCCCTGTCATACTATTGTTTTTTCATCTTCTCCCAATTTATGCATGCTCAAGAGTTTTCTATTAATTTCTGTTTGTGCTTGTAAATAAAGTTTATTAGAAATTCAAGGAGGACTCTATTTTGCAAGAAGAAGGAAATGAGTTTAACAGCCTGTCAAATCTTACTGAATCCCAGGAAGCCTAGGACAGAACAGTGAAGCAGCTTTACAAGAGACAGGTTGGTTATAGACAGTGGCAGCAGTGATAAACAGCTATACCAGAGAGAGATCACACGGCATCTCAGCACAGAAAAGCAGAGTAAGTAAACACACAGCATTTCAGCACAGCTGCACACGCCAAGCTATAAGCCCCTCAGATCCACCTCTGTGCTATGTCCTCACAACTAGGGCTACCAAGTGCCAGACATACAGCCAGGACATGGATCAGAGCCACAGACACCTGTGAGTAAAACTATTACTATGCTGACTGCTACAGGACACTGACTGGCACTTTCAAAGACAGTCGCCCGCCGTTATCACAGGTAACTGACTGCATGCCACATAAATTGGCAAAGGTCTACAGACACCTCCAACATTGCAGAACTCGGTCTCTCCAGACACCATGCAACAGATTGATGTTGCAGACACTGAGTCACACAACCGCAAGAGAGTGTAAGGCCAAAAAGGGCACTCACATTTACACAGAAGGCCCACAAAGATATGATTCTGACATTGATGAACACTGTGACAATTTAGAAAAAAACTGGAAAAAAACTGGACTTGAAATGTTTAATGTATGTATGTATGTATTTATGTATGTATGTATGTATGTCTTTATTTATATAGCGTCATTAGTGTACATAACGCTTCACATTAGTAATACATGTGACAATCATATAAATAACAAATAATACGAATGACAGGTCATGGGAATGAGTGCTTCAGAGATAAAAGTAACATTTTGGAAGAGGAGTCCCTGCTCCGTGGAGCTTACAATGTAATTGGTGGGGAGAACGTACAGAGACAGTAGGAGGGCATTCAGGTAAGTGCGTCTGCAGGGGGCCAAGCTTTATGTATTGTGTATAGTATTAGCCACGGTGTTACTCATATGCTTCTTTAAGCAAGTGTGTCTTAAGGTGGGTCTTAAAGGTGGATAGAGAGGGTGCTAGTCAGGTATTGAGGGGAAGGGCATTCCAGAGGTGCGGGGCAGAAAGTGAGAAAGGTTTAAGGCGGGAGAAGGCTTTAGATACAAAGGGGGTAAAGAGAAGACAGCCTTGAGCAGAACGCAAGAGTCGGGATGGTGCATAGCGAGAAATTAGGGCTGAGATATAAGTAGGAGCAGAAGAGTGTAAAGCTTTAAAATAGAGGAGAATTGAGTGCGAGATGCTTTATTTGATAGGAAGCCAGGAGAGTGATTTCAGCAGCGGAGACGCTGAGACAGATTTTGGAAATAGTAAAGTGATTCTGGCAGCAGCGTTTAGGATAGATTGCAGGGGAGACAGGTGAGAGGCAGGAAGGCCAGACAGCAGGAGGTCACAGAAATCGAGGCGGGAGAGAATGAGGGCCTGAGTCAGAGTTTTAGCAGTCGAGCAACAGAGGAAAGGGCGTATCTTTGTTATATTGCAGAGGAAAAAGCGACAGGTTTTATATATGTTTTGAATGTGAGGGACGAATGTGAGAGAGGAGTTGAGTGTGACCCCTAGGCAGCGTGCTTGGGCTACTGGGTGAATGTTGGTACTTCCAACACTAATGTGGAAGGAGGTAGTAGGGCCAGGTTTGGGAGGAAGTATAAGAAGCTCTGTTTTTGCCATGTTAAGTTTCAGTCGGTGGATGGCCATCCTGGATGATATTCCAGAGAGACATTCAGAAACTTTGGTCTGTATAGCAGGTGTAAGGTCAGGGGTTGAAATGTAAATTTGTGTGTCGTCAGCATAGAGGTGATATTTGAACCCAAAAGATGTGATTAGGTCACCTAGAGAGAGTGTGAAAAGAGAAAAGAGAAGGGGTCCCAGGAAAGAGCCCTGGGGTACACCCACAGAGAGATCAATAGAGGAGGAGGAGGTGTTAGCAAAAGTGACACTGAAAATACGATGAGAGAGGTAAGAGGAGATCCAGGATAGAGCTGTGTTCCAAATACCAAGAGTATGGAGAATGTGAAGGAGAAGAGGGTGGTCCTCAGTGTCAAATGCGGCAGAGAGGTCGAGTAATATGAGCAGAGTGTAATGACCTCTGTCTTTGGCAGCATGGAGGTCATCAGCTATTTTGGTGGGGGCTGTTTCAGTGGAGTGAGCAGTGCGGAAGCCAGATTGTAGAGGGTCTAGGAGAGAATAGGTGTTGAGAAAGTGTAGCAATCGAGAGAATACAAGACGTTCAAGGAGTTTGGAGGCAAAAGGCAGGATGGAGACAGGTCGATAGTTAGAAGGACAGGTAGGGTCAAGCTTGCTGTTTTTGAGTAATGGTATAACTGTTGCATGTTTGAAGGAGGATGGAAAGGTACCAGAGTAGAGGGAAGAGTTAAAAATCTGTGTGAGCGTAGGGATTATAGAAGGAGCAAGAGGTTTTAGCAGATGGGAAGGAATGGGGTCAAGAGGGCTGGTGGTAGTGGGAGATGAGGAGATCAGCAGTGACACCTCCTCCTCCGAGACAGCGGAAAAAGAGTCAAGAAAGGCAGGAGGAGAGATAGGAAGCGGTGAGGGATGGGAGGAGGCAACAGATGGGATGTTCTGTCGTATGGATTCCACCTTTTCCTTAAAAAAGCCAGCAAAGTCCTGAGGTAAGATGGAGGAAGTGATTATGAAAAGCAGCTTAAGCAGGCTGTAGCTTAACTGAGGTGCCACAAATGCATGTTATTAAATGCAGTCAGACATATGACACCTACTGTACTTGACAAGAACTGATACCGGAGAAAGCATACAAGAATGAGACCTACAAAAAACAATCAATCTAGAACGCAACAGCTGTGTGCAGAGCGCAATCACGGAAGCTGAAAGTCAGAGAAAGACCCTCTTGCTGTAGATTGCTTCACAGCATTCCGGCGCATCCACAAATTCAACAAGGTCCCCGAACTTAGTGCGATCTAACATATCTAGCATAAGCTCTGTGCTACCAAGGTGTGGGCTACTGTAGTACAGAGGCGACACATAAGAGGGCTGATTAGAGTTAAAAAGAGGTAGCCATGAAATTGTATAGAAGAGAAAGAGCAAGGGGACGTTACTGCAGCCACAACAGCTGCTGCTACGACTGCTGCTAATGCTGCCGCCAACGCCACTGCTACTACAAGTAGCAAGGCCAAGCTGGAAGTCAATTCAGAGGTCTTATGTGAAGAAAAAGAACAGGTTGCAGCTGAAGCCAAAGCAGAGATCTTTGAAGCAGCTGCAAGACAAGGTGGTGGGGAGTACTGGAGCACACCAGAGACTTTGTAATAAGTCCCGCCAGTTTGAACACCAATTCATTATCTCTATCAGACCTGCTCCAAGGTTAATGTGGGTAGTGGGACGTTCACGCTGCAAGTATTCAACTTTAGATATAATGTGCCTGACGGGGAATGACCCAGGAGAGCTGGTGGAGGTGAAGCGGAGTGGAACCGGAGAGACACGGAGAAAGATCTTGGCAGACCGAACAAACACCTAACTCGGAAGTTGCTCAGAGAGCCAGACGGAGGTTTGTTGCTGCGGGTTGTTGGGTTGGAGGACGACTCGGTAGAAGTCAGGGGCGCTGTAGTGCCAGAATTATCAGGCACATTATATCTAAAGTTGAATACTGGCCTCTAAGATGGCGGCACCCTGCAAAGGGAGCCGCCGGCGACGCGATCGCCATCGTAACCTCCCCAACCTCCGCTGTCGGAAGCAGCGGCAGGTAAGGGGATGAAGGGGAACCCGGAGGAAACCAGTGGGTCAAGGGGAGCCCAAAGGGAGACCCAAGCTATTTAACTCAAATTTTATTGAAGTTTTTGTCATGTAACAATACATTGTTTCATATTCATATGAATCACAGTTGTTATACTGTACATATCATCAAAACTTGTAAGAAAAAAAAATTGAACCCAAATCAGGAAGGGTGGGAGGGGTGTGTGTGTGTGGGGGGGTTTGTCCAATCCTCTATCTCTCATTCTTCTAATCCAAGCTTCACCTCTTCCAAGAATCTAGGTTAAGTCTCCTGCGTGGCCAGCCTATCTGTTCTCTATCAAGAGTTCTATTTGAGATCTCTTCTGACTAATGTCTGTCCTCTTCGAGTCACCAGAAAACACATTTCCGAAACTATCAAAGCAGAATTGTAGTACCATCCACACTTATTTTTTTATGCCAAATGTGTGACGGGGACAGATTTGGCCTAAACTATCTGGGAAATTCTGAAAAATGGATTTGGACTGTTCCACCCATCTCTGCTGGTGAGTCCTCTTACAAAACAACAAACTCTACTCCTAGCTGTAGGACAGGAACAAGCCTATCTGCAGGTAGTGGGAGAGGGCTTTAATGGTACTACAGGCAGAATCAATTTCTTTTCGTACTTAAGCTATGGGTGGAGTTAACCCTAGGTTGCCCACTGCCATAGGCAACAGGAAATATAATGAGGTAGTCTCCTAGATAAATAGGATTAGTCAGTGCTGTATATACATAAACATTGTTGTTTTTCTTTTAAAAGCAACTGCCTGATATAACACTAAATTACAACATATATGAGTAATATTTAATATATACTGCAGACAGAAAGATTTAGTTTAAAAATGTAAATTGAAAGCACATAGGGTAATATTTACTAAGCGGAGATGTGCCATGAGACAATTTCTGGTGCTGGAAGGCATCTTCTTTCCCATTGACTAGAATGTATTTAATGGCGTAGCATTGCTTAGTAAATATGGGCCATTATGTACTGTATATCAAACTATAATGAACAATTTGGATATATTTACAAAGAATATTATGTATGCCAAACTTGCAAGTCCCAACCTCAGCTTAATATGTTTTTAATTTATTCTGTAGTAGTTAAAGCACTGCAATTAATCGTAATAGGAGAATGCCTTTGTGAAAGCAGTTACAGTAGACATTTTAGTTGTGCTGAGATTGCCAGAGTACAGTAATTTATTATCCAGTGAAGCTAGTGATGCATAGATGGGATCCTCACTACTCACCACATTCCTTTTTGAAGATGGTCAAGTGACATATTGTGAGTAATTCAAAATGAGTTACTTTTAGTACATTTTAATACAACATACTATACTTTTTGATATACTGTATGTAAACCAAAAACAATGAATTTCTGGTGGTTTTTTTTATTTTATTTTTTATTTCTTTTAACTAGAGATGTGCATTTTTTTGTTGAAGTTCACAAACTAGGTGAAATTTGGAGATATTTTTATAGTGAAAGATATTTGAAGACGTTTAGACAATTAAGGTCACATGATAATCATCGGGCTCAAGAAAAGCCTCAAGGAAGCACCCTTCTTGGCTTATGCCAACCCTGAGAAACCATATATTGCGCACGTGAATGCCAGTTTCAATGGTCTAGGAGCTGTACTGCATTAAAGTACCCTGCTGGTCTCCGCCCTGTGGCGTATGTGAGACGAAGCTTGACACCATCTGAGCAGAACTACCCAGTCCACAAACTGGAGTTTCTCGCACTCAAGTGGGCAGTAGTTGACAAGCTCCACAATTACTTATACGGAGTGTCCTTTGAGGTCCTGACAGACAACAACCCACTGACCTATATTCTGACCTGTGTCAAATTGGACACCACCGATCACAGGTGGCTAGCGGCACTGTCAAACTATCAATTCACCCTCAAGTACAAACCGGGGCCCTTAAACATCGGGGCTGATGCCCTGTCCCCCAGACTGGGACTGAATACCATGGCGTACGACAGCCCGTGGGAAGAAATCCCTGCATCTGGGATTCGGGCAATGTGCTCGACTGCCACCATAGTTAAAGACAAGGTGGCATTCTCTGAGCTAAGAGTAGCCGACTCGCTGGGATGCCAGTCCAAGGCACTCCCTGCCGCCTACTGCCACCCTGATGGCATGTATATCACCCAAAATAATATCATGCGATGGAAAGAATTGGTAGAACTCCAGATATGTTCCCATGGCTAGAGCTATACGCCAGGCCATCCAACAAAACAAACCCTCATTGGTGAAGCTTGCTCCCACCAACACAGTCGGTGTCATAATGAGAGAATGGGACAAATTCCACATATAGCGTGGTCTCCTTTACAGAATTTTCCCCTATCACATCTACCCTGAAAGTAGACATGTAGTTCTACCCAGAAGACTGCAGTTCCCTGTCCTATGGTCCCTGCACGATGACCATGGACACCTGGGTGTAAATAAGATTTTCGGACTGGTGAGAGACCACTTCTTCTTGTGCAATATGCGAATCAGTAGAGTGCCATTGTTGGAAGTGCCTGCGGTGTATCCGGCGGATGGCACTGCCCACACGCGCAGCCCCAATGGGCCATCTAAAGAGCTCTGGTTCCATGGACCTAGTCTGCATTGACTTTCTATGTATAAAGGCAGACTCAAAGGGCATGTGGAACGTCCTGGTAGTGACCAATCACTACACCCGGCACACCCAAGCATTTCCGACGAAATATCAGAAAGCTCTCACAGTCACCAAAGTACTGTGGGAGATGTATTTCATCTACTATAGGTTACAGAATCGGATGCACTCCGATCAAGGGAGAGATTTCGAGAGCAAGCTGATCAAGGAACTCCTCAACTTGCTCAACATCCAGAAGTCTCGGACCACTCCATATCATCCAGAGGGAGACACTCTACCAGAGAGGTTCAACCAAACCCTGCTTGACAAGCTAGGCACCCTAAAGGGCTCCCAGAAAGCCTAATGGAGCAAGCACATCGAATCACTAGTGCATGGGTACAACTGCACCCAGCATGAGTCCACGGGATTCACACCATATTTTATGATGTTCGAGCGAGAGACACGACTGCCTGTGGACATCCGTATGCAGGTATCTACTGATGTGGTACCCAATATGGCTCACTACAGGTAAGTGAAGCGACTCCAGGACAGCCTGCGCCGCGCATATAGTTGGCAGAAAAAGCCACAGCCCAGCTGACCGCGCGCAATATGCGAAGGTATGACCACAAGGTCCACTATCGGGAACTTCGGCCCGGAGACGCCGTTCTCTTATGAAGCCTAGGGATTCCAGTAAACACAAGCTTGCCAACCACTGGAGAGACAGGCCCTTCAAAGTAGAGTCCCAAATGCCAGGACTCCCTGTCTACTGCATTCGAGACGCGGATGGTAGGATAAAACTCTGGCACCGAAATCACTTGCTGCCCATTCCGCAAGTGGGGGAAAGTGACCCCGAACCAGAGACAGTAGTAACGGTCAGTGAGCCACAGGGGTTCCGCGAGATCCCAGATTCCGTGACGAACCAAATCGGGATCCTATGGAAGGAACCTCCACTAGTTCAAATAGAGACTGGTGGGCACTTCCCGAAAGAGCAACGGGTAATGGGTCCATGCCGCAAGTACCCTCATCAGTAGCTTCAACAAGCCATCCCCTTGACCCAAGAAACCTGAGCTTTGTTCCCCAAAGAGACTTTGTAAAGACTGGTTCACCCCTTATGAGAGGGACAGGGCCTCAAGCCCACATAGCCTCTCCCAAGAAGGAGAAGGACTCCTCCCACAGGAGGCAAGTAACAGCGCACAGCCGTAGGACAGAACGGAGGAATAGCTTCTGATGGTGACTAAAAAAAGTTTATTGTGAACAGAGTATACAGCTGACGGATCCTCTGACGCATTTAAGCCCTCAGGCCTTTGTCAAAGAGTGATCCGTCAGTATAACCGGAAGCCCTGATATACATAACACAACCTGAAACACCTGTGTCTGCCACTAATCATGCTATAAGTAGCAGGTGAACAGAATGGCATGTATAACAGAGACTGATAGAAAATATACAGCAGTAAAATTGCCACCACATATAGAAACTCTATGAGCTATATAAATCCATTAATACATCACTCCAATAAATATCCAAAAGGGGAGTATTAATCAATGGTCTGCAAATCAAATTAAAAACAATGATAACAATGCATATAATATACTGTTGATACACAAATAAATATTTATATATAACAAAATCATTAATGAGATACCCAATCATGTGATGAATCGTGACATATACTAGTAGAACATGTATAAATAATGAATAATGATTAACACAAATAGTAAAATTAATAATGAAATAAATAAGGGGAAATAAAAGGAGGGGGGAGGGTAGGGGGGGGGGAGATGAATGGAAAGGGGAGAGGAAAGGAAAGGGAAGGGAGTATCAAATGAATGAATAAAAGATAATAAACTAATCACCAAGAAAATGCTGTAAAGCCCATTCCACATTCAGACCATGTGGTTGAAGTGTATTAAGTGTAAATATCCATTTAATTTCTGTTTTATTGAGGCGATTAAGCCTATTTCCACCTCTGATTTTGGAAGGAACATGTTCAATACTGAAAAAGCGGAAATTAGTAAGACCACCAAAGGGACATTGGCTAAAATGTTTTGACACCGGATGTAAGATATCTTTTTTGTTGATCAATCTGATGTGTTCAGAAATTCTAATATGAAACGGTCGTATTGTTCTGCCCACGTATTTAAGGTTACATCCACAAATAATAACATAAACCACATAATTCGTAAGGCAGTTGATACAAGTATTAATCCTGTACCTACTGATAGGATATAATGTGTGAACCCTTTTGGTTGGACAGTATCTGCAAAACCCACATTTGTGGAAACCTTTAGGTATATTACTAATACGTGGTTGGTGTCCTGATTGATAAAGACTTTTTGAAATAGAGGAAGCTAAAGTATTCGCCCTTTTGAATGCAAACTTTGGCCCATGTTTAGTAATATTATTTAGGTCAGAGTCCAGTTCCAATATATTCCAGTGTTTAGACACTATCTGTCGGATCTGGAGACTCTCTAACTCAATGTTACTTGTGCCCAATACGGAGCCAATTGCTGGGAGAGACTTTACATCATTTATTGGGAGTTTGCTGCGTATGCTCTATCGTTACACAATTCAGTGACTGTGTTAGCTTCTAGAGCACCTGGTGGGTTAACTTTTGTTTACCCGTTTTTCTATCTCCCAAGAAGGAGTAGCTGAAGAAGAGACTTCCAGAAGCCAGCGAGTGAGACGTCCTCCTACTAGAGTGGCATATGATTCATTAGGGGCTCCTCATTATGAGTCTCAGCAGCTGTCTCGGAGTAGGCTAGCTTCGGTTATCACCAGGCTCACCGAAATGTTTAATTTGGTTTAGAGTAAATTGTGTTTTGTTAAGTTTTATAATTGCTCTGCATTTTCATTATATAACTTGTGTGTATACAATGTTCCCAAGTGGGGAAGTTGGATTCTCCACCAGGGCGAGAATGCGGCCATGTCCCCTCTTACCTCGGGTGCCCGGGAGGGGGACAGCTATGGTTTTTGGGAGCGGCGGAGCTCCATGGCGTATCCGGCAAGCGGGGGACACCATCTTGTAGTTTGCGCATGTGCAATTGCAGCCGTGTGCATGCGCAGAGAGGCGAGAAGTTGCGGCGGCCATTTTAGGTTCACACATACGCAGTGAAGTCTTTGCACAAGCACTTTCCCCAGAGTTGCGGCGGGCATCTTAAGAGAGGCTCCACTATGGACTACATGTCCCAGGAGCCTGAGGGACATGCAGGTAGAATGTTGACACAGGCAGTTACAGGCAGTCACTGAAGTTGCTGGCAGTTGGAAGAAAGGGAGAACCATTGAGGTAGTGTCCATGAGCAATGCTCCCCTGAACTAGGACTAGGTTTGTCCCTTAGGTCCCAGCTAGGTCCTAAGTCCCTTTTAGATTGTGGCTTCTATAGGGAAGACAGGGACGTTACCCTTTAGCCTTATAGTGTCAGGGGTAGCACCAGCGAAGAGACGTCATGCGGTGAGCTGCGGCCTGCGGTCTGGGATCAGACAACAGGCAACTATAGACATTAATGGACACCCTCCATCTGGAGCTCCCTCAAGAGGCGGATGCCTATGCGGACCAGAGAGAGAGGTTTCAGCAGACGTCATCGGATCAGATGGATCCTTTTTGCTCATTCAGCGGTACCTGGGTACAGGAGGGCCCAGGGAGGTAAAGTGCACCAATGGTCCACAGGGGTTGCGCTACTCCCTACACTTGGGTGGGACTGACTCTCATTGGGGGAGGACACCAGGAGTTTGGTGCCACACACCCTATGTACATTGGGGGAAACCCACTCTGTGTTGGTATTATTGTATTGTGTGTGTTATATTGTACGGTACTGTTATATCGTTATTCTATTGTCAGTAAACCAATTGTTATATACTGGTGTGTGTGTATCACTTCACTGTAAGTGGTCCTGAAAGGGGTTATCCCGCTGCTCTGGGATCCCTCTCAGGTGGAGGCGCTGCACCGAGAAGAAAGAGAGGACACCCCATGCTCCCAGCTGCGGAGGCTCAGGCCTTCTGCGAGCCACTGATAACGTCAGCACACGTAGTTCCCTTAGACACCGGGAAAGGGGGTAACACATTCATGAAGACGGTGCTTCTATTAGTGCCCACTCTTAATACTAAAAATGAAGGTACGTTGACTTGGTTGCTCTAATTAGGTGGGCCCTTTTGTTGCTTCTGGATCATCATCGATATTACCCTGGGTACACTAGGCCCATACGAAAAGCCTGGCTGACCCTTCTCAAGTGACCCAATAACTTTGGCCTCTTTGGGAACTACGACGTGCATACAGACTGATGAGGAATATTAGTGCGGATCCGCGGTTAGAGCGGATTCGTCAACACCCAGTAGCCCTCTTCCCTGAGGCCCTCAGTGACATGCCTTTTTGCTATCTCTTAGTCATTCACAACTCCATTAGCCCTATTTTGGGATCCTAACTTAAAGCGATACCATCCCTATCTACAACATAATAAAACAGGGGCCTGGTCTGTGCTATTCATTTATGAACATCCCTATCTACTTTCCCCGAGGCTCCTCCTCTTGTCCTTCAGCAACCTGTCTCCTAGATCCTTCTCCCTCTCTTATATATCCCTTCTTACATCAGTATCCCCATCGTAACACAGGGTGCTGCCGAGCAAACACTATCCCGCTATTAACTCTTACACAGCAACCTGGTAACCCCATGGGGGGGGGGGGTATTTTGTGTAAACTAATTATACTGCCATCATTAGCCAAAGGAAATAAATGGGAAGAATAAAATGTATCAGATTAGTATTACATAGGAGCTAAGGAAAATAGAAGCAAATACATTTTTCATTTGAACCAAATGGCGTATGTGATAATTTAACTTTAATAGCAATCAATTGTCAATTACATTGAAATGCTGCCTATTTTGTTGTATTGATTTTTTTGCCAACTACAGTACATAGAATTGACTCTTTTATGTGATTTTTTAATTTCATAAATCTGGGATTGTATTCAAAGTCCTTTGGCTGTAAAGCTCAAGTAGAACAGCTCAATACTTTTTAATTGAAACCATTTATATACTTCTTTGAAAAATCTAATGCTGTTTTTACTGCATTTGCTGCAGGGAGCCCTCTGGAGGCACTTATAATATTTTTACTAGTAGCCAACTATGGAAGAGTGCATCTTAAGTTTTTTTTTAAAGATAATATCTTAAAATATCCATTCTATCAGTATTACACTAAGGAATACAAGAAATTAGTAGTCAATGTGACATTATATTTACAATGACAAAGAATGACAGGTAAATAAAATAGAAACAAATACATTCTGTACTAAACATTTACTGATGTAACAGGCGTGTGCGTTAAGACGAAATTATTCAAATCATAACGTGTGTTAAGGAGATAATGCACATGTCGCCATTGCTGTTGATAGCGCTGCAATAAACCTTGTGTTAAATAAGGCAGTAGCACTAAAGTAATAACACCTGCTACATCTGGTACCCTTATACCATATGAAGCGTAGAAAATGGACAGCTATCCAGTTCTTTGCACTAATATTGCAAACAGTTTGTTAGCCATGAGGGTTCACCGGGAGGGTGTTTTGACCTCTTCAGGACCTCACCCCAAGGCTGGTCTGTAGTCAGAGAATAATTGTCTGACATTGTTGTGAGGCATTATACCTTTACCTGGATAACGCGAGCCAGAGCAGTGTCAGCAAGTGATTGGCTGCAGTTTTTGTGGGCTTTTGTGCAGAGGGGGTAATCAATATAGGTGCCTGATAGGCTACTTACATTTTTCTTGAAGAGAGCAGACACATAGCTGCCCACAAACCCTCTCTGATTTGAAAGACCTCAGCAGCACTCAAAGACGCGTTAGGCTGAGTCCCCGCTGGCGCTGAGCTCGCTATGCGCTTGGCGCGCTTACCTTCTTCAATGTGGATCAGCACATCCCCTCTCCTGCTGTGCTCGTGCACGCATGCGCGTGCACACACGCTCTCCCAAGCGTTGTGCTTGGGGAGACAAGGGAGAGATACTTTCGTGCTGAGAGCAGGGTCACATGACCCTGCTCTTACAAATGGGAAGTGAGAGGGCGTGTTTTACTCTCCTGTCACACACACACACAACACAAACACTAAATTCAGCAGAGAGAAGTGGAAAGGAGGAGGGGGGGGGCAAATGGACTGAGAGGTGGGCAAACGGACTGAGAGGGGGGCAAACGGACAGAAGGGGGGGCAAACGGACAGAAGGGGGCAAACGGAGAAAAGGGGGGGCAAACGGACAGAAGGGGGAGCAAACGGACAGGAGGGGGGAAAACAGGAAGAGGGGGGGCAAAACGACAGAGGGGGGGGCCAAACGGACAGGGGGGCAAATGGACTGGGGGCAAACGGAGTGAGCCTGTGTGGTGGTGGGGGGGAACAAAGGCCAGCGGGTCCCGGGGGCGGCATTGCCTCGGCAAGAACAGAGGAGAAGAGAATGTGATGGAGAAACGAGAGAGGGGCGGAGAAGGGAAGAAGCGGACTCCGATCGCCGAGCAGAAGTGAAAAGGAACGTGCGAGAGGGCATTTCGAGATCAGAAAGAGACGGGGGGAGAAGGGGATGGAGAGAGTTAGAGGGGGTGGGACCTGAAGGCGGGAGCGGCCAGAAGGGGGGAGAAGGAGAGAAGAGAGCTGAAGAGAGAGAGAGAAGGGGGATGACGAAAGAGGGTCGAGACGAAAGAGAGAAAGGGAAGGGGGGAGAGAGAGAGGGTTGGTGGGAGAGGAGGGCCGGATATCGGGGTTGTGGGTGGGAGGAGACTGGAGATGAGAAAGAGGGGGGAACGAGATCGGAGAGAAGAGCGGGCGGATAAGAAGAGGAGAGAGCGAAGGGGAGGCGAGAGGGAGAAGGGGGAGAGGTGCGGAAGCGGAGAGAGAGAGCAGGTAAGAGAGGAGAGAAAGTAAGGGGAGCGAAGGGTGGGAGAGAGAGACGGTGGCAGGAAGAGGCCGGGGGAAGGTGCAGGGGGGCGGGGAGAGACGAGACGGAGTGAGAGCACAACAGGGGGGGGGAGAAAGGGGGGAGGCAGGGTAGGAGAGAGGGCGGGATGGGAGAGAGAGGGGGAGGAGGGGAAGATGGGAGAGAGAGTGCAGGGGGTGGGGAGAGAGGGAGAGCGCCGGGGGGGGGGGAGAGGGGATGGCAGGGAGGAGAGGGGGGATGGGAGACGAGAGCACAAGGGGGGGGGGAGAGAGAAAGTGACAGAGTGCAGCGAGAGGAGGAGAGAGCAATGAGGGGGAGAGAGAGAGCAATGGGGGAGAGAGAGGGGAGAGAAAAATGTTGCAGGACAGCGATCGCTCATGCTTTGTGAGCTGGTGACATCACCTTAGACAGCCCTGAGCCGAAACCGGAAGTGACGTTTTGGAAAACCGGATGTGCCGCAATGGAGCCCATGGAGATGCCGGCAAGGAGGTCTGGCAGCGATAGTGCTAGATTCCCCATACCATCGATGCCACTGAGGGGACAGCGGCGGTGAGGAGATAAATGACCAACGATGTCTTCACTGTTGTGACAATGCTTTTATATTTTGTACAATCTGTAAGTACAGTTCTTATTTTTTTATAAACATAAAATCTTTCCAAATTGATCTGTGCTATGGTATATTCTCTTTTATACTGAGGTGCATCCCTTCTGAAAACTACACAAGCAAGTTTGCCACAGTTTTGGAATTGCGATTAATCCACAAAAAATCCACTGCACAGTGAGTAGGCATTTCATAGGAGCTAAGGCTCTGAATATTCATTCATTAACCAAGACACCTACTTAGACACTTAGATATTTTTTCTTCTTTTTGTTGACTCTCTCTCATGCTCCCCCGGGACTTTGAAGATCATGTATGTAGTATTGCCAGAGTTTGGGTATGGAGCAAAAGGAGGGTAGTTCCCCAATTTGGGGAGAGGGTATGTGGGAGGTGTAGATATAGCAGCCATTATTGCTCCCGCTGGTGCAATGTAGCTAGACACACAACGTACCAGCAGGAGCAGACACCAATAAAATAAATTAGCTGCATGTGATAAAGGTTGTATACATTTATTTATATACACATGACCGATGTAGAAAGCCTTACTGTCCCCAGCATCGTGGCACAAAAAGCAAATGGATGTGGACGATCGGAACAGTGTCTGCCGCGTTAGCCCGCTGTGGTGTTTCCATGCTTTGAATAGAGCAGCATAATAGGGCAGCATTAATCGTCCGGTCGCGGCTGCGATCATGGCGACCACGAACACACAAACCTTAAGGTTTGCCTATATTGTAGATATGTTATTATGGTTGCAAGTTATAAGGGTTTTGTGGTTTGGACCTTTGGTAATCATGATTACTAAATGCTGGGCTTTGCCTACACAAGCTGTTGTGTGGTTATTTAGGTTTAAGGTGAGAAAATGGGTCTCTATGGGGTTATGTGTTTACTCTACTACAGTGCTCCTTTAAAACTTGGTTTTATATCTACATTATTGTAGCATAACATGACGTATCTTTCAATAACATGACAAAAATGTGTCTTTGCGTTACTCAGATCCATACAATGAAATAGGTGTTAACTCAAGTTGAGAAAGAGAGGAGAGGGAAATATTGGAAAACTCTAATAGTTAAAACTGTGTTATCTCTTCTATCACCCCCACCCTCTGCTTCCTCCCTGCTCGAGCCCCCCCTCCCCCCCTATTACTTTCTCTTCGGCTCCCGCTTGAAACGATGCAGCGGGGTCAGTGACGTCACATGACTCAGCGGTTGTTATTTGACTCCGCGTGCCATGGCGACGCGTCACTGAAGAGAAGGTAAGTGAAAGTTGAAAGAAGAGGTCTCTCACATGATCCCCCGGCATTAATTTAAATGCCTTGGGAGAAGAGCGAGGACACCTGCAACCGCCCCGGCCCCCCGCCCCCCTGAATAATCTTGCGCCCCCCCCCCCAGTTTGCGCACCGCTGTGTTAACTCATGCTCAACTTAGTTACACCCATCCAGACCCTGAAATGAACCTTTCCAGGGTTTGGAGTGGATTAATGTCAAGTTAATGTCAAGTTCGGTTAACAACACGAAAACTTAAATCCCTATGTTAACTTCAACAGACTTTTGTGAATATGCAGTGTTAGGGTTTACAAGCATTATCAATAATGCACATTATAGTTAATGTTGTGTAACATTATTATTCTTTGGATAAACATGGTTAAGCTTAAGTGACGTTAAGTTTGGCTAACATAACAGATTGTGGATTGGACCATATAGTTTTACAAATATTGGCAAGTGCAAAGCTTTTAGGCAGCTGACTATTAGTAGGAAGTAATTCTGTATTAAAGATAAATCATTGACATTGTATTCACATGTTGTTCATAAGGGCCGCTGACAGGGGAGGAGCACAGGAAACTCTTGTTAAAGACCCTGGGCCCAAGCTGCTGGCTGCCCTAGCTGAAATTTATACAAGCGATAACTAGCAGTTAATTACTGCCTCGTGATAATGGTGCGGGAGGGTAATTTTAATTTTTACCATAAGGTTAGTAATATACTTATACATAACCTATGGTAGAAAATACATTAACCCCTTTATTACCTGTGGCTACCAGTATGGCCACTGCACCAAAGGGGTTAATTATAATTAAACTACAGCGTACTAACCAATAAGGCAAGAAGAGGTTAAACTATACAAACACACTCCCATCCACCCATACCTCCCCATAGTAATGGCCAATAACCCGAAGAAAAGGGCTAAGGGACGTGCCCACAAGCACAAAAAGGCAAATAAAAAAACCATACAGGACGACAAGAAGAAGGTGATGAGAGAGAGGAGAGAGAGAGAGAGAGAGAGAGAGAGAGCGAATAGAGAGGTAGTGGATAGAGAGAGAATAAAATAAAATACATTTTAAACATAAACCATTTAATATATTACTTTAATATTACTGTAGTTACCTAGGCCTCTCAATTTGAGCCTAGATAGCCACATTGCTACTTAATGCCAACCTGTAATAAAAGTTTCACATTTACCCCATCCCTGCTGAAGGCAAATCTCATCTTCAGGACTGTAGCCGCCCAGAACCAATCCTAAAAAACGGCCAAATGTCCAACCATAAAAAGGTACAAAAAAACAATCCAAGACCCAATGTTCCTCAAAAATAAAAATGAAAAAAACTATCAAATGAATCCAAAATCTGATGGTCCCCAAAAATATATTTTTAAAAATCTCCCCAAAAATTAAAACAGGCCAGTTGGTCTATTTCTACTCTAAAGGCCCAATGGCTTATTTGTAATCCCATGGTCCTGGTGATCCTCAACTTAACGAATCGAACATTCTTTTCCTGAATATGTCTGTTTCTTCTTTTCTTCTCCCAGTGACTTCTGGCTTTCAGAGAGTGCCTGGAATTTACAACCATCACTGTTAATCCTCTTGTTTCTTTGGCATTGCTTTCTTCTTTGGTCTTTTTGTTTGTTGCTTTGGTCTCCAATAATTTCAACAGATTTATGATGCTACTCCACCATTTCTCAAGTGCTAAAAGTAAGTGCAAAATAAAACAACATAAGTAGTAAGTGTAATCTGATCCCTGCCCATCTTTTCAAGAAAGATACCGATTTACAGTACCAGCAAGGGCAGTGATACGTCAAACATATACATATAGCATGCACGCTAATGCAAAATGTAACTCATTTGTGTAATAATCCAAAACAGAATAAAAATGTGCAGTTATACTAATTTGAAAAATAGAATTAGTATAATACATTTCGAAGTTCTAGCAATATATTTGCTTTGATAAACTCTATTTTAGAGTAAGTACATATTTTACCAATCAAAAGGACACTATTTTCAAAATGGGAACACGTGAATCACATTGCTTCACAAACACGCATGTAGTTCACACTCAAAGAAGACACAAAATATTAAAAAATAACCCAGGGCCTCTATGTATCAAAAAGGTGCGTGTGCGCTGATGCAGTGGCGTAAATTTTTTACATTTTTTTCTGTCTTAAAGCGGCATATTTATGAAGTGTATTTCTACTATATTAGAATTTGGCACATTGCGTGCTAGTATTCTGCACTACAAAATAAACTTGCGCCACCTGTAAGCTGACAGAGAAAACTAACGCAGAAAACCATAAAGTAAAATTGTGCAAGCCGCACATTCCTTAATACATAGACCTGAGCCATTATGCTAATGTAACCCTGCCCTAGCTCCTCCCACTCGCTCCATCAATTCCTCTTATCATAGCAAACACATTTAGATTTTCCTGAAAATGGTGCAAGCAAGATCAATATATAGACGGTGTCTGTCGCAGCTATATTTTAGCTCAGGTTGCAACAAAATAATGACTTTGCACCAGAATTTATCATTTTATTCATAGAACCCAAGGTATGAATGTTGCAATAGCATGACAAAGAAATGCATGATCTTTAACCAAGGGTTCATTTTTCCAATTATAGAGAGACTAGATGCCCAGTGCACTGTCCTGTGAGAAGAGAATGTTGTTATAAGTGTCACCCAATTTGTTTACCACAAAATATATACAGATGTAGCAAGACTTACTGTTTGTCTTGCCGCGGCTGCTTGTGCTCTCGCGAGCGCCTGAGAGTGGACCAGATGGATTAGCGCTGTGGGGAGCCTGATCCGGAACCATGGACACCCTGTAGGATGATCGCTGGAGACACTGTCCCCAGCACCGTGGAAGTTTGCTTTCCTGGTCATGGCGCTGGAGACAGTGAGTCTTGCAACGTCTGTATAGAAAAAAAGCATGCATTCGAAATAAAAGTTTAAAAAAAGTAAAAACAATGTCCACTCAAATTTCGGTTAAGTTTAATGAATTCTCAATATAAAAGTTACTGTCTAATAATAAACCGTGGCACTCGCTCAATATTTACTGTAACTGTCTATTAAATGTCTCTCTCTGACTTTCTATTCAAGTATGCCGTGAACATGTTTTATATAACACTTGAGAAGTTATTACAGCATAGAAATCCTTATGTATAGACCTTCATGAACGACAAGTAACTAACCCATTGTTACAAAGGAAATTAGCTTGGCATTGATTTATGCATCAATTCAAATTACTGTTACTATTTTAAGATGGCAGCCAATACAAAGCTACCGACATTTCGGAGAACAAAGTGACTTTGAACAAGAATACGTAGCTGCAATTCAATTTATACAGTAACAGTCTATGAAATGGTCTAAACATTATCTGTAAGATAGTAAAAAAAAGTAGGAAACAAATCCAAAAATGGGTGCTTCTAACTCCTGTAGTAAGTATGTAGGCATTCAATAACATGTAGAATTCAATAATTGAATATTGTGGAACAGTCTAAACAGCTGATAGATACAATTCTTTGAATTTTAAGCCCGGTGTTGTGTGGTATATTGTAGATAAGGCACCTTGCTTGATAATCACATAGAGCAAATATAGGGAGAGAGCGATGTCTGACCTGTGCAGTCCTGGAAAAAGTCCTGCATCAACGGAGCCCCTCCAGTTCATAAACAGGTGTCTATCCGTAG
Source organism: Ascaphus truei (assembly GCA_036426205.1). Taxonomy (NCBI): domain Eukaryota; kingdom Metazoa; phylum Chordata; class Amphibia; order Anura; family Ascaphidae; genus Ascaphus; species Ascaphus truei. The sequence goes on along the minus strand of CM071567.1, from coordinate 262,351,735 downwards.
CTCCGTGTCAAGAGGATGATTCGCCATAAACCACACTGGCTAGTGATAATTGTAACTGGTGAAAGTGAATGAGTATACTCACGACTCCGATATCCATACAGCCTCTGTTCCGGTGGCATGCTACAGTCCAATGAAATACAGGGACATGGAGAAAAATAGAGCAGGGCTGTGCACAGCACTGTTCATGTTTTCCATTATCTGTAAGATGGGAACATTCAAAAGCAAAATTGCATAATGTTGCACAGAAAAATGAAGGTCATTTAATGTATTTTCAGAAATCTATCAGTATTATGCCTGCTTGAAAATATGTGAAATGTAAATTACCATGGACCTTCTTGACTTCCATGGGATCATATAGAAAGTTATAATTAAATGGTTAAATAATGTTGTTTGATTTCCTTCACATCAGCAAATCTTATCTAAAACATGGAGGGAAAATAATAGGATATTCAAGATGCTAAATCGTAATCACTCAATATGAGTTATCCATGAAGCTCTGTTATGGGTTAACACACTAAAATGGGTGTTAACTCCTATTTAAATCAATGGGAGTCTCATGATAATATCATGATATATTACATATTTTAATCAATCTAGCACACAAGGCACACATAACGTTGCTCACACACTGTTTAAAAAATACAAGCATTTCTTTTATGGCCTGCTAAACCCTTGACCAGGCCTAGTTTACAAAACTGATAGAATCTAGGGTTAAGGGGGCATCTGCTTTTGCCAGAAGGGATTGAAATATCGCTGTCCTGACACTAGTATAAACAAGGCACTTTTAAATGTACCTTCAAAGACATTCTTTGGAGGGTTCAGGGGGCGATGCTAAGAAGGTATTCCAAAAGGAGAAAATGTATAAAATATTTTACCCCAACACCTATTCTGAAGAATAATGAATAGGTATTCATAACAGTTGCAATGAGATGGATGCAGTAAGGCCAAACCCTTGGTGGTGGCAAGGGACTGATATTTATTTGACGATCAAACTTAGGAGCAAGTTGGTCAAAATTAGGGCTGTAATACAGTGCACGGGCGTGCGCTACTGTGCGCGCGCACGTCAATGATAATTGCAGGGTATGACCCTGCTCACGCACGGCTGTGAGCATTAAGGCGACAGATCTGGGAAAATACAAGAAATTTGTATTTTTGCGCTGCTTCTGCCGCACTGCGAGCCAATCACAGCGCGGCCTGACGCTGTGACATCAGAGCCGTGCCCCTTAGCCCCGCACGACACCGCATGCACTACATTAACTAAATGCACATGCCACGTGCACGTGCAGCACTGGACGCATGCCCGCACGCACACCAGCGCGCACTAAATAACAAGCCTTAGGAGTGTTATTCCAAATATTATAGAAATAAAGCTAGCAGTGTATTTCTATATTAAGCCAACTTTTAATATATAAAAAAATTTTTTTTTCTTTCTTAAGTCACAAAACTGTCATGAGGGCTGATTTATGAAAATGGGTGGGTTTTATGTGTTTCAATGCAGAAGGTTCAGGTATAAAAGTTGGCATGTGTGAAGAGAAATTAGTGTCCATTATGGAGCACGTGGAATCTCAATTTCTACTCAAAACCCCTTGGAAAAAGATCTGGGGATATAGTTCTCCCAATCTGATTGGCTGAAGTACCACGTGAGGGCAGCCATTTTAGATTTAGTGACATCATGTTAAAGGGAAAGGAAGCACAGCCATTCTGATTGGCTGGCTTCAGTCCCTTTACATGACATCACCCCCCCCCCCAAAAGAAGGCACAGCCAATTAGATGGCATGGGACCATTTGTCAGCCAAATGTGACATCACAGGCCATATCTAAGGCCGTGACGGCTCATTTGAGCTCAAGAAGCCGACGGGTCAAGATTGTGGATTTAACATGGGGTTATTGGATTAACAGATGAAGAAAGAAGATAAAGACAGAAGATAAATAAATTAAAGAAATAATCACAGATGAAGAAAGAAGAAGATGATGGAAGATTAAAGAAAAAAGATTTTTGTTCCTGATCGTCACTGAGGATGGCGTGGGATTGTGTTTAGTGATGTCACCGGGCGAGATCTTCCTGATTCCCCAGGATTCAGAGGGCCAACGCTTCTAAAAATAAGATAAATATTGAATGTATATACTTTTATTTTTACAGTTTTTTTATTGGATTTTTATTTTTTGATGTTTTTCATTGCCCATTGACTGCTAATGTATTATCTGTGTCTTCTTAGGGTACAGATGAATACAGTAATAGCCAATGCATTTTTTGGTAAATGCATTTCTTCTTTTGACTGTTATATTTTCTATTTATTTTTATTGTTTAGATTAAATTGTTTTGAATTGTGATGGCTTGAATGTTTTTTTAATTTTCAGATTGTTTTGCGTTTTTATTTAGTGATGTATTTTGTTGGCTAATGGTTTAAATTGGTGTTGTCTAATGGTTATATTAATTAATTGTTGTGTTGGTTAGTGTTTTTAGCTATTACATTTATTTTGGGGCTAATGGTATGATGTATTTACTTGATTTGTTAGTGGTTTTCTTAATTTAATTGCTTGGTTGGCTAGTGCTTTTAATTGTTTCTGAGGGTTTAGGTGCTTGTTGTATCAATTTTATTATTGTGTATTTGGACATTCATGTTTTTGCATTAGGGTGACCATTGACTGCTATGATGTACTACTATGCCATTTAATGGGTACAGGGTGGGTATAGTGGGTCCAGGGTTGGTGGTTGGTCTCCCAGGTGGGTTTTAACCCGGGGAGGGTGGGTTAACCCCTTAATTACTATAGTGGTTATTAACCGCTAAGGTGATTAAGGGGTTAGGGGCCATTAGATTGTATTTTTTAAATGTATTGTTGCTGGCATCAGAGGACATGGCCCTGAAGAGGACTCCCCTCATGTTGGCAGGGGTACGTAGAATGGTTTTTATTTACTTTATTTATGCTGGCTGGCTAATGTTGTGTTTAGTAATGGGCAAATAATCTATTATCCATATCTGAATAATAGTTATTTTTCACATTACTGTACTGTATGTGTTTGGTGGTTGGGGAGGTGTATTTCTTAAATGTAGGCCATGTTATTTTTATTTTTTAAATACAGGAATGGTACTGCAGGCCAGCAGGGACCCATGGGGACCAGCCAAGGACCAACGGATGCCAACTGGACAACCTGAGGACCCACAGATGCCCATGGGGACCACCTGAGGACCCATGGACCTGAGGACCCATGGACATCTGTGGGGGGACCCGGGACCCCGTGGGGCCCCCGGCGACCCAAGGGGACCACCCAAAGGCCCCCAGATACCCATGGGAACCACCCGAGGGCCCCCAGACACCTGTGGGGACAACCCGGGGACCCCCAGACACCCGAGGTGACCACCCGTGGATGCCGTTGGTGCCCATGGACACCCGTGAGGACCCCCTGGAGGCCCAAAGAGCCTAGTGGGGACTACCCGACGGCCCCCAGACACCCGTGGGTACCCCCCGGGTGCACTGTGGGACCTGAGGACACCAGTGGGGACCACCCGGGGACCCCCGCTGGCCTTTGGTATTAATCCTGTGTTTAAAAATATAAATAATGGTTTTATATGGGGCGCAGGGGGTGGGTTGTGTATTGTTTATTAAATATTGTAATTATTTTTGGTGTCCTACGAGGAGGCTAGTAGGGCTGTTGTGTGTATTTTTTTATATTGTGGGTAGCGGGGGTGGGTGAAGGGGTATTAGCCCCCAGGATGGGTGTTTAGGCCTACCGGGTGGGTAGCGGTAGGGGTTAACCCCTTCATTACCTTAGCGGTATTAACCACTAAGGTAATGAAGGGGTTAATTCCACCCGCAAGCCTCCTGCAAGGCCTAAACACCCACCAAGGGCCAAATGCCACCTTCACCCACCCCCACTACCACAAAAAGCATGGCACTGGTGGTTAACCCTTTCCTTGCCTTAGCGGTTAGAAGCTAAGGTAATGAAGTTGCCTGTAAATGCATTTTTCATGCATTGGATGTATGCCGGGGGTCTCCGTTGGTGATATTAATGGGTATCAGCTCCGGAGACCCCCGGCATCAATCCGATGCAGGAAAAATGCATTTTTTTTCTAAGTGCCATCTCTCTGCTTCTCGGCAGCTTCTCACCACCCTCACACTAAATTAAATCTAATTTTAATTATTTGCCGTGTTTCTTTGTTACATCTGGAGCAATCATTATACCTCAGAATTGTCCCATTTTTCCTTTGTACATGTGTCTCCATAAGTTATTAGTGGAAATGAAATGGACTGGGGCCAGTATAGCATACCTGTACATCTTTTATTAAAATGAAAAAGAACTCTTTAAATTGTGAATCTTATTCTGCAACAAGTTTATTTTTCCATTAGAATATATTCATAGGTCTCAGATGCTTGATACGGTAGCATTGAAATCAGTTGAATCAAACATTACTAGCACATATCTCCTTTAAATAATGAATATGTTAAGGACATAAGGTGTACAGCTGGTGATATTTGAATAGTACAGTATGTATCTGGATATAATTTAAATCAAACCGATGATCTCACTCTAGATATAAAAAGTAACAGCTGGAATAAGTCAGTTAAATAGTACTGTAAGCTCAGTAGCAAAAAGGAAATATTTTATAGAAGTCCCTTTCTACATTTGAAAAGCAGTTTATAATAATGGAATGTGTGTGTGTATATATGTAAAGGTATGTGTGTACATACAGTATATATATATATATATATATATATATATATATATATATAGCAAATGGAAATATCTACTGTGTGCTCATTTGCATGTCTTAGACAGGTTTGCAGCCCGCCTTTCACCATTATCACCCAGCATGCAGTGCATCCACTGCAGCAAGGATTCTGGAAATTGCCTGCAAATGAGCAACAGTGCCAAACCGTTGCTTTCAAACAATATCACCATTCCCCTTAAGAGTATGCTTGCTGCGTGCACAGCTTTTGAGCACAGCCTGGTTAAAATGCACACCAGTAAACTTACACCACAGACAGCTGTTGTTTTGGCCTTAATGGGGTCTCATCAGTGTGAGGTTGGTTGTATACCGGCTTGCAATGAAGCTTTTAGGAGGTTCCACGACACATTAGTTAGTTATGGTGGGAAAACTGCGGTAACCATTCCTGTATTAAAAAAAAAAAACATGGCCTACATTTAGAAATACACCATCCCCTCCCCAACCACCAAACACAACAGTACAGTAAGTGCAAATAACTAAAAAAAAAGTGACAACCCCGCGTAAAGCATATAACAAATGGAAATACTGTGCTCATTTGAACAAATAAAAAGAAACAGCGCAAAAGACCTCATAGTGTAGTATGAATAAAAATTATACAGTATAAACCCGTTATAACGCGCCTCGGGAGAAAGCGATTCGGTTATAACGCGGCTTTTCCCGTGGCTCCGTTTTTAAAAAAAAAAAAAAAAAAAATAATTTTTTTTTTTTTTTTTTAAATTTTTTTTTTGACACTGCAACACTAAACATGCTCTTCACATGCCACACTCACCACATGCACCAGCCACACTGCTCTTGAACATGCCACACTGACACCTGAACACACACTGCTCATGTCCCACTGCACACACTGGACACCACTGCACACACACTGCACCACACATGCCACCACAACACACTGCACACACACTGCACACACACTGCACACACTGCACACACACTCACACCTGCACACACTGACACTGCACACAACACTGCTCATTGCCACCTGCACACACGACACACTGACACACACTGCTCATTGGCTCAACGCCACACATGACACATGCACACACCTGTCATTGCTCACACTGCACACACTGAACACACTGCACACCCACCATGTCACACACACACTGCTCACTGACCACACTGCACACACACTGCTCATTGCTTTTTGTTTCCTCACACTCACAACTGACACTGCCACACACACTGCACACCAAACACTGCCACACTGCACCACACACTGCTCATTCTCACACTGCACAACCACGCCACACACTGTACACTGCACACACACTCCTCATTGTCACAACTGCACACACACGACACACTGCTCATTGCTCACATGACACACACTGCACCACGCTCACAGACACACACTGCTCCATTGCTCACACGCACACACGGCACACACACTGTACACTGCACAACACACTCCTCATTGCTCACACTGCACACCACTGACACACTGCTCATTGCTCACACTGACACCACACTGCACACTGCTCACACTGACACACACATGCACACATACTGCTCACATGACACACACATGCACAGACACTGCACCACACTGATACACTGCTCATTGCTCACACGACAAACACTGCACACTGCTCACACTGACACAACACGCACACTGCACACACACTGCTCAGACTGACACACACTGACACAACTGCACGACACTGCTCATTGCTCACACTTACTGCACACAGTCTCACCATACACTCCATGTCACAGCCCACCCCCTCTCACATGTAGGAGCCCACCCCCCCTCTCACATGTCAGCAGCCCACCCCCCCTCTCACATGTCGCAGCCCCCCCCCCTCTCACACGTCAGCAAGCCCCCCCCACCCCCTCTCACATGTCAGCAGCCCACCCACCCCCCTCACATGTCAGAGCCCCACCCCACCCCCCTCTAACATGTCAGAGCCCACCCACCCTCTCACATGTCAGCAGCCCACCCACCACCACTCACATGTCAGCAGCCCACCCACCACCCTCTCACAGTCAGCAGCCCAACAGCCCGTTTTCACATGTCAGCAGCCCACAGCCCGTTTTTCACATGTCAGCAGCCCACCAGCCCGGTGGAGGTTGGAATAATGACATCACCCGCAGGGGGCGGAGAGCGGACAGGCTTGATGACAAGAGAGGGCTGTGGGCAGGGCGACTGAATAGGCCAGGCAGTAAGAGTGCCCGGATGTGTGGATGCTGTCTGCAGTCATTGGTGCCATATAGGAGGAGGTAAGTAGGCGTGGCTTGCATCCTTTACCCCTTTGTCTCTATGGCACTTCTCCGCCCGGGACCACCCGCCCCGGGTGTTTGCAGTGCAGGGTGGGCGGAGGTGAGTCAGAGCCAGGGTGGTGGACCCGGCCGGGGAGGGGAGCCTCGCGCTCCGGGACCCTCTCCCAGCCTCTCCTCCCACCCTCTCCCTCCTTCCCGCCGCTCACCAGACTCAGGACCGGGCTGCAGCTAAAACCAAGTCCCGCAGGCTGTGCGAGGTGCGGTATCTATCACACCCTCCCGACCCGCAACAGCGGCTCTGAGTGGGTGTGTAGCGGTGGTGACGAACAGGTAGGGGACACCTGCATAAAGCCTGAGAGAGATTAGTGTCTCCTCACCCTGCCCCACCCCTTTCCCATCACACACAAACACAAACACACACACCACACACACACCCACCACACACACACCACACACACACACCCCACACACACACACACCACACACACACACACACACACACACACTCACATCACACACCTCCCGTCTCTCTCTCTCTCTCACACACGCACGCACACACACACTTGTCTCTCTCTCTCTCACACACACACACGCAACAACCAACACACCCGCTGGGAGGGACACAGACACGTTGCAAAACCAGGGGGTGAGAGGGGACGGATAAATCGCCGCCATTAAAAAAAAAATATTTTTTATTTATTTAACTTCCTTCCCTCCTCACACGATCAGGAGCTGCGGCGGCCATTTTTTTTTTTAAATTAGCGGACCCCGTTATACGCGGTGGACCGGGGTGGACCCCGAGCACCGCGTTTATACACGGGGTTTAGCTGTACTATATAAACAGGTGAGTATTGCACGTATATCAGATACAAATAATACTGGCCAGTACTTGTATATGGACATGTTACCAATCAGCCACGAGGGGAATGGGATCATCAGGGGTATATCTCTCCTTCCTCTCTTTATTGGATCAAGGCTGCCGTGAGGTGTTGTGTTAACCCGACATGTTAACACCACACATACGGCAGCCTTGATCCAATAAAGGAGAGAGGAAGGAGAGATAATCCACCGATGATCGCCCTTTCCACTCGTGGCTGATGGTAACATGTAATAACATGTACTGCCAGTATTATTTTATCTGATGTACGTGCATACTCACTGTTATATTAATTAATTTTTATTCATACTACCTATGAGGTCTTTTGCGCTGTTTCTTTGTATTGTTCTTCTGTTGGTCTGTGAGCCATTCCACGAAACAGCCGCCCAACATCCACAAGTAACAGGTTTATATAATATATTTAATCATATAATCACTGATAGATCACACCACATTGTTCACAATTATTAGAGCGCCAGTTACACTCCTGTGGGTGCTCATTGATTTTTGGTCTTAGACAGGTCTGCAACCCCAAATTTCTACCATAATCACCCAGCAACAGTGCTATCCATGCAGCAAGGGATTCATATATATATATAATATATATATATAGATATATGATATATATATCTATATATATATTATATATATATATGATAGATATATATATATTATATATGTATTATTCAGATAGCGCCAGCAGCGTGCAAAATTACAAAACGGGTAAAATAAAGTAGCCTACTGTTATTGGTCAGCGGTCTATCTCTATAGACTTGGGGCCTGATGCAGTAAGCACCAAAAATCTGTTTTTCGCCATTTTCTCGCCAATATTGCCTCTCCGATTCAGTAAGCGCCGATAAGCTCCAAAAATCGGCATTTTTTTTTAGCCGAAAAAAACTTTTCGGCAGCCGGGTGCCGATAAGCCACTTTTTGTCACTTATCGACACTTTCTGAAACGCGCTCAATTCTAGTAGCCCCGATCAGCTTTTCGCTGCTGATCGGCACTCTAGAATTGAGATTTGTATGGCAATCCAGCCCGCCAACTAAAGTTGGCAAGTTGCTGGGGAAGAAGCATCGGCAAGGTCGACACTTAGAAAAAATCAAGCCTTTTTCCTGCCTGGGATTGATGCCGGGGGTCTCCAGAGCTGATACCCATTAATAACAGCACCGGAGCCCCCCGGCATGCATCCGAAGCAGGAAAAATGCATTTAAAGCCCACTTCATTACCTTAGTGGCTAACCACTACGGCAATGAAGGGGTTAACCAGCCGTGCCAGGTTTATTGTGGGAGCGGGGGTGGGCGAAGGGTATTGGGTGAGGGTGGTTAGGACTCATGGGGTGGGGGGGTAGTAGGGGAGGGTATTTAGGCCTCCCGAGAGGTGGGGGAGGGTGGTTTAACCCCTTAATGACTGTAGCGGTTAATAACCGCTATGGTGATTAAGGGGTTAGGGGAAATTACATTGGCTGTTTTTATTCTTGTTTATGTTTTGCAGCATCGGAGGGGGCATGGACGGTGATGAAGATGAGGATGGCCTTCATCGTGGCAGCCGACAAGGGTGAGTGCAATATGTATTTAATGTATTTATTGATCTTTATGTATTTTAAATGGGCAAATGCACTATTATCCATTTGTGCGGTTAATACCGCTACGGTCATGAAGGGGTTAAGCCCTCCCGCTACCCACCTGCAAGCCCTAAACAACCACCGTTGGGGCTAATACCCACTTCGCCCACCCCCACTACCCACAATAAAAAAATACACACACAACAGCCCCACAATAAATAAATAAATATATATATATATATATATATTACACCAACAACCCCTATACCCCCCTAACATACAGTACATATATGCACAGCAATGATACTATAGGCCGGCGGTGGCCCTGCAGTACCAATTGTGTGCCCCCTCAAATTAATTTTGAAACACATACATACTTATAAAGAAATAACCCCCCCCCCAACACATACAGTATAGTAATGGGCACAATTACTATTGTCCACAAATGGATAATAGTGAATTTGCCCATTTAAAATACATAAAGAACAATAAATACAATTAATACATATTGCATTCACCCTTGTCCGGCTGCCACGATGAAGGCCATCCTCATCTTCATCACCGTCCATGCCCCCTCCGATGCTGCAAAACATAAACAACAGCCAATGTAGTGTCCCCTAACCCCTTAATCACCATAGTGGTTATTAACCGCTACAGTCATTAAGGGGTTAAACCACCCTCCCCCACCACTCGGGAGGCCTAAATACCCTCCCCTACTACCCCCCAACCCGTGAGGCCTAACCACCCTTACCCAATACCCAGCCGGGGGCCTACCCACATACCCTTGGGGCCAATACCCCCTTCCCCCACCCCCAGTACCCACATTAAAAACAATACACAGCCCTACAATAAACATGATTATATTTATTACATACATAACCCACCCCCTGTGCCCCCCCATAAATACATGATTTATTATTTTACATACAGGGTTAATACCCCAGGCCTACGGGAGTCCCCGGTGGGCCTGACAGGTGTCCGTAGACCTCACAGTAGCCCAGCACCATGTTTCAAACAGGGTCTGGAGCCTACGGGTAGTCCCCGCCAGGCTCTGTGGTCCACCAGGTGGTCTCCGCGGGTCACAGTGGACCACAATGGGGTCATACATAGAAGCACATGCACACCGCTGGTAGGTGCTGGAGGGGGGTACTTATCTGCCGGTGCGCTGCGTCCAGGGAGGTCCAGACATCCCAGAAGTACTTTAGCAAAGGAATGGAAGCAGGCACACTGTCTTTCTAAAGGTGCAGTTTATTGTGCCATCAAAGGTCCAACGTTTCGGCAATAGATTGTCTTTATCAAGGAGAGGGCTACAGAACATACTAAACATACCACTATTTATACACAAATGGGTACTCACCCCTCCACGATCACTGCTGCCCTGCTCCTTGATGTCGACGCCCCCATAATGACGTCACAGCATCAGCGCGATGTGGCGTGATGACGTCACGCGCCACCATGGGAGGATCCCAGGGCTCCACGAGGAGACAGCCTCCCCAATGCCTGCAGCAGGAAAAGATGGCTGTCCTACAGGATGCTGGACACTTAGGGAGCAGCCCCCTCACTGGCAGCAGAGGCTCCCCTGGTGACATCAGCGTTCCCTCACGACGTGACGCGATGACGTCAGACGTCCGGGGGGAGGGGAGCGGGCCCCAGGCATCAGACCTGCCCTGTCATCCACATAGTGGTAAAAAAATCACTATTCATAATCGTATAACATGTAGATCTACATTTGTGGTGTACATTATCAGGTGCCCATGTGGTCTTGTCTATGTAGGCAAGACTACACGCATGCTTAAAGTGAGATACATTGAACACAAAAGTGTGATACGTAAGCGTACGGACCCTACTGTACTGGTACAGCACTGTGTTGAACACAGACACAATGTGGCATCCCTTAGAGTGATGGGGATTGAACAAATAGCACCAAGACAGGGATACCCTGATAGAGAAACCTTTTTACTGAGGCGTGAGGCTTATTGGATCCACACACTGCAGACAAGTAATGGCAGGGGTCTTAATGAACAACAAAATTTCAAATGCTTTCTCGACAGGAGGTAGCTGAAGGACTCTGTAAGGCTCTGTGCGTCTCGCCATGGACCCCTGCGACCCATTATGAACACTATGCTCCTCCAAGGATTGCTGTATATCCATTAATCTATATGTGTCATGTATCCTTTCAGGTTCTCATTCTATACACAATGCTGCTAGCATAAATACAGTTCTACACCATTTTTAGACACTTTATTAGGTGACAACAGCGGTGCGTTATACAATTAATTTGTACACTTTATTTACTTTTGTTCTTTTATAATATATTAAAGTCTCACTACACTTGTTTGTTTATGTAAGGGCTCTCACCCCTGCACGATCATTCAGGTCTCCTTGGGCATCAGGCTGTCTTTTTCCACTCCAGGGCAGGTCTGATGCCTGGGGCCCGCCTCACCCCTCCCCCCCCCCCGGACATCTGACGTCATCGCGTCACGTCGTGAGAGCACGCTGACGTCACCAGGGGAGCCTCTGCTGCCAGTGAGGGGGCAGGCATTGGGGAGACTGTCTCCTCGTGGAGCCCTGGGATCCTCCCCTGGTGGCGCATGACGTCATCACGCCACGTCGCGCTGGTGCTCTGACGTCACGATGGGGGCATCGACATCAAGGAGCAGGGCAGCAGTGATCGTGGAGGGGTGAGTACCCATTTGTGTATAAATAGTGTTATGTTTAGTATGTTCTGTAGCCCCCTCCTTGATAAAGGCAATCTATTGCTGAAACGTTGGACCTTTGATGGCACAATAAACTGCACCTTTAGAAAGACCGTGTACCTGCTTCCATTCCTTTGCCACAATGGGGTCCCCACGGGTAGGCCTGCGGCTGTCTGCGGGGCCCCGGGTCAGACCCACAGGTGTCTGAGGGGCCTCAGGTGGTTTCCACGGGGGTCTGGGGGCCCTCAGGTGGTCCCAACGGGTCCGCGGTGCCCCCACAGATGTGGGGCCACCGGTTCTTTCCCGCAGGTGTCCCCCGTGGACCCGGCAGCCGTTAACCGTGAGAAGTCCGAGGAGACCTCAGGTGGTCTCCATACATCCCCCGCAGACCTGAGGGAACAACCCTGTATGTTAAAAAAACAAACATGTCCTATACATTAAATAAATCAATCCCCCCACCCCCCTCAACACATACAGTACAATAATGTAAAAAATAACTATTATCCAGATAGGGATAATAGATTATTTGCCCATTATTAAACACATTAATTAGCATAATAAAATAAATAAAGTTCTACTGACCTCATCAATAAGAAGCCCCCTCGACAGCAAATTCCGTGTCCTCCGTTGCCAACAAAATACATAGCCAATACATTGCAATTACATTCTGATAACAATTAACCCCTTAATCACCTTATCGGATAATAACCGCAAAGGTAATTAAGGGGTTAAGCCACCCTGGCCCGATACCCATCCTTCACACATTCATTTGTACAGTGGCTTCATCATGCAACTACAGTATATATATATATATATATATACACTAATAAAATGAAAGTGTGAAATATAGTAAAAAAGGAGGAGAGAGCGCACGCCCCATAGCGTAAAATAGTACATTTAATGGTAAAAAAAGGAAGGGGAGGTGGAGGAGGAAATGCACTCACAAGAGTAAAAACAAATCAGGCAATTTGTGAATAATTCACCGCCATCCGGTTTCTCTGTATCAGGAATCAACAGATCGAAGCTCCCTCAGGGCTGTAAGACTGCTACCAGGAAACCAGAGATGTGCTCAACGGTCAAATCCATCTGTATGAGTCCCAGAGATTGCCTCCTACACTTGAATGGCCGCAATGTTAACTCGCGCTCAAGGTGGCCTCCCCGTGCGCATGCGTGAAGTCGTAATGACGCGATCACGTTCCCTGACGCGTTTTGTCACCAGACGGCGACTTTCTCAAAGGGCTGATAGTTGATGCTATACAGTCTGTGCATTTATATATTTCCTTGTAGCAGCCTTACAGCCCTGAGGTAGCTTTGATCTGTTGATTCCTGATACAGAGAAATCGGATGGTGGTGAATTATTCACAAATTGCCTGATTTGTTTTTACTCTTGTGAGTGCATTCCCCCCCCCTCCCCCTCCCCTTCCTTTTTTACCATTAAATGTACTATTTTATGCTATGGGGCGTGCGCTCTCTCCTCTTTTTTCTTTCTTTCGATTTCCATTGGATGTGGTTCATCCATTCTGAGAACAGCCGGAGACCCCCATATCAACACCAATTGTCTACCATTCATGGACTGATTTAAATGGACTGGTTGGACTTTTTTCTTTTTCTCATGCACGTTTTCTCACATTTGTGCACATATTTACATTATTCTATTGTGGTATTCACTGTGTTGTATGTTTATATATCACTTTTTTATTGCACATCATTTAAAACCCATTTTTATATGCACTTATACATGGTATAGTTCCACAACTAGATATATTTAGTCACTATGAGGGTTTATATTCACCAATACCTTGGCGCTACTTTATTTGTTCTTCATACATACATACATATATATATATATAAGCTTTGAGCACAGCCTATAGGGAACCATGTTAAAAATGGTTTTTGAGGCAACAAGTGACACTGTGTGCTCATTTGCATGTCATTTCCCAGAATCCCTTGCTGCAGTGGAAGTGCTGTATGCTGGGTGATAATGGGGAAAGGCGGGGTTGCAGACCTGCCTAAGACATGCAGATGAGCATACAGTTGTATTTGCATATTTGCTTTCCTGCGGAGGGTTTTTGTCACTTTTTTTACTCACCATAACTTAACTCAGTATTATGGTATAGCCTATCCCATAGCCTCTTTGCATACCCAGTTAAAATCAACCCCACACTGATGAGACCCATCAAGGTCAAAACAGCTGTCTGTGGGTGGTTTTCTGGGTATGCACCTTAACCCTGGCTGTGCTCAAAGCTTTGACCATGCAGCAAGCTTAAGCCTATAGGGAACCATGTTAAAAATGGTTTTTGAGGCAAAAAGTGACACTGTGTGCTCATTTGCATGTCATTTCCCAGAATCCCTTGCTGCAGTGGAAGTGCTGTATGCTGGGTGATAATGGGGAAAGGCGGGGCTGCAGACCTGCCTAAGACATGCAGATGAGCATACAGTTGTATTTGCATATATATATATATATATATATATATATATATATACATACATACATACATACATACATACATACATACATACATACATACATACATACATACATACATATATATACACATGATGAACCAATATACAAATAAATGTTTAAGGGTTAACAAAAACATGCACAAATAAAAATACCACTTCTCCATATCAGCCACAGTAAAACAAAATGCTATTTCCTAATCAAATCATTCTCATCTTCCACTCAAAAGCATCAAATGCCAAGCAAAACATTGAATTTACATTGTATACATGATGCATAAAATGTGTGCACCATGTACACTCTGCCAATCAATGTTAACAATAAAATATTCCAAACAAAATACCATGAAATCCAAACAAGTATACTATTTAAACCAAGCAAGGCAACAGAAATAAATTACCATTAATGAATCAAATCCCAACACAATTAAAATACCATCCAAATCAATTACACACGTAACTATTGTAATCGTTAAAAGTACCAAAATTAATCCACTATAAAAAAAAACAAGCATCACCCTGACTTAAAGTACAGCATACAACACCAAAAATTACATATATCTAATTAAAAATGACATTACACACATTTAAGCATATAAGCATAGCAAAATACATTTTAAATACAGCAAAACAAGCATTTCCAACAAAATCATTTCTTACCCTGTATGTATATATCGATCTACATACATACATACATAAATACATACATACAGTGGCAAGAAATAATCTGTAAAAAAAAAATATATCACATGTAAAAAAAAAATACATGTACAAGTTAAAAAAAAACATTTCTTTTGTTGACTTACCATTACTTGACCAACTCACCGACTCCCTTTGAACAGCTTACTCTCAAACCAATCCACGAACAGGAACCCATAAAATAATAAACCATAAAATAATAAACCATAACAATCCAGGGGTCTGTGTCTTCTTTTTGTAATCCATTTCGTCTGTGGTGTCTTCATCTGTATTCTTCTTCCGCTCTCTTCCGGGGTCTTCTTCTCTTCTTCGGCCACGCCCTGGCCTTTTTATTCTGTAGGAGGTCCTTCCTCCTCTGCGTCTGCCTTCAAAATGAGACGACATAGGCTTTTATAGGCCTATGACGTCACATTTTGGTCAAATGTTTTCCACGGCCCTGATTGGGCCGTGAAAAACATGTGATTTGGCCAAAAAAGAAAAAAAAATGATGACGTCATTTAAAGGCAATGACGCCAGCTAATCAGAATGGCTGTGCTTCAATTGCCTTTAAGATGATGTCATGAAAAGAAAGATGGCCGGCCTCACATGGTGCGGTAGCCAATCAGACAATTGGCTCTAGTACCATGTGACAGGTTTTGAATGACGCCACATCCGTTCTCCCCAAAGCCTCTGTCACATGGTCTGTGACGATAGCTTTATGACAGGCTGTAATTTACACCAAATATATATATATATATATATAACTGGGTCTGAACTGGGATGAGACTTAGATATGATAAAATATAATTTATTCCTTGATAAAGGTGAACACAACAGATATACAAATAACAGGCAAAATATGTACACTTACTTAAAATGGAAATGATGAAACAGTCATATCTGGACTGGCAGTTCATACAGCAATCTTCATAGTCATCAAGACACCAAAGACATGAAAGACCTCTGGCATGAAGACATTGCATAGCGTTTCTCTCAGCAATCAAGATGGTATAGAAGAACACAGGATAAAGGGTTGACCACAGATTATATACCTTTTGTAACCCTAGCCTTAACATTAAGTACAGGTGATTGGTTTTCAATTACCTCTAGCCACTCACTAACATGGGAACACATTTTGATCCATGCCCCCCTGCTAGTTGACACATGCGCATTAGAACTCTGGGGTCTCATTTCTGTAGCCCCACATTTGCATCAGGGAAGCCAGCCAGTCTACCAAACGGAATATCTGGCAGGAAACCCTTTGTTGTAAGGTGTGAAATGGGACACTTATAGCCTGCTCTGGTTTGAGTCATCTCCGCCCTCCTGTAAACAGTGTAGGTGATAAACTCCTTTGAACAGCACTTAAATTCTAGACATTGGGACGCTTTTCTGACCATCTGCTACCTGATGGCCAAGGGAATTTCCTCTGGTTTTTATCCATACCTTGGGACACAGTATTAAAGATAAAATACAAACATATTAAAATATCCGGTTCCGTTGGGTCCAGCAGGTCCAAACTTCCCAGTTCTCCATGCCGGAACTGGGACACCAGTTGGCAGCTATGGGAATCCGCCGCCATAGACTTTTAACGGGGCTGCGCCGCCGTTGAAGACAATGGGGGTTTTCCGCCATAGCCGGTCAACGGAGATTGGCCGCCATTGGAGTCTATGGGAAAAGTCCCGAACTTTCAAGGGGGTCCATACTCCGTCGGGTTGGTCCAAGAGGGTCAAGAATGGTTCTGCAGCGATGCCGGAGCAGTGACTACCGATACCCCAAACCCTGATCCTCTGGACCCTCCGGAACCGGAGCTATGGATTCCCAAATTTCAGCTTTTGACACTTAGCTGTTTTCTTGAGCTGTTTCTGCCGCCGCCATTGGAACCTATGGCGCGACCCGCTCTTCTCGGTTCGACCCTTATCGGGGTCCAGGATTCGGGGACCCGGTGGTGGTCGAGTGGGGGGAGGCCTAGGAACTAGGGGCAGAAAGAATTTTATTTCTAGGTGCTCTAGAACTGTTTATTCCCACGCCACTTGTCGTTGAACTTGGCTAATAAGTGATCAAAGCTCTCTTATTGAAAATGTATCTGCTTTGCGGTTTTGCGGTTTGGACGGCAGCCAACTCGTTTCTGGAAAGCTCCTTCGAGGAACCTCCATTGAAGTCAATGAGCCCACTGACTTACAATGGGAAACCGCCGCTCCTCCTCTCGGATGCCATCTGCTGGTCTTCACAGGAAACAGGACCCAAACAGCAAGATTCGCCATTGAAACACATGGAGCTCCAATGGCGGCCTATGGACCCTGCAAAATGGTGCCTGAAAAGGCGGGAAAATTATACAGAGGTCTATAATCACTAAACAACTATTAACCCTTGTGCTCCCAGATGGATCCTAGTGTGTGTGTGATGCAGACACTGATTAAACCAGATATTACAATAAAGTATGGGAACAGGGGAATACACATTTTCATGTCATAACAAGGGTTAAGTCACATTTCTGGACCTCAGCCCAGTTAACCCCTTGTCCCCCTGGTGAGCTCAGGGGATGGCCAATTGGGGTGTAACCCCTTTAATCCCGGGTCAAATCCTCCCCATCGTCACATGGTCTACTAGAGCCAATCAGAGTAGGGATGTAGTTCCAACGCTCTGATTGGCTACCGTACCATGTGAGGCCGGCGGGGGTCCCCATGGTCTCCATGCAGCTCTTCCAGGCTGCAGTTTCAACTATCAGTTGCAGCTCGACAGGATTATAGCGCGACAGCACTTAGAAAAAACAAGTCGTTTGATACTGGGTTTTTTTTTAAACGAACGTTAAAAAAACTTCGATTTTTTTCGTAGTGAATAACATTTGTGCCCACATGTTTTAGTGCACGAGAATTCACACAACCCCAAGGATCGCCGGTGCTTCTTCTCCCGTTCTGTTAGACGCAAATTGCCCAATTGCATGGGCTCCTTTGGTTTCCCTGCAGTTTTATTGGAAGTAGTCTGAAGAGGTGGAGTCAGCAGAAGAGACCAGGATCTTTGAGAACGATCCTGCTCCTGACGTCTCTCCCTCATCCAAAGGTCCAGGGACATGCAAAGGGCGATCAGTCCCTCCAGATCTGCAGGTATGTCCCTGTATATCAATTCGTCGTTCTTCAGACTCTCTTCAATGCCATGACAGAAATTAGCCTTCAAAGCACCCTCGTTCCAATCAGTCCCCGTTTCCAGGGTCCTAAACTGGATAGCATATTGCCCCATGGTGCGAGAGCACTGTTT
Organism: Ascaphus truei; assembly: GCA_036426205.1. Lineage (NCBI taxonomy): Eukaryota > Metazoa > Chordata > Amphibia > Anura > Ascaphidae > Ascaphus > Ascaphus truei. The sequence continues at coordinate 262,333,251 of CM071567.1, read as the reverse complement.
TAACTGCAGTAGTGTGAATTCAGCAGAAGCCGCACGACCGGGGGTATGAAAAATTGTCCGGAAGGTTTGCATGAAAGCAATGAAGTAATCCAACAAGCGGGAACCCTTTTCATAAAGAGGTGACGCCAAAGCTAATGCTTTGTCCGTGAGGAGGGAAAAAATATATGCCACTCGAAAGAGTGTTGGGTAGGGAAGGATGGTTGTGTATCAAACTGCACCTGTTTTTGGTTCAGGAATCCTCTGAAAGCTTAGGGGAGCCCTCCATAGCAGATGGGAGTAGGGATCCGGGGTTCTCTTAGGATGACAGATACTGGTGCGATGTCATGAGCTAAAGGCACGGGCATAGATGGAGTCACCCTGGGGCTGCTGAAGTGACTGCTCAGGTTCTGCAGCGTAGAGAGTCCAGATTCTGATCCAGCATTGCCAGGTGTATGGCATGGGTTCCCTGAAGCTGGGTCTGATGGGTAACGGTGTTCGCTGCCTCTGCAGGGTCCATTGTGTGGCTTGTGCAATGTGTAACATTGCTCCCTGCATGACAGGATACAGACCCGCAAGGCAGAGGTAGGGAGTAGTACACAGACCTTGGCCTGGGATCAGTTGCCTGGAATGCAGGGGTAGTCAGGTCCAGTTCTAAGGGCAAGGCAGGTGGCAGGCAAGGGATAGTCAGGTCCAAACAAGATCCAAGCACAGACATGCAAACCAGAGGCAAAGGCAGAGCTTAGACAGAACAAGGTACCTGCTATTTAAAGGTCAGAAGCAGCTGCTGGCAATGAGAACCAAAGAGAGACTGATTTCCCGAGGGCAGGAATGCCAGGAAGCAAAATGGCCACTGTAGTATCAGTGAGGGTGTGAGGTTATATCCTGTCGGCAGCCATCTTGGATTTTCAGACAGATCCCTTATAAACTACTGTATAACTCCATAAGCCCCTTATAAATGTTCCCTTAAATCCTGTATAACTCTATCAGTCCTTTATAAATGTTCCCTTTGAAATGTGCCCACTTGAAATACTATGCTAACCCTCTAGCTAAGCTTCCCTCATGCCATCTGCAGACTTATACTCTTAAACAGTCACATGACCCCCCCCCCCCCCACCCACCCCGATAAAACTGATTAATTATATAGAGAGAGGACAAGTGGCAGACAATATCAGACAACATCCCACTAACACCCCAACCCCCAACAGACTGGATTAAACAAAATACAATTAAAGAAAGGGGTTTATTTTTTACCAGAAGGGTTCTCAGATCATTCAAATTAGACAAAATGAGGTACCTGACAATCACTCCAACCTCATCCCAATTAATCTCTCTTCCCTTTTCCTGTGCCCTATAACATTGAAGATCTGTCTGCAATAAATTTACAGCACTCCATGACTTTCCAACTCTCTCAACCTCCTAGTCCTGGTCATTACAGAAACCTTGCTCACCCCCTGAGACAGCACCACTCCTGCTACTCTCATATCTTTGGTGAGGTTTCCCTTAGTCTCATACCCAGACCTGGAAATAGACAGGGTGTTAGAGTGGTCATACTACTTTCCCCACACTGCAAATTTCACAGCATTCCTCCCTCCTTTTTTCCTCTTTCAAAGTCTGTCTTGTTTCCCACCTTTGACTCTGTGTTGCTATCATCTATCCAGGTCCAGCCTCTCAATGTGTTGAAAACTTTGCTGCCTGGCTTCCACACACCTAGTGTTATCCTGTGAGACTTAATATACCTTTAACATAACAATCCCAATGTCTTCCATATTTTCACCTTAACCTCCTCCTATGGTTTCTCCCAGTGGATTACCTCTCCTACTCACTGCGATAGACACTCCCTTGACCTGTTTTCTCCCACTTCTACTCTAACTCCTCTAATACTCCCTTTTCTCTGATCATCACCTCTAACCTTTAGCCACATTCTTCTGCACCCATCACAACACCTACATCCACACGCACATACAGAAACCTATTTGCTCTAGACCCCATACAATTTAACATTTTACAACCTCTCCTCTCTCTCACCTCCGCTCTTTCCTGTCAAGACCTAGCAACCTCTCTATATAACAGTCCATTTTCATCAGCCTAAGACAAGATAGCTCCTGCCATCAAATGTCGCCCAAACAATTTAAGCCAGAATTATTGCACACAAACTCTACCTGCTACTGTACCTCCAAAAGTGCTCATGCATTGCTGAACCTTTCTGGTGGAAATCACATTCTAAAGCTCTTCTCCACCACTATAAATTCATACTATCCTCCTATAACACTGCACTTTCCCTTGCCAAGCAACCTACTTTTCTTCTCTCATACAAACTCTGTCCTCTAACGCTCAATGCCTATTTGCCACCAAGACACTTCCCTGCTCAACTGCACTTGCACCCCTTTCCACTCCCACAGTGTAAGGAATCGGGGAACACGCCCCCTGCGGCGTGCTCCCTCCTTACTTGCCGCATCTCAGTTCCCGCTCTCCTTAGAGCATGCACACAACTGCGGTTCCCTACTTGTACCTCGGAGCCCGGCCACCCCCGGTCGCGTCACGCATTCTCTCACGCGCGGCGCGTACACGTGACGGCGTGCGCCGCCCTCCAGCTGCGGGTCAAGTTTCACGCTCCTTTGTGGCGTATTCTCTACCCATGCCTTGTTTCCCTGATGTCTCTCTGTATGGCATGCGCCGCCCTCTAGCTGCGAGTCAAGATTCCCTGTTGATTCTCTGTGTGGCGGGCGCTGTCTTCTAGCTGCGAGTTTATCTCCTATGCATCGCTGCCCCTTAGTCTGTTGGATCGCTCGGGGTTCGATCCTTAAGAGGGGGATACTGTAACGATGTGCGGAACACGCCCCCTGCGGCGTGTTCCTTCCTTACCTGTTTACTTCTGATCGCCGCCCTCTAGCTGCGAGTCAAGATCCTGTGTCTTTAAGGATTCCGAAGCAAACGACGCCATTTGCTTCCTGGCAAATTCCTACTCTGGACGTTACTGTCTCTGCCACAAGCCACCGTGGCTTGTATCTTGGTGTACTAACCTTTCTGGTTCTTGTCCCTATTTCCTGAGGCCGCCTGCTAGTTCCATGCGGGGGCCCGTTCCTGACTTCTCTGCTGAAGCGTTGTTTCCTGAGGCCGCCTGCTAGTTCCATGCGGGGGCCTGTTCCTGACTTCTCTGCTGAAGCGTTGTTTCCTGAGGCCGCCTGCTAGTTCCATGCGGGAGCCCGTTCCTGACTTCTGTGCTGAAGCGTTGGTTTTCCGACGCTGCCCTGCGGTGTACTTCGGCCAGCCTGGTGTCTCCCCCTGCTTAGACCAGCATCATGGGCTGAGGCCACTCCTCACGAAGAGGCCACTCCTGCGCTCACGCTCCTAAGCTGAAGCGGGGAACTCCTGACTATCTGTTGCCGAACTCCTGCTTGAATAACGACGATGCTGCCTTCTCCACTCCTGACCCTGCTACGTACGACTACGAACTGCGCACTCCGGATCAGTCTGCGCGGACTAAGGTCGGTGATTATATAACCCCACCTCAGCCCCGCGGTCCGGTCCCGGTTTGTGGCGAGCACAATCGTAACACACAGCCCACGATCTTACAACCTACTTTGCAGATATGATTGAGTTAATCAGACATAACATCTCTTCATGTCAGGCTCTCCACAAATTACCTACCCCCTTTCACGCACTTAAATTCACTCAGCTCATTTTCCCCTAAGACTGAGGAAGAGGTCTCCTTGCTTCTCTCATCATCTCACGCTACTATCTGTCCCATTGATATTATTGCCTCACATCTCCTCCACTCCACTCTAACTTACCCTTTTAACCTCTCTCTCATATTTCGCACATTCCCATCTTCTTTCAAACATGTAGTCATCACGTCAATTCTAAAGAAGCCCACTCTTGACCCAATCTCTCTAACTACCACCCCATCTCTCTTCTCCCTTTCCTCTCCAAGCTACTTGAGCAGCTAATATACAACCGCTTGACTCACTTTCTCTCCTCCAACTCCATGCTTGACTTCATGCAATCTGGTGTCTGCCCTCTAAACTCCAACAATATTGGACTTCACACAGCTAATTCTAAGGGTCACATTTAAAAACTCACCTTTTTAATGAAGTCTATCTGACATACCCCTAAAATCCCCTCCAACCAGCTGGACCAAATTCCATACTATAGTATCTAACACCCTCTAGAATCCTCATCCTCAGCCTTAATGAAATCAGTTATGCGGATGAACAAAACTGCCACTTTACCTTTTGCGGCCACTTTACCTTTTGTTTTAGCATTGCCTCTTATTCCCTCTAGATTGTAAACTCTGATGAGCTGGGTCACCCTTTCCTTTTGTATCAGTTTGAGCTTGTTTGTCCTTATTTGGTATTTCATTCTTTTACTGTTCTGTATTTTATATTTATTACTCTGCAGCCCCACTGTGCAATATGTTGGCGATTTACTGTACATATAAACAATCATAATATATAATTTTATATATATATATATTTTTTTTTAATTTATTTTTTTTAAATTGCAAAATCTACCTCCAAGATCTCTCTTGTACTTATTTGCGTGTTTATAGCCCAAATTTCCCTGAGGACTCGCTGGTCGAGTGTGCTAATAGAGGCTATTACTATAGTCTTCTGTAAAGCATTTTTTTTTCAAACCCTAGCTCACCTTTCAAAACTACACAAAGCTGAATAGATGTATTAATAGTGAATAGGGCCCTCATATATCCAATATCCTTAATTAAACCATGTCTCTCCTTCACCCTCTGATGAGCTGACACTGACTGCAGGTTATGCACAAAAGATAGAGTAACCTTTTTTTCTGGAGTTTTGGATACTGTCCAGTACTCCATAAGTGCAAAGCCTTGTGGGAATAACTCAAAGTATACCTAACTAAAGTGATTATCCTCCAGCTTAAACAGAAGCATCTTTGTGAATTAAGTTTGTTATTTGTGGTTCTGCATACCGTAGGTCAGCATTTCTTGAGCTCTAGGTAAACAAAAATGGTTTAATATTAAAGGAAACATTTCTCATATTTCTGTCTTAAGTGAAAGCAAATATATTGATGCATATGACATGCAATATGTGTGAACTAAATGTTAGGCTATAGAGTTATTTTTGAGGATCCCCATTACATATTACCATTGTACTGCGTGAGACAAATATTTTTCTTCTGTGGTGCAGAGAAGGAAGAATTAAGAAGATAAAGAACGAGAGAGAGAGAGAAAACAAGTAAATGTATAAAGACAGAAACCCATGTTGCCATGCCTGGCTTGGCTACTAATCTACCCTGCCTGACATGTAAGTCCTGGTACAGTGCAGGCAGTGTTAGGCCCAATCATGGGTTTTCCCCACCAGCAAGTAGCCCCCTTGAGTGACAAGGGGGGAGGCGGGCTAAGGCCTGTGTTCTGCCCAATAAGGGGCTCGGACCTTGGACCCTCCCCCTCAGTACTTAAGGGGCTGCACACCCAAATGGTGTGAGTTTGTCTCTCCCTTGAGAGGGACTGGACTCACAGGAGAGATGTGCAGGGCTCTGTCACCTTCCATCCCCTCCCCTAGGGGAGTGAGAACCATACCCCCTAATTCACCAGGTAGCAGGGGAAGAGCTAGGGCTGCCCACGGTGCCCATAGCTGGGGGTTTAAGTCCGGGGACTATCCTAAGGCTGGAGACCAGTGTTAAGTATGCAGTGCTGCCTATATGCTGTACTCTGTGATGAAGAAGAATAAATATGTGCCTGTTACAAAATATCATGGGGAGTATGAGAGAGTTCTTCCGCAGGGACTGCCTTGAGAACTCCTGGAGCATGAGGCAGATGGAGGCGCTGACACCAAACTGCAGGGGAACCAGCTAGAACCCCTAAAGCCTGTCTTGTTTCCCCAAAACATCAGCGGAATCTCAGACCTTCTGTGAGCCAACAGGTATGCAGCATCATCACACACCTGGTAGCCGGGGAAATCTCCCAGAGGGTGGGGGAACACTGCTCACCCATAAAAAAGAAATAGAAAGTAAGGGGGATAGTGACCTACAGCATTCTGCTGACCACATTTCGTTACAATGGCAGGGTTGGGATGTTTTCATGGTTACAATGTGATTTTACATTATTTGCCCCGTATGGGGCTTATCTGAAACTAGCAGCACTTGAGGACCCCAAAATCAATATGGTTTATGCTCTTTTTACCTAAATTCTTGGAACTTCTAGCATCTTTGAAATCTAAGAGGATTTATGTGCCCTTTATCTCCATTTCATGCACAAAGTATTTGTAGATGTATTGATCTTTGTGATCTCTTTTAAAGGAAATCTAAAACTGGGTTGCCCTAGCAGTCTTGCTAGGGTAAAACATGTTTAACACAAATCAGACATGCACACAAAACTGACATCTGGTGTGGATACATACATATTGATAGGCTCTCTATTCTCCCTTCTTTTCACAACAAGTACAATAATTTATTATTTTTGTTTGTTTATGTAGCCCTGGTAAGAAATTGGGCTATATGTCTTTCCTCCTTCTGGTATAAGCCCTCTAAGGGCAGGCTGCCAGAAGTTATCATGGGTTTCCCCCACTTCAAGCACTGGTCTGAGTGGTTGAGGTAGGTCACCTGACCCTGTGTCTAAGGCAAGAGATGCTGAGATCATAAAGGGCAGTGCACAGCCTATTTAGTGGGTGACTTCTGTTAATTAGAGTCTGAAGTTAAGAGTCTGCTGGCCCATGGAGAGAGCCATATATCAATTGGCTACAGTTGGAGGCGGAGAGCCATCAGCCTCTTAGTAGAGCTGATGCAACATTAGTTAGGGAGGTGGACCAATGCCTCTCACCCTGTTTAGGGGGCGAGGGAAGAGTTAGCCCCACCCTGGGTGCCCGTGGCCTGGGGTGGTGGCAGGGACACAGAGACCATCCTGAGGGAGAACAATTTGGCGGAAGAAGGACTCCCTGTACCTGATTGACAGTTGTGTTGCTGTTGTTGCTGCTATTCCTGCTGCTGTGACAATAAAGAGCTGCTGCTGCTTTTAAGAAAGACTGTGTGAGACTGGAATCTCTCGTCCCCGAGTGGGGGACTCTCTGGAAGGATTCCACCCCGCGTTCCTGGGGCTTACCAGAGATGGAGGCCCTGCACCACTAAATGAGATGAAGATATTCACCCCAGAAACCTGATCCTGTCATCCCCCATACCATCGCGGGAGACTCAGGCCCTCGTGTTGCCAGCAGGTATGCACCACACTCAAACATGTATTCAGGCCCTAGTACACCTTAGGGGGTCCGATCTGCGACCGGGTGGGGGTCTATGGGCTACATTTATATACTGTAATTAATTGACTTTGTCCTATTTCTATCATATCAAAGTCAGAGAATGTGACTGAAACTTCAATATTTAATCAATAAGCATTTCAAGTCTTCAAGTTCAAATGTGAGTGCCGGTACTATCTTCAATGGTTGCTACTTCTGTGTGGGCCAAACGTTTATTTATTTATTTATAAAAATGTTTTACAAGGAATTGTATAACATTGAAAGTTACCTCTCGTTTTTAAGTATGTCCTGGGCACAGAGTTACGCTTTACCAGGATAATAGAAATAATAATATAGTTCATGTTTCTCCCTCCTATTAACCCTCCTAAATGTAAAAATAGTTAGTTTGGCATGTCTGATACAAATTACACAGTATAAGGGGTTGCTAGAACGAAATTCACATATATGAACATACTGAATGAGAAAATCATACAGAATTTTAACAAAACGTTGTTTGTAACCAGAGTAATCTGATTTTTGTGTTAATAAGGAACTTGAGTGTATGCATTTAGACATACGAAAAATATTATTTTCTCATGCAGTACAATGTGAAATGGAAAGGAGACTCGTAGAGAACTCCAATGAGTCTTCTTTTTTCCTCAGTGTTTGAGAGAGGGTGCAGTACGTTGATATTTCCCACAAATCACTTAGTTCTACTTCTCTGGGAAAACAAATTGTGAGATTCATGGAGCTAGTCCCTTGGGGTCATGCCCCATTATTGGCTTTTATGTTATTACCTAATTACATTATCATTAAAACAAAACAGCAAAGGATCGACATCTGGAGAATTTTACATTGTTATTTTCGCTATGATCTGAGCAGTTTAGATGATTGTATAATATCCGTTTTTGTCACTTTGGATTATTTTTCCTAATCCTCACTACTATTGTGCTAGTATTGTATTTTTAATCTTTTGCATTTTTTGTGTGCTTTTTTTAATAGGTTGACACTAGAAGAGTAACTTGATACAATGCCCGGTGCAGTCCTAGACCAGGAGATTACTCATTTTATACAAAAAGAAAAAGGTTTAACAATCTTTTTCCAAAGCTTGATTTCCTATACAGAGTTTGAATTACATAGAGATTTAGCATACTCATATTTTACCAACCTTGCTGCCTGAGAGGCCAAGAACATGTGTATAAAAAAAAAATCAATGATACATTTAATTAATAGAATATATACATATATCTATAAAATAGAAGTTTTAGTTAACATATAAATTGTCCATACTGTACCAATCCTTTCACGTCCAACACCCCACCTGAAAGTCTCCTTCATCCCACACTTTGCCAATTACTTCAAACTGGGGGGCTTATGCAGAGAGGCACGTTAAGGTCAAATTCGGCAGGTTTGCACCAAAAATGTCTGCAATGAAAGAGATAGTTTCGAGAATTTGGCGGGGCTATTCAAATTCGCCAGACGTGTGGCGAGAAGTGTGATCTCGCCACTGCGAAAAAACGCAAGATTCCAGTAGCTCCGATGCGCATGAACGCGCCAATCGGAGCTACTAAATGGCGCGTTTAGTGGAAATTTTGCCCGCCAACAAAAGTTGGCTGTATTATGGGCTAATACCGCGCGGCTCAGAATGGCAAGTTTCACTTGGCGTGAAACTCGCCTAATTAGCCATTTCCTGCACACCGCGCTACCGGAGTTCCCTGCATACCACAACTATAAATTCCAATCCTGTGGCGAATTTAAGCAGTACCTCTCTGCATAAGCCCCTTCATCCCCATTTCACCTCTCCCTTCAGTTCCCTTTTCCTGTGCCCTATGGAATGCACGCTCTGTCTGCAATAAACACTGCAATACATGACTTAGTGTATTAATTTAGTAGAAATAGCCGTGTTAGTCCAGTTGCGATATTGCAGAGTATGGTAAATAAGTACTTCAGAATTAGGTTATTATTTGAACTAACAATAGATATTATAAAACATTGTCATGGAACAGAAATACCCATGTCTGCCTTCTCTATTTCAGCCCCCCTTCCCTTGGCAGTTCTGCCTGCTAGCTGTACTTGGATTTTACTTTCCTTGCAGTTTTACTCCCAGTGCAGATGGAATGGATACATTATGTAGCCCTTTTTCCTTCCAGTCTGTCACACCCCTGGTTGCTTTTGCAACATCTCCAGTCCTCCAAGTTAATGGGCTTTCCCATTTCCCCCCCCTGTCCTTGCTGACAGTTAGTGCATTCTCACTTCACTTTTAGTGTGACCCTTGCCCCTCACTTCCTTTTCCACCTAAGATCACAGTGAGTACAGACCTGTCTGCATCCACCCCTGGTAAGGCCTTTCTGTCTTACCGTAGTCTAACCTCATAGAAGCATTCCACATAGAGAAGCACTCTCTGCCTACACTACACCTACAAGTTCCTGTTGTTTTCTACTCCTGCAATAAAGTTAAGAAAAACATTAAGGACTTGTCATGCTTTGGAAGAGGGAATACATGAGTTAAAGCTAACTGAAGCTATTCATACCTCAAAACGTGACCCTAGCTTCAGGAGAGTAAGACAGAGACCGTGTACTAGAGGTCTACGCAGAAGCTATCACTCACAGCCTTCATGCTACAAAATTGCAGCTCTACACAGCAAAAGCCCTACAAACAGCAAGCAGGCTTACACTGCACACAGCCAGCAAACAACCTTGCACACAAGGCAGCAGCCTTGCAAACAGACAGTGCATCTCACACACAGAGCCTTGATTGCCTTCTCTGTCTTTTTGAGTCCACCCTCTCCACATCTCCATAGTGAGGAGCCACCATCTCTCCTACCCCTGCGCACGTCCCCACGGCTAGCGCCATCAAGGGCCACGCTACCGGACACCCGCCAGGACACGGGTCAGAGCCACCGGACACCTGTGAGTACAGCTACCCATATGCTGCACGCTGCAGGACACCGCTCGGCAACATCTGAGACAGATGCCCATCGCTGACACAGGTAAAAGACTGCCACACGCACTGGCTGAAGGCCTACACACACCTACAGCATGGCAGAACATAGAGCCTCACCAGATATCACGCAGGAGAGCGACCACAGAGACAGCAACTGCATCAGGCGCAGGCAGACGCAAGGCCTAAACGGACAGTCACACTGACACAAAAGGCCCGCGAAAAATATGAGACTGACATTGAAGCGCACCACGCTAAATTAGAGTTGGCCTGGGAAACAACCACACTGGGAATACGCAATGTTACTAGTGTTGGCAACTATGCGCAACAGCTCGAGCAGGCAATAATGCAATTAAGGACTGATCACTCGCGTTATCAAGAGCTGTCAGAGGCATACACTACTTACCTGACCAGGGCCAACACCAGCGAAAGCCTACAAGAAAGAGACTTACAGAGTAACATTGACCTGACACGAGACAGCCGCGTGCGAACCACTATCACGGAGGCTGAGAGTAGGAGAAAGGACCTTTTGGTGGAAACCACATTGCAGCGCTCAAGCACATCCAGGTATTCATCAAGGTCAGCAAGATCAGCACAATCTAACGCGTCCAGCGCTAGCGCAAGCGCTACCAAGGCGCGAGCCTCCGCAGAGGCCGCACGTGCCAGGGCCAAATATGGTAGGAGAGAGGCAGCCGTAAGGGCAGAAAGAGCACGCACAGAAGAGGAGGAGCAGAATGCCATCGCTGCCAACGCCGCCGCTGCTACCGCCGCCGCCGCCAATGCCGCCGCCGCTGCCAATGCCGCCGCCGCTGCCAATGCTGCCGCTACCAATGCCGCCGCTGCCAATACCGCCGCCGCTGCACGTAGAAAGGCCGAATTAGACGCAGATCTAGAAGCTCTAAGCAAAGAAGAGGACGCCGCTGCCGCCATAGCCCAAGCCGAAGTCTTAGAAGCAGCTGCGAGACAGGATGGCGGGGAGCTACCATACAGATGGATAGCCTCAGAGGATCCAATCCAATGCACTGAAGACTACGTAAGGAGCCTCTTCAGCGTAAACACCAGCGCGCCACTCTACACGGAGGGAGTGACTCCACAGACACAAAAGACTTGCTAGGTCCACAAGGAGAAGACGCTGTTCCTTCAATGGTACATGCTGCCTAGGATAGCCACAGCCGCAACAGTGATCCACACGCCAGCGCGCACATGGATGCACTACAATGGGTTCGCAATCCAGGTACACCCACGGGAGAACACAGTCCTTCACACTGACCAGCAGTCATCACGCGTCCATGCCAAGGAAGCGGCGACCGCACGGACCCTCCCAGCAACTACCTCAGAACGGGACAAACACACCGATGCCTCAGGCCTGACAGACATAGCCAAGTACATGATCCGGCGTGACCTGGTGCAAGCAGGACTCATCAGCTTCGACGACCGCCCTGAGAACTACCGGACGTGGAAGTTCACGTTTAAAGACGCAATCAACAGCTTGGACTTCTCAGCAAGGGAGGAGCTCAACCTGCTATTCAAGTTCCTGGGGAACAAATCCAGGGAGCATGCAAAGAGACTTTGGGCAGCAAACGCGAACCAACCCCAAGTAGGTCTTGAAGAGTGCTACAGTAGCCCCGAAGCAGTCGAGGATTCACTCTTCAAGATCACAATTAAAGACTACTCGAAGTTACGAAGTTACGAGAGCTCGGGGGCCTGCTGCAAGAGCTGGAGTTCGCAAGGAAAGACCATTCCTTAACAGGTCTCAACGTCTTGGACTCAGCTCGTGGAGTGAGACCCATCTTGGAGAAGCTACCCTACAACCTCCAAGAAAGATGGATTTCACAAGGCTCCAAATACAAAAGGGAGAAGCAAGTCGCCTACCCCCCATTCTCAGTTTTCTTGAGCTTCATTCGCGAAGCAGCAAGGACGAGGAACAACCCCAGCTTCATCTTAGGGGCGCAGACCACATCCAGTGCCAGCCACCCGAGGAACGAAAGGTCAGCAGCGAGATACAAGGACACCAGAACACCCATCTCGGTCCACAGGACGGACGTGCCCCCTACGACCCACGCGAGTCCCGGCCAGGCGGCTGACAGGGACAAGAAACCAAGGGACCTTAACAAAGAATGCCCTATACACAAAAGGCCGCATCCGCTTAACAAGTGTATCGGATTCAGAATGAAACCCATAGAGGAGCGAAAGAACTTACTCAGGGAATAGGGAGCTTGTTTCAAATGTTGTGCTTCCACAACTCATTTATTCAAGTACTGCAAAGAAGCTATGAAATGCACAGAGTGCGATAGCAACAGGCACATAGCTGCTTTACACCCGGAAGCTATGAAGCCCAAATCAAGCAAAGCCCCTAACCCTTCGACAAAGCAGGGTGGGGAGGAAGAAGTGGGAGATACACCCCCCACGATGTCGGTAGCGTCCAAATGCACAGAGGTATGTGGAGAAGGAAACGACGGTAGATCTTGCTCTAAAATATGTCTGGTAGCAGTGTACCCAGAGGGACAACCCCAAAGAGCTAAAAGGATGTATGCAATCATCGACGACCAGAGCAATCGATCGCTGGTCAGGTCAGAATTCTTAGACATGTTTAACATAGAAGACAGCGCTTCTCCTTACACTCTCAGAACATGTACAGGGCGAATGGAGACTACAGGGAGAAGAGTGAATCGCTACACCATATGCTCAATAGACGGCAAAGTGAACATGCCCCTTCCCACACTCATCGAGTGCAATCACATGGCAGAAGATAGGAGCGAGATCCCCACACTAGACGTGGCGCGACACCATCCCCATCTAAAAGCTAGTGCAGATCGTATCCCACCACTAGACGAAGGCACCCAATTCATGCTGCTACTTGGCAGGGACATCATGAGAGCACACAAGATCCGCGAACAGTGAAACGGGGACCACAACGGCCCAAGTGCTCAAAGGCTCGATCTACGATGGGAAGTAGTGGGAGAAGTATGCATAGACAGGATACGAGGACCCGACAACGTAGACGCCCTACGAACAAACTTGTTGGAGAACGGTTGTACATCCCACTTCAAACCCTGTCCGAACCACTTCCAGGTCCACGAGAAGCTCGAGACCAAAAGGAACTATGGAGACGCGCTTGTGGCAGGAAAATACCCCAATGACCTAGGGAGTACAGTGTTCCAGACAACAAAGGACGATGACAAACAGGCGCCATCAATGGAAGGTAAAGAATTCTTGAGGTTAATGGATAAGGAGCTCTTCAAGGACGAATTAGGCAGTTGGGTGGCCCCACTACCTTTCCGCTCGCCAAGAAGACGCCTCCCAAACAACAGAGACCACGCCATGTCCAGGCTCGCTTCGCTTCGCCGTAACCTACAAAGTAAACCGGAGACCAAGGAACACTTTGTGGCTTTCATGCAGAAAATCTTCCACAGCGGCCATGCAGAGTCGGCGCCCCCACTGAGAAAAGGCGAAGAATGCTGGTACCTCCTTTCGTTTGGCGTCTACCACCCCCAGAAGCCTGGCCAAATTCGAGTGGTATTCGACTCCAGTGCTTAGCATCAGGGAGTCTCCCTAAACGATGTTCTCCTCACCGGGCCGGATCTGACGAACAGTCTTCTGGGAGTGTTGATCCGCTTCCGCAAGGAGCCAATCGCCATAACAGCAGACATTCAACAGATGTTCCACTGCTTCCTTGTCCGAGAAGACAACCGTAACTACCTAAGATTCCTGTAGTACCAAGATGAGGACATAGAAAATGAAATCACAGAGTACTGCATGAAAGTACATGTCTTCGGGAACAGCCCATCACCTGCGGTGGCTGCCTACGGCCTCAGAAGAACGGCCCAAGACGGAGAAGCAGAGTTCGGGAAAGACGCCAGGAACTTCGTCGAAAGAGACTTCTATGTGGACGACGGATTAAAATCAGTTCCCACCGAAGAAGAAGCCATAGATCTACTCAAAAGGACACAAAAGATGTTAGCAAATGCCAACCTAAGATTGCACAAAATAGCCTCCAAAGGTGCCATAGTGATGAAAGCGTTCCACGCAGATGATCAAGCAAACGATCTCAAGAATTTGGATCTGGGGACCGACACACCTCCCATACAGCGGAGCCTGGGGATAAGCTGGAATCTTAAAACAGATACCTTTACGTTCCAGGTAGCCATCGAAGAAAAACTCTACACACGTCGCGGAGTCCTGTCCACCGTTAACAGTCTTTACGATCCGCTAGGATTCGTGGCTCCTGTCACTATGCAAGGGAAGTCTCTTCTCAGAGAAATGTCCTTCGAAAAGCAGGAATGGGACACCCCACTACCCCCAGAAAAACAGAAAGAGTGGGAGACGTGGAAGTACTCCTTGAAGGCCCTCGAGCAACTCCAGATCCCACGCCCCTACTCACCTATATCTCTCACCGCCGCACACAGCAAAGAGCTTGGTGTATTCTCAGATGCCTCCACAAAGGCTATAGCAGCTGTGGCCTACCTAAAAACCACGGACGTGGGTGGAAGTTACCACATCAGGTTCATCCTTGGCAAAGCTAAGCTGGCGCCACAACCCGACCATACTATACCCAGACTCGAGCTATGTGGTGCAGTGTTAGCGGTAGAACTGGCGGAGCTCATCGAGAACGAGATGGACAGCAAACCAGATGCCCTCAGATTCTACACAGATAGCAAGGTGGTACTGGGCTACATATACAACAAGAAAAGGAGATTCTACGTATACGTGGCCAACCGTGTAGAAATAATCAGGAAGTCAACCCAACCAGAACAATGGCACCACGTGCCCACGGATCAAAATCCTGCAGATCACGCCACCAGATCAGTACCCGCATCACAACTGCAGAACACGTCATGGCTCACAGGACCAACGTTTCTTGCGCAGCCCGCGGAAACGCCACCAACCCCAGTTGGCGACTTTGAACTCGTGGATCCCGAGAAGGATACGGAGATAAGGCCCCCACAAGTATCCGTGTTACTCACCAATGTATTGCACAGAAACGCATTCAGATCACATCGATTCCATCGCTTCTCAAGGTGGACAGCCCTTCTGCAAGCATTAGCCCATCTCAGGCATATAGCCTTCTCCTTCCGTCAGACACCAGATGGTAAAACTACCAGCTGCCATGGCTGGCACATCTTCAAAGAGTTGCGCACCGTGGAGGAAGTCGCGAGGGCTAAGGAAACCGTTCTCCGTCATGTTCAGAGAGAAACGTATGCGGAAGAGATCAATTGCATTCGTGGGGGAAGAGTGTTCCCAAAAACAGCCCACTTTGGAAGTTGAATCCCTTCATCGATGATGACGGCCTCATGAGAGTACGAGGCCGCCTCAACAAGTCCCAACTGAGCAGGGAGGAAAGCAACCCTCTTATCATCCCTTGCCGGCATCACATCGCTACATTGTTGGTGCACTACTACCATGAACAAGTCTTGCATCAGGGACGACACTTCACCGAAGGCGCTATTAGGGCGGCGGGCATTTAGGTCATTGGCATGAAAAGGTGCGTGGCCAGTAATCTCCACAAATGTGTTAGGTGCCGAATGCTGCGAGGCAAAAGCCAAGACCAAAGGATGGCAGATTTACCTATCGACAGACTTATTATCGAAACCATCCGAAGTGAAGATGAAAGGGTCCGCAAGGTAGAGGTTCGGGTGACCCAAAATGGGATTGTTAAAACCTTTTTGAGACCCATCACAGAGATTATCCTCCTAATGCCTAAATCGGACTATAACAAGGAGAACTGATTACCAGTTCTGTGGACTTTGAGAGACATTGTGGTGCATCAAGCTAACCTAGAGCTGTGCATCCACCTGGCCTCCCTTACCAGAAGGTTTTGGCCAAAGGACTTTCACACCAGTGGTACCGGCCGGTATCACCTCGCTATGTGGACATGGACTTTCGCATTGTTATGTTATGTTTGCATTGCACATATGTTCCACATATTCTGTTATATAGTGGTATCTTCAGATACCAGACGGGGAGTGTCATGGAACAGAAATACCCATCTCTATTTCAGCCCCCCTTCCCTTGGCAGTTCTGCCTGCTAGCTGTACTTGGATTTTACTTTCCTTGCAGTTTTACTCCCAGTGCAGATGGAATGGATACATTATGTAGCCCTTTTTCCTTCCAGTCTGTCACACCCCTGGTTGCTCTGGCAATATCTCCAGTCCTCCAAGTTAATGGGCTTTCCCATCCCCCCCCCGTCCTTGCTGACAGTTAGTGCATTCTCACTTCACTTTTAGTGTGACCCTTGCCCCTCACTTCCTTTTCCACCTAAGATCACAGTGAGTACAGACCTGTCTGCATCCACCCCTGGTAAGGCCTTTCTGTCTTACCGTAGTCTAACCTCATAGAAGCATTCCACATAGAGAAGCACTCTCTGCCTACACTACACCTACAAGGTCCTGTTGTTTTCTACTCCTGCAATAAAGTTAAGAAAGACATTAAGGACTTGCCATGCTTTGGAAGAGGGAAGACATGAGTTAAAGCTAACTGAAGCTATTCATACCTCAAAACGTGATCCTAGCTTCAGGATAAACATGCTTTCGAGAGTTCTCCTCTCTCCTCGGGTCACAATACTGATTTACAAAGATTCCATGAGTTTAACACAGAGGTAAAAATAGAAAAGCAAGAGCAATCAAAGGCAGATGATGCAGAGAAGGAATAAACAGACAGGGCAATACATGAATGAAAGGGAGAGTGAAACACATGACCTTACACCCATCCATCAGCAGTGTGCAGGTGGTGGCGATGCAGGAGGGGGAGAGGGGGTTAATTATAAAATTCACAGAGAGGCAGGGAGAAACATTACAAAAAATTATGGCCGTGGGTTAAAAACCCTATATCAGCATTAAGTCCTTCTGTTTTAGTGTCAAATAGCATAATCATTTTGAGTTCAAATGTTTTCCTTTCTTGAGTGCTTTTAAACATTCCATTGAGGATTTAGATTTTTAAACCATTTATGGAATGATCTGGCTTTTATGGAATGTTTGTCTCCGATAGGAAGCGGAATTGCAGAGCTGAGGTAGGGGTATATGATCACCGACCAGAGCCAGGGGACAGAGTCTTGTTAGAATAGTCATAGTCGGGATCCAGGCATAGGTCAAGGCAGGCGCAAAGATGCAAAGTCAGGTGGTCGGGGGCACTGGCTGGGGTCGGTACCAGGGAATCCAAAAGAACAGGGAATGCACATGAAGAAGAACTTAGGGGGGAACAGGAACACATGGAATAGTGACTAACTGCTATTTAGAGCCCAGGAACAGGAGCAGCAAATCACTAAGTCCAGGAAGAGATTTGCCAGGATCAAAGATGGCTGTAACAGCCACGTAAGGGCAAGTTCCAGCAAAACCCAGGACTGGAAGCCTTAACTCCTTAACCCTGTGTTTGTAGATACCAGAGGGCCACACTATACCTTATTCCTGTCTATAGATAACAGTTTGTGCCTCATTATTTCTACTTAAATTCTATGGTCTCTTGTATTAATAACCTTGCTACATCTAGATAACTAGAAAACTGCATTTCTTTGCCTTTTCTTTGCTAATTTTGTGCTAACTATTTAGGTGCTAGCATACAGTTAGTGTGAATACAGACAATATGGTGTCGTTGTTGTCCAGTTCGAAATCCTACCATCTTTATTCCCCCCTAGAGTTCATAAAGGAACTTTTTACTAACGGGTGGATTTCAATACTAGAGATCTGTGTGTCTCATGAGCATCAGTGATTATAATTTGAATGCGTCCCACCAAATATTTCAACTTAAAACGCAGATACATTTTCTCCATTGTGTTCCTTTCTAATGTATAACAATTCAAGCTTGGTCCATTGACCTTCCTGAATTATTGGCATGTCAATTATGCTAGCTAAAGCATGACAAAGGAATTAAACTTCCAAAATAGCAATTTTCGAATTTCTTTAATCTATTTTAGCCATTGCATTCCATCCATGCTCCCTTCCATCATGTGATATGTTGCCTAGCATAAACACTTAACTGTGCATGTTCTGTTGCTATTTCCCATGACCAATGTCTTGACAATAATGACTGGAGAATTATTTTTGCATTTGTGTACATTTCTTGTTGTAACTGAAAACACATTATATTCTTTCCTGTATCATTCGCTAGTCTAGATATTGTACATGTTATATATTTAGCTATAGACCTATATATAGTGGTCTGTACCTTAACCTGGGAGTGTATAATACTTTGCTGTACTACCAAAGCATACATTTCTAAATCAGCAGTTTAACTCACTAACTTTATCATATGTGTTAGTATACTTGATAAAGTTTCTATATCTATTCCATTCAGATATATTCACATACTATGTATGGAGTCCAAATCTTACTTACACAGCCAAAAGTACCTAAGCTATCTGCATGTATCTGAATGGGTTTGTCTGTTATATTGACTTACACATTCTTAAGACACATCTCAGAATTATTAGTTACATATGTCAGTTCAGGTGAACATATGATGGGTCACATCTATGACGATCTTCCCAAATACTGTAGATGCCACATCTTGATCTTGACATGTGTCCTTAACAAATTATTTTTGTCCCACAACGTGTTCCCATAAAAGAATAGCAATCATGATATAAAAGAGTGTGCATCTTGCTTCTTTTGTGACATTTCTTTATCTTCTTTTTCTTGCTTCCGTTCTAGTTTTCCCTCTTTGGTTCCGGTATTGGTCTTTCTTCTTCTGTAACCAGTTCTGGACATCGGACATCTCTGGTTCCAAAAAGTCTCATTTACCATGGACCTGTTAACATTATACGCTTAGGGGGGTGGGGGGGGAGGAATACATTCCGGGATGTCTGGTACTTTGTGTCCAAATGGTACTCTACCAGTTTTCCAAATCCATCCTTCACCTGGGGAGAAAGACAAGTACGGTATCAGGTTATTGCCAGGGATAATTGTTTGTTCATATTTACCTGCCTTTCCTGAATGTTTTCATAATTCATGCGAATGTGCTCACAAATGATATTTTCATTTGCTATAATTCACCACCAGTCCTAACTAATCATACCAATATTTCCTCTATATACCCCTTGACAAACATGTATATGCTCTGACCCTGTTTGTTGTGGTAAGATACAAATTTTCTTGCCACTGTTTTTCTAGCTGCTGTAACCTTCAATCTTTTTAATTGCTGGTATTTGAAAATTAGGCAGGGCTGGTTCATTTAGAAAAACAAACAGCCAGTTTCCTGTCATGAGTTTTAACAGAAAAACCTTAATAACTAAAAAAAAAAAACATCTCGAAGCTCTTCCCTATAAAACAAAAAATCTTGAACGTTAATCACTATTTATTTCTAATGTCAAACAATCTTTTTGCATACTGTATGTTTAACACAACTTCAGTCAGCATTGCACTGTCGTGGCCGTGGAAGGTACCAAGTGCGAGGGATCTGTTCCTGGACACTAGCTAACCATATCTATGAATTTATAGCCCATTCTTAGTCAGCATAATACAAAAGATTACTGTCTTAATATTATAGGTGTCAAAATTCTTAAAACAAATAATTATTCCTATATAAAAAAAACTATATGGTTATTTTAAACTTCTACAGTGATTCTGTATCTTACTTCCCCCAGTATCACAAATTTGTTATTAATAACATGAAATAAAAACCTTGGCATAAAATATGGGTATATATCCAACTTTCTGAGGACATTGCCAGTCTATGAAAAATTAACTAATCCCAAAACAAAAAAAGTTTACTTAACTTCTTTTTTTTATTTTAAAACTCTTATTTGTAGCCTCATACTGTACTTTATCTTTTTTCTATATCCATAGATTATACCATAGTGTGTCCCAGACCCAGGGGTACCAAAACCCATGCTAAGGTCTGGTTAAAAATATGGTATACTGGTGAAAAACAAATCAAAACTGGGAAACGGGGTGCAAAGGATCTTAAAACAATATTCCATACCCCTAATAGGTATTTCATACAAGTCTTTGCACAACTTGCAAATGGCAAACATGTTCTTTTAAAACATTTTCTGTATCTGTTTGTCCGTATTTGTATGTAACTCTGTTTATGCAAGTATTAAATCTAAGTACCCCCATCGTACCGTCCTGCCGAATATGCTGGCACTTTATAAACAAAATATAATAATAATAAATTGTAATAATTGGTAATTTGGTAAAGACAAAAGTTTGGCATAATATAGTAAATACATTAAATTGAAATATCCCTAGTAAAAGATGGGTAGGTAAAGCATATTTTCATTTGAGTCAAAGGGGAATAGGACTGCACCTTTTACAATTCCACCATGAGACTGTACAGATGCCAACAGAACAGAGGACACTTCTGTAATTGTTTGGGTTTGTCACTGGCTTTCAGTTCTTTGCTGATTATGTTACTGACAACAGCAAAAGTATTCATGACATGCAGCAAGGGTTCCCAGGGCCTACCAGATATTGAGTTGGCAGAGTACATTCTTCTTTAATACAAAGGAAAGTTTTGACTTTAGTAAAATATACAATTTTCCTTTACATAGGTGATAATTCAAGGTTACATTCAATCTGCTAAGAAGAAAAGTCTTGACAACTTTATTTTGGGAATTGGGATCAGAGCATGTTTATATTTCAACCATGAAGGGCAAACAAGCATATAATATATCTTGACTGACAGTACATTCTAAAGAATGGATCACATCCAATATATGGCAATAATACAAAGCACATACAAATATAAACAGCAGGATTTCCTCCAAGAAGAGACTAAAAGAAAACAACCAACAGTTCAAAATATATAAAACTAGCTGATATACCCGGCGTTGCCCGGGATGTAAATCCGTAATAGGTAGTATTATTTAGAAATCGTGGAACAATAGGTTGAGTATTTGTTGGAAAGGTTGGATAATAATGTTGAAAAGAAAGATGGAAGAAAATGTAATACAATGTTGTATAAAAATGATTTATTGTAAACACACCACAGTATAATGTATATTTTGGTGACATAAGTGATGTAAAAATGTGAGGCGTGTGTCCTGCTAGGGTGTGAGCGTGTGTGAGGCGGCGGGTGGGTGTTCAGTACGGGTGGCGCGTGGGTAGTGAGTGCTGGCTGTGGGTCGGGGTCCTGCTAGGGTGTGAGGCGGCAGGTGTGTGTCGAGTGTGTGGGGTGGGTGAGAGGCGGCGGGTGTGTGTCGAGTGTGGCGGGTGTCTGTTCAGTGCGTGCGGCGGCTGTGTGGCGCAGGGGTGTGAGCGGTGGGCGGGTGAAAGGCAGAGGCGGGAGGGTGGCCGAAAGGCGGTGAAGGAGGGGATGTGAGGGGGGTGGTGAGGAGAGGTGAAGGGGGTGGAGGGGAGGTGAAGGGGGGCAGAGAGGAGGTGAAGGTGGGGCGGAGGGGAGGTGAAGAGGGGGCGGAGAAGAGGTGAAGGGGGGCGGAGGGGAGGTGAAGGGGGGAGGGGTGGAGGAAGGGAAGGGTGGCGGTGGAGGAAGGGAAGGGGGGAGATGGAGGAAGGGGAGGGGGGAGGGTGGAGGAAGGGAAGGGGGGAGGTGGAGGAAGGGGGGAGGTGGAGGTGAGGGAAGGGGGGAGGTGGGGGAAGGGGAAGGGGGGAGGTGGGGGGAGGGGAAGGGGGGAGGTGGGGGGAGGTGGGGGGAGGTGAAGGGGAGGTGGGGGGAGGTGGGGGGAGGTGAAGGGGGGTGAGGAGAGGTGAAGGGGGTGAATGGGGAGAGGTGAAGGAAGGGGGGGTGAGGGGAGGTGGCGGGGGGGCGACAAGAGGTGGAGGGGGGCAACAGGAGGTGGAGGGGGGCGACAGGAGGTGGAGGGGGGTGACAGGAGGTGTGTTCTGGGGGCGGACAGACGGTGGAGGGGGGATGAACAGGAAGGTGGACAGGGGGTGACAGGAGTGGACCCGCGGGTGAAGGGGTGCGTGAAGGGGGTAGGCCTTTCTCGGTGGGTGACGGTCGGAAGGTGGGGAAGGGGAAGGGGGGAGGTGGGGGGAGGGGAAGGGGAAGGGGGGAGGTGGGGGGAGGGGAAGGGGGGGGGGAGGGGAAGGGGGAGGTGACAGGGGAGGTGAATGGGGAGAGGTGAAGGAGGGGGGGTGGGAGGTGGAGGGGAGTGGTGGAGGGGGGGACAGGAGGGTGAGGGGGAAGAGGGGGAGGGGGGGTGGGGGGAGAGGGGGGGTCTGGGAACAGGATGAGTGGACGAGGTGGGGCGTGAAAGGAGGGGGGGGTGAAGGGTGGACGGGGGGTGGTGAGGGGGGTGAGCGGGGTGGAGGGGGCGGGACAGGAGGTGGGAGGCGGGGTGACGGGAGGTGACAGGGGGGCGGCGGAAGGGGGGGCGGGGGGGGAGGGAGGGGGGTGACGGGAGGTGAAGGGGGGAGGTGAAGGGGGGTAAGGTGAAGGGGGGGAGGTGAAGGTGAAGGGGGGGAGGTGAAGGAGGGGAGGTGGAGGGGGGTGACAGGAGGTGGAGGGGGGGGTGACAGGAGGTGAGGGGTAGGGGCGGTGGGGTGACAGGATGATGGTAGGGGGGGGGTGACAGGATTGGTGGAGAGGGGGGTGACAGGATAGGTGGAGGCTTGGGTGGCGACAGGATCGGTGGAGGCGGGTTTGTGTGATAGGATAGGTGGTGCCCGAAGGGCCGCGGGTTGACAGGACGGGTGGATGGCGGGTTGATCGGGACAGGAGGTGGAGGGGGGGTGACAGGAGGTAGAGGGGGGGTGAAGGGGGAGGGGGAGGGGGGGTGATGGGGGGTGAAGGGGGAGGGGGGTGATGGGAGGTGAAGGGGAGAGGGGAGGGGGGAGAGGGGAGGGGGTGACGGGAGGTGAAGGGGGGAGGGGAGGGGGATGGGGGGTGATGGGAGGTGAATGGGGGAGGGGAGGGGGAGGGGAAGGGGAAGTGGAGGAGGGAGGTGAAGGGGGGAGGTGAAGGGGGGGGAGTGAAGGTGAAGGGGGGAGGTCGGTTGGGGAGGTGAGGTTATTTAGTAGATGAGGTTATTAACAAACAAACAGCATTGGACAGTGAGAACACGGCCCTAAAGTCTAAAATGACTGACTAAGTGGATAAACAGGAGACTCAGGGGAACTGGGCAGGAAGGAACAATCTGAGATTTAAAAAGCTACCAGAGATAGTAACAGACCTAGATGCGGCCCTAATGAACTGGATGCAGACACTGCTCCCAAATCTAATTCTGATCCTAAACCAAGCTCACAGAGCAATTAAGCCTAGACCACGGGCAGGGGAAAAGTTAAGAAATGTACTGGTGCAGTTCCACTATTTTACCATTAAAGATGCGGTCATAGCCCTAGCAAGAAATATTGATGGGCCCTAATAGAGGGGGAGACCAGATTGCAGTATACAACAACTTGGCGCCATCAAACCTGATGCGAAGGATGGCCCTGAAGCAGATCACGCAGACCCTGAGAGAAAATGGTGTGCGATAACAGTGGGGCTTCCCATTCTGCCTCATCGCTGCTAAAAACGGAGTACAGGAAGCACAGACTTCCTGGAACAACTGTAACCCCGAGCCCATAGCCCATAGCCCATAGCCCATAAGAGGAGTAAATCAAAACCCATCAAGCTGATAAGGGAGATCGCCCCCATGCAAAAGATCCGCAAGCAGGAATCAGGCAACCTGAAGGTTTCCTTTGATAAACCAACTGATTAGGTTTCCAAAGAAAGTCCTCAGTCCTAGAGTGTCTGAAATGAGTTCAAGGTCACCACCAGGACAGAGCAGGAATAACGGATAAGTCGTCTACACTGCTTCTCTTGTTATATCATTACGGTTAAGAGTATTAAAACAAGTTATGTCTTGAAGTTTGTATGCATACAGGTACAATGTTGTACCCTATTATAAGTAGCAGTAGTAAAGTAAAGCTAAGAGGGAGGAAGGATAAAGAGGGCTACAAGTTGAGGTTTAAAAGAGGGCGGGGGATATAGTGGGGCCGCTGCCCAAACAGACTGTCCAGTTCTAGAAGAGGATGTGTCACTGCTGATCTCCTCTTCTCCCTCTACCACTTGCCCTCTTGACCTCATTCCCTCCCATCTCTTAAAACATCTTGTTCCAACTATAACCCCTACACTCACACACATATTTAACACATCCCTCTATTCTGGTACCTTTCCCATCTCCTTCAAACATGCAACCATTACTCAAAAACAGCAAGCTTGACCCTACCTGTCTTTCTAACTATCGACCGGTCTCCCTCCTGCCTTTTGCCTCCAAACTCCTTGAACGTCTTGTATTCTCTCACCTGCTACACTTTCTTAACACCCATTCTCTCCTTGACCCTCTACAACAGGGGTGGGGAACCTTTTTTCTGCCAAGGGCCATTTGGATATTTATAACTTCTTTCGCGGGCCATACAGACACAGACACGCAGGCACACGGCAGGCACACAGCAGGCATGTAGGCACACAGAACCCCGCCCCCCCTACCTCTGGTAGTTGCTAATGCTGCTGGGGGGGTTGTGTAGGGCGGATGCTGGGGTAAATGCGGGGAGAACTGCTGGAGAAGCATGGGGGAAGTGCGGGGAATGCTGCGGGGACTGCTGCGGGGGAAGTACGGTGCTGCTGGAGGATTGCTGGGGCTAGTATGGTGGCTGCTGGGGATCGTATAGGGCTTCCGGCACCTCACACCACCTCCTCCCTCCTCCCGATCGGGCGCGCGGTGGCCATTTTTAAAAAATTAGCGCGACCCCGGTTATAGCAGTTGCCTTAGCAGGGCCAGACCAAATGATTTCGAGGGCCTTACACGGCCCTCGGGCCTGACGTTCCCCACCCCTGCTCTACAATCTGGCTTCCACACTGCTCACTCGACTGAAACAGCCCTCACTAAAATAACTAATGACCTTCGTGCTGCCAAAGACAGAGGTCAATACACTCTGCTCATATTACTCGATCTCTCTGCAGCATTTGACACAGTGGACCACCGTCTTCTCCTCCACATTCTCCATACTCTTGGCATTCATAACAAAGCTCTATCCTGGATCTCCTCTTACCTCTCCCATTGGACTTTCAGTGTCTCTTCTGCTACCACCTCCTCCTCTTCCATAGATCTCTCTGTGGGGGTGCCGCAGTGTTCTGTCCTGGGACCTCTTCTCTTTTCTCTGTACACACTTTCCTTAGGTGACCTATTCACATCCCTTGGGTTTAATTATCACCTCTATGCTGAAGACACACAAATTTACTTTTAAACCCCTGACCTTACACCAGATGTAGAGACCAAAGTCTCAGAATGCGTCTCTGCGATATCATCCTGGATGGCCCTCCGCCGACTTAAACTTAACATGACAAAAACAGAGCTCCTCATACTTCCTCCCAAACCTGGCCTTACTACCTCCTTCCACATTACTGCTGGAAATACCATCATTCACCCAGTAGCCCAAGCACGCTGCCTAAGGGTCACACTCGACTCCTCTCTCACATTCTCCTCTCACATTCAAAACATCTCTAAAACTTGTCGCTTTTCCTCCGCAATATTACAAAGATTCGCACTTTCCTCTGTTGCTCGACTGCTAAAACTCTGACTCAGGATTTCATTCTCTTCCGTCTCGACTACTGTAACCTCCTGCTGTCCGGCCTTCCTGCTTCTCACCTGTCTCCCCTACAATCTATCCTCAACGCTGTGGTCAGAGTCACTCTACTCTTTCTTAAATTTGTCTCAGCGTCTCCCCTGCTGAAATCGCTCTCCTGGCTTCCTATCAAATTCTGTATTACACATGCAATTCTCCTTCTCATTTTTAAAGCTTTACACTCTTCTGCCCCTCCTTACATCTCAGCCCTAATTTCTCGCTATACACCATCCCGACTCTTGCATTCTGCTCAAGGATGTCTTCTCTCTACCCCTTTTGTATCTAAAGCCTTCTCCCGCCTTAAACCTTTCTCACTGATTGCCCCACATCTCTGGAATGCCCTTCCCCTCAATACCCGACTAGCACCCTCTCTATCCACCTTTAAGACCCACCTTAAGACACACTTGCTTAAAGAAGCATATAAGTAGTACCCTAGATATTACTAGACACATGATACATAGAGCTTGGCCCCCTGCAGAAGCACTTACCAAAATTTCCTCCTGTCACTGTACGTTCCTCCTACATACCAATTAGATTGTAAGCTCCTCGGAGCAGGGACTCCTCTTCCTAAATGTTATGTTTATGTCTGAAGCACTTATTCCCATGACCTGTTATATTATTTGTTATTTATATGATTACCATGTGTATTACAACTGTGAAGCGCTATGTACATCAATGGCGCTATACAAATAAAGACATACATACATTCTACAAGACCAGACTGCATAAGAAACGCGTGAAAGAATGGCACCACTGTGATCCTCCAAACCTTTTTTGTTCACAGGAAGTGAACAAGTTAATCCAGCATATCCATGTTAGATTCCTGGATTATTCCCTTTTATTTAGTTCTACCACTCCTAATTGTTAATTATTATTTTTGTACATGTTCACACCTGGATGTTGCTTCCATGAAACTACAGACTAGAGAGCAGGCGCTAGAAAGGGAAATTGGAAGAAACACAAATGACCATCTAGACTATAGTAGAAAACTCCTCAAAGTTGGCAAAGTAAACATGTCACTAAGAATAATGTCTCCAACTGCAATCCAGGGGGAGCATAAAGGGAAATAGAACAGAAAACAAAGAACAATCTAAGTGCAGACAGTTTTTAAAAGGGTGTATAAATTTGTGTTGTCTTGGCTCCTATGTGTTGCCTACTTACAAGATGTAAGTCAAAAACAAGCGGTTTTGACACACAATGGTCTCTGCTAGGAGGATTTCTTAACCAGGTAGTGGGATCTCCAACTCTCAGCTCAGCAGTAGTGTATATGTAAAAGAAATAATACCATAGTGCAGACCAGTAACAATAAAAAACTCGACTTTATAGGGTAAAAATAAACACTTACAATAAAAACAAGTGGTTAAGGCATGTATCACACTGATAGTGATTGAGGAGAGAAAATGGTTAGCTCCAGGCTCACCCGCCTCCTCCGGTGTGACTGCGTGTGGACCACCGCTCTCTGTGACCTTTCACCTCCGCTGGTGACCGCTGTCTCGCCGGTCTAGTCCCCTCGTAGATACCCTCTTGTGTGGGCTATTCGGCTCCCTTTGCTGGGTGTATACAGGTGCTGCAGAGGACTTGGACTCCAGCTCTCTCACCGGTCGATGGTCCCGCCTTGCTTGCTCCGATGCGTCACTTCCGCTTAGTCCCGATGCGTCACTTCCGGTCGCGGCTGTGTGAGTGTCAGCTCCCAGATATCTCCTCTCTCCTCTCAGGGCGGCTACCACTCTACGCGTTTCGCCAGGTGTGTGGCTTCCTCCTCCTCCTCCTCCTTAGAGTGAAGATTTGTGGGACTAGTGAAACCAGTCCCCACCAGCCGGGTTTTGAGCAGGGGGTTTGAACTCATTTATATTGTTTTACACGTTATTGAATCACGTCACAAAGTTTTATAATCATTTGATTTTATTATTGACTCACTGTATAACACAAGTGCACACTAATAGAGCTAGCGCCGTTTCCTTCACCTTCACTCCGCACTAAGAATAATGTCACACAACACCACAGGTCTGAATAATGTGACAAAGAGAAACGTAGTGATGTCAGACTATAAGATTAATGGTGGATATTTTATTTCAACAGGACACGCACTTTACTGCAAAATCTA
The DNA here is from genome assembly GCA_036426205.1 of Ascaphus truei. Taxonomy (NCBI): domain Eukaryota; kingdom Metazoa; phylum Chordata; class Amphibia; order Anura; family Ascaphidae; genus Ascaphus; species Ascaphus truei. Next base: position 262,305,529 of record CM071567.1, on the reverse strand, counting down.
CTCTGATATTCGACGATAACCAATATTCCCAGATATTTAGAGCCTCTGCTTCTTTTAGGACAGTGGGCAAGATGGCCTCAGGCCGTGTACTTATGGCCGTAGACGTTAACATTACCCTGAATGAGAAAATTGATAGATCCAAACTGGTTCAGAGCATGCTCTGACTTAATATATAGGAAAAGAGAAAGGAAAGCCCTTACATAAAGCCTCAAAGAGTTTGATTTAAAAGTAGTCTGAAGAGAAATGAATCAATAGAGGAGATATTTCTCTTTTTTCTTGGCCCCCCCATAAAGTTTACACTAGGCTTGATTACATATCTCTCCTTTTACGTCAAATATCTAAGACTATAATGCATTCAATAACATGGTTGGACTATGCACCGGTAGAAATTATGATTAACACACACACCCAGGCAGGTAAAAGTACATGGAGAATAAATTAATCCTTACTAATAATTGCAGTGATTTTCTGAGAGGTAATCAGTGAAACCAGCAACCATTTCCAGAATAATTAAGGTAGCGTTGAAATCGGCCTTCACGCTGTGGGAGACCTCTTAAGACCGTGAATAGAGGAATAGCAGCACACTGAAAAAAGGAGAGAATCTCCAAGAGAAAATTACAAAGTTGAAGGGGGTACACAAACAAAGTCAAGCAGAATCAAAGAAAGGAACGATCAGATCTGAGAGGGTCATTAAACCTGCGTTTGTCCGATAAAGCAGAAAAATCTATGGCATTGATAAGGAAAAAAAATATATATATATAAAGTAGACTCAAAGCTAGGAGCTAGACGGCACAGGAGTCGGACACAATCAAGAATACAAAGCATTAGAAAGGGAATTGGGGATTGCACAGCTAATATACAGATAATAGTTAACAAATTCCTGGATTTCTATAGGAACTATATAATGGAAATCAGGTGGTCAAAGAAAGGGATCTCCAGGCAAAACAGCTAAATTACCTTAAGAAAGCAGAGCTGTCTAGACTCTGCCCACAGGAAATAAAAACACTATCCCAGCCAATAACACAGGAGGAAATATCAAACTATAAAAGGACTGAAAAATTCCAAAGCACCAGGTCCAGACGATTTAGTTAACTTAAATGATTGAAAACTGTCCCATGTTTTAGTACGATATCTTCTAGATCTTTTTAACAAAGTATTAGAGGGAGACAGCTTTACACAGTCTATGCTAGAATCGAAAATAATACTGATCAGGAAGGAAAGTAAAGACCCTATATATTGTAAAAGTTATAGACCAATCATGTGTAGCACATGTATCCCCACCCTCTGTGAGATATATGTCTATGGTGTACGTGTGGTGCAATACCTGTGACTCACAGGTCTGAGCCTCCGCTGCAGGGAGCCTGGGGTGGATTATGGAACGATCTTCGCTAGCGCCTCCACCTGTAACGGATCCAACTATGTGGATTACAGGACACATATATAGTCATATACGATCACACAATAAACACACTGTGTAACATAGAATAACAGTTTACTATAGCAGGATGAATTAGGGCTACTGGTTACAGCTACCACTTCGCCTCGCAGGGCCTTATCCCACCACCGTGGACCCCACACCATGTCCACCGATGGAGAGATAGTGGATCATTGGTGGGATGAAGGCACCTACTCCACTGAGGTGGCTCCTGAAGATCTCCGTAGGAGACTAAGGGAGATCCAGCAGTACCTAAAGGGCCCTCTATATTGTATGATGAAATTGCTCCATTGGAACCTTTATTCTGGGTGCTACCCAGCGAGACCCATGGTAAGAAGCTAACTAAATTAAGTCGGGCAGGCAGAGCCATAGTGGCGAGGTATAGGCAATCTCATGGCTATGAGTATCCCTGGGTGCCAGAGCCTATTATGTTGGAAATTGAGGCGCAAAGAGAGACCTGGCTCCGAGATGCAGTAATAGATTACCTGAGCTCTAAGAATAGTAACTCAGTTTATCATACTGAAGAAAGAGTATGCTATCTCATGAGGGTCTGGAGGGTAGGGCTGAACATTTTTATGCATAAAGTTGTATACCGTTCAGAAAATGTCTCTTCTCGGACTGATTTTGCTAAGGCGTTGACCACAATGGTCGTACCGTAAGTAAACCGGACCCTGGACATTATTATTATAAGGGATTCTCCATGTTGGAGACATCCCAGTATTTGTTATCACCATCCCAAGGTGGGTGGGTATGTAACCTGCAGGTAATATGACGGTATTAACTGTGTACCCTGTTGATGTTTGATGTACTTGTTGCAGGTTCTTCACCTACAGGGTGGCCCAGCAGATTTGGGTCCAAGTGGGGACCATTGGATTCCACCAGAGGGAGAGTGTAGACCTGGTTGGTTTTGGGCTATCAGTCTGCCCTCCTCCTGGCAGTAATCCCTGGTAAGGGCAGGTTAGCCAGGAGTAATCATGGGTTTTCCCCACCTCTCTGCAGCTCAGTGAGTCACAGAGACGGTAGGTAATCAGGCCTTGTGTCCAATCAGGGGCAAGGGGCTGGTTCCTACTGGATCTGTACATAAGGGGCTGCACTTCCTGTATTTAGCAGTCTTCCTCTATCATGAGAGAGGCAAGGTCTACCCTTGATCAGTGTGCAGGGCTCTGCATACTGTTTCCGTCCCTTAGGGGAGCGGTTGGAGACTGTTCCCCTTACTCTACCAGAGAGTAGAGGAAGAGTTAGGACTGCTCCTTGTGCCCGCTGGCTGGGAGTGTATGTCCAGGGACATCCTAAGGGTGAAGGCCCTATATGAGCTGCTGATGACTGCTGTGCTGTGTGTATAGAGAATAAAGAGATCCTGTTTAATATACCTCTGTCCTGAGATTGAAATCTATTGGGAAGGAGAAAGAGACTCAAGCAGAGATTTCTCCCCTTATCCTAGGGACTGCAAGAGATGGAGGTGCTGTCACCATGAGTACGAGTCAGGTTATACCCCATATTGCTATCTCCTACCACCATGCGGGAGACTCAGGTCTACTGTTTATCAGCAGGTATGCACCACACTACTCCAAGTAACCAGAATAGTTTTCCCCATAATAGACCCTATCTGCGATTGGGGAGGGGGGAAACAGGGTTACATTTGTCATGTGAAAACTGGCAATAATAATAAAACATTTACCTTTCATTCTTTGTTATATGAAGAGGAGCATGTACTGTACATGTTATGTATATTGAGCAAATATTGGAATCATAATTTTTAGGCCTGTTGCTTTAATTTAGCCCAAATTGATATTAAACTTACTTTGTCCTCACTAAAAATGTTTGTTGCCCACACAGTATTTATGCCAAGTTCAAAGTTGAATTAATTATTTTCTGATGTCCAGTAAGAATTTATCATGATATAGGCATATTTTTATGAAATATTATAATAAGGTATGAAACGGTCTCAATTATACTACTAGCATCAGGACTTCAACAGGGTAACATACATACATACAGTACCTAGGCCCAGATCCGCAAAAGGGAGCTAAGGTTTAAGCATGCTTTTACTCCCATTCATATGGATGGGAGCCGAGGTGTGCTAAGGCTTTTGTGGATCTGAGAAAACTATATTAGCAGAAACTATACTAGCAGAAAAAGACCATGGCTAAAACATTGTTCCAAATAGGCACATAATAAAAAAAAGGCATGAACTAGACCACACAAGCAGTAATATATACAAGATATATACATTCGAAACAACAGTCACCAGTAGTAGATACTGTAGTAGATTAAAGTACAATATCCTTTATTCCAATGCCTTTTTTTACTTACATTTTGAAAGGTCATTCTTTCACATTCATGTTTCTAAACTTTGTTGAGCCCATCTAAATTATAGAAAGCACCGCCTGGGATATCCCTGCTGCTTGAGATAGAATCAGATGAGGCATTTATTTAAGTCTGATGATACCACTGAACCCAATAAACAATGAGCCAGAGAGCAGGGTATAATTTCAATATATTTCATATTTTGGATAAAGGTAGGTTAGTACTTGTAATTGGCCACTGTGTTCTGAATATCAGTCTTTTTTTTTATCAAAGCCCAAAAATAGCAACGTCTCAAATTACAGGCATACCCCGCATTAACGTACGCAATGGGACCGGAGCATGTATGTAAAGTGAAAATGTACTTAAAGTGAAGCACTACCTTTTCCCCACTTATCGATGCATGTTCTGTACTGCAATCTTCAGATACGTGCATAACTGATGTAAATAACGCATGTGTAACAGGCTCTATAGTCTCCCCCTTGCGCACAGCTTCGGTGCAGGTAGTTGGCTCAGGACGTGCTGACAGGCGCATGCGTGAGCTGCCGTTTGCCTATTGAGCGAGATGTACTTACTCGCGACTGTACTTAAAGTGAGTGTCCTTAAACCGGGGTATGCCTGTACTTCATAATAATCCATACTCGTGACAAATATGGAAGCCCTGGATGGAGAAATTGCTACATTTCATTACAATATATGCATTAAGTCAAGAATTAAATAGCTCCTTTTTTTCTCTAAAGCAATTAAAAAACAAAACACCATTTACAAGGTCATCTTGTCCTAGGGACCAGTCTGGTAAAAAAGATAAACATAAGCAAAAGGCTTACTCCAAAGCAGTGGCAGGATTAAATTATTTATGGAACAACAAAAGCTTCAGCCACTATAATGCTAATGTAATTCATTCCCAATGATTGTGGTGGATTTGCCCACGTATTATTTGATATTTGTGTGATGGTCTATCAAAGTTTAGTTTATTCGTCAACTGCCAGAAAGTCTAGTCTGCATACATTAGTCAAATAAATTATAGTACTATAAATTACTGCTACTGAAGGCATGCCTATTGCGGTTTGATACCTGTTTTGGAGAAGTATAGATGTAACCCTACATATAAAGATAACCTAAAAAAAATTGCACATACTGTATGTAGAATATTGTCAGGCAGCCTTCAGAACTCATTTGTCATTTTATTATAATCTTTGTCATTTGTCATTTTATTATAATCATTTTATGTGTCATTTTATTATAATCTTTTTATTTACCGTAATAAAGTTTCATATACATACATATTGCTATTATAACGGAATATATAATTATAAAATATATATAGTCATTTTAAAATGCTTATGAACACATCACAAGAAACATATTTGCATAGTCTATGTTATTTGTCAGTGTACAGTTCAGAGTCAGGTTTTAATGCCTAAAATGGAAAGCATGAAAGAAACAAATGTTAAGAATGGTACAGGAAAGAAGTGTGTGTTTTACTTATTGTAATGTTGTATTGGTGCTTCAAAGGTAATTATATTAGTTTTATTAAATGTTTTAACAACCTGGAATACATTATAAGAGGAAGTTATCACTTTTTCCCAGAAGGGTCTTTTTCTCAAAGATCTTGAATTCATTATTTAGACCTCATCATTTTTGTTACAAAAATGTTTAGAAGCAGAAGAAAGAAATGATATAACATTCCTTATTATCTGCTGGGTACATTTCGTTTACTTTGACAGTTTTGTTAGACCATAGTAATTGCTTATGTGTGCCAACAACACCTTTTGGGTTTGTTTATGAACTGTATGATTCTGTAATTCCTTTCAAGTCAGAGTGTACCTTACTTGGAACAATCTCAAATCACCTCTCAAAATAATTCCAGATGTACTCGTTTGATTTGTACAGCCCAAATCACCTGATATCAAATACGCTCCTCTTTTCTGTAATAAAAGAAACTGTGTTATTTACTCTACATTTTGCTGGAGGAATGAACTCAATGTTCCAAGTGTTCCATTTCCACATTATGGAAACTGCTATTTGTTGACTTACAACACTGGGAAAAAATGTTCCGTTAAGAATGATCTCACTTTCTCAAATTTTAGAAGAACATACTGTATTGTGGCCTCTTCAACACCGCTCTGTATTGTCAGGAGCAGAAAACACATCTGAAGTATATAATTTGTATTGACAACAACACTGTCTGTACAGCTCCTACATAATTATATCAAGAACAAATTTTGTATTAGGGTAGCATACGGACTTAGAATGTATCAAAATATCTACAGTAACTGATCATGTAAATACACATTTAAACTTATTTTGAAACACAATCACAAAACCAAAACCTTCCATCCCATGTTGGTGTACCAAGACACCAATATTAGGACAATGGGTGAAAAACAAAAAGTGATAGAAATAAATATCATTAAAATTAAATAATCAGTACCAGGAATTCCTCATTAAAAGGTAATTAAAGGAGTACACTAAAAAACATACTCTAATTAGACCATAATTACTAATGTCTTGTAGTTCTTGCAACCAATATACAGTACTGTAGTTCCTGCTGTAAAAAAATGTTTTATCGAAATTCTTTAATATTAGTTCTTTTGTACATCATTGAAAAGAAAGAAGAGGACGGTTATATAAATAATAAAAGGAGGGATTGGGGAGGGGGGAGGAAACGAGGAAGAGGATACACGAAAAAGGATTAGAAAACAACGCACTCACCCTGTTTAGGGTCTTTTGTTTAAGGGTTTTGTGATGGTGCAGGATAACGGAGCGATGCAATTCCATCTGCCTCAGATTCTATGTACTGTAGTTATGTCAATACTCTACCACACACAAACTCATTTCCAACTTCGGATTCAGTTAACCATATTTTATTTGCTGTGGGTGACTGTGACAAGAAAGTACATTTCAAAAGGGGATTCACACCATTTCGGTTATCAAATATTACATTGTGTAAGTCCAAGAACATTTTTTTTAATCTTAAACCATTGTCAAAGCTAAAAGTAGATAATTATTTTTGTCTTTATAGTCCAAAGTGAGGTTTAGCCCTAAGGTAACAAAAGATGTATTGAGGCTCACCATGAATGGATGCAAAAGTTGGGCCCCCAACAACTATTTCATTTTCCTTTCTACTGTATAATGTACGTCCAGCAATTCATCTCCAGTGGATCAAACCCATTCAAATTTGTTTCAATTGCCTCTTAGGGGGTCATGCACTGAGCTCCGTTAAGTCACTTTTAGAGCGCAAAGTGCTCTTAGAACGTGATGTTTCGCTCAACCCGATGCACTAAGCAACGCTAACAGGCACTTTGCGCTCTAAAACTGACTTGTTTCAGGAATTTTTTCTAAGTCCAACTTTGCTTGTTCGTAACCCTGCTTGCGTTAAATTCTGCCCTTAAGCGGGATGCACTAAGCAACGCAACCTTAGCGTACATGAAAGTTGCGTTGATCAGAACACGTCAGGTCAGAGTAGACGCAAAAAAAGCTGGACTTAGAAAAAATTATTGCTTTTCATTTTTGCATGCGCAAAACCCATACAACAGGCCGGCGGGTGTCCCCGGCTGACCCCATGGGGGTCTGGGGGTCCCCGGCTCACCAAGCGGGGGTCCAAGCAGGAGTGCGGGGGTCCTTGCGGGAGTCCGGGGATCCCCGCGGCCGTCCTAGGGTCCCCAAGGGAGTGCCTGCGGTACCAATCTTGCGCCTCAAAAAATAATAAACAAATTTATAACTAAATAAAGCCCCCTAACACATACAGTACAGTAATGGGCAAAATTACTATTATCCACATATGGATAATAATGCATTTGCCCATTTTAAATACATATAACTTTCAATAAATACAGTAAAAACATATTCCACTTACCTTTTACAGGCACCCACGATGAAGGCCGTCTTCATCCTCATCTTCATCCTGCCCATGCCCCCTCCAATGCTGCAAAACACACACAAGAATAAAAACATCCAATGTAATGTCCCCTAACCCCTTAATCACCATAGCGGTTATTAACCGCTACAGTCATTAAGGGGTTAACAAACCCTCACCCACTACTTGGGAGGCCTAGATACCCTCCCCCACTAACCCCCTACCCCGTGAGGCCTAACCACCCTCACCCACTACCCAGCCAGGAGGCCTACCCACATACCCTTGGGCCAATACCCCCTCCCCCCACCCCCAGTACCCACAATAAAAACAATACACTGCCCCACAATAAACATCATTCTATTTATTAAATACATAACCCACCCCCTGTGCCCCCCCATAAATACATTATTTATTCTTTTGCATACAGGGTTCATACCCCAGGCCCACGTGAGTCCCCGGTGGGCCTGATGTGTCACCTCCCAGACCTACAGGTTACCAGCAACATGTTTCACACAGGGTCTTTAGGCCTGTTGGTCGGTCCCGCCAGGCACCATGGCCCACCAGATGGTCTCCGCGGGTCACCGTGGGCCACAATTGGGTCCCCACGGTAGGCCCGCGGATGCCTGGGGGCCCCGGGTCAGACCCATAGGTGTCTGAGGGGCCTCGGGTGGTTCCCACGGGGGTCTGGTGACCCACGGGTGGTCCCTACGGGTCCACGGTGCCCCCACAGATGTGGGGCCACCGGTTCTTCCCCACACACTACGGGTCCGCGGTGCCCCCACGGATGTGGGGAAACTGGTTCTTCCCCGCAGGTGTCCCACGTGGACCATGCAGCCTGGTACCCGTGAGAAGCCCGAGGAGACCTCAGGTGGTCTCCAGAGGTCTCTCGCAGACCAAAGGAACCAACCCTGTATGTAAAAAAAATAAACCGGACCTATACATTCAATACATCAACCCCTCCCCCCCCCCCCAACACATACAGTACAATAATGTGCAAAATAACTATTATCCAGATATGGATAATATATTATTTGCCCATTATGAAACACATAAAACATGCATCAATCAAAACATGAATTTTTAATCTTAAAATCACCACATTGCATGTTACAATAAATCCAGCATTGATTGTGAATATAAACAAACAAACCAGCAGCTACACAAATGTATATGAAATGTCACACAATTGCATTGAGTGTGTACATGATGCAATTAATCTGTGCATCATGTAACACTATGCAAAATATATGTAACAATAAAATACACTATGAACAATGTCCCCTAACCACCAATGCCATCATGAAAATCAAATAGAAACTAAGCAATATCAATACAATTAGCATCAATCAATTAATCCATTTCCTCAAACATTACAATACAATACAAATCAATTATACAATTCCCTATTCAATTCCTAAACCCAAACCATTGCCAAAAGAATTCCAATTTAAAGTAACCAACATCATTCTAATCTAACTACCAGAAATAAGCCATTACAAATAACCTGTAACTAAATATAAATTACATTATTCACAACAATGACAAAAGAAAGCTGATAAATATATTAGCCCTACATGAAAAGAACATAAACATTAGCAAAAAAATCAATTATTATCCCTGTATGTCTATCCATATAGATAGATAAACATAACATACAGGGGAAATAATAGAGCATAAAATACAATGCATTTACATCCAAAAATCACATAGAATACACCCATTCAGTGTCCGTGAATGTATGTATAGCCATAGGTACATAATAGATACATTCAGGGGCATTAAATGGGACTGAAAAAATAAAAGACATGAATCAAAAAAACCTGTAAAAGTAAAAATAATAAACTTTTCTTTTGTTTACTTACCATTAGATTCCCACTCACCAAAATCCAGGTGACCCGGAAGCACTGGAACCAATCCACAGGTAACCATAAAAAAATAAACCCTTACAATCCATAACGGTGTCTTCTTTCTTCTATTTGTAATCCTTCCCGTCTGTCTTGGGGTCTTCTTTTCTTCTTTGGGGTCTTCTCCGTCTTCTTCCGTCTTATTCCGTCTTCTTCCGCCACGCCCTTCTTCTCTTCTTAGAAGGGGAGGTGTTCCCTCCTCGGCGACTGGCTTCAAAATGAGGCGACATAGGCCTCTGTCACATGGTCTACTTGAGCCAATCACAGTTGGGATGGAGTTCCCACGCTCTGATTGGCTACCGTAACATGTGTCGATGGCCATCTTTGTTTTGATGACGTCATCTTAAAGGCAATTGAAACTCAGCCATTCTAATTGGCTGGCGTCATTGCCTTTAAATGACGTCATCATTTTTTTTTGTTCGGCTAAATCACATGTTTTTCCCGGCCCAATTAGGACCGTGGGAAACATTTGACCAAAATGTGACGTCATAGGCCTATAAAAGCCTATGTCGCCTCATTTTGAAGCCAGTCGCCGAGGAGGGAACACCTCCCCTCCTAAGAAGAAAAGCAAGGCGTGGCGGAAGAAGATGGAAGAAGACGGAGAAGACCCCAAAGAAGAAAAGAAGACCCCAAGACAGACGGGAAGGATTACAAATAGAAGAAAGAAGACACCGTTATGGATTGTAAGGGTTTATTTTTTTATGGTTACCTGTGGATTGGTTCCAGTGCTTCCGGGTTGCCTGGATTTCGGTGAGTGGGCATCTAATGGTAAGTAAACAAAAGAAAAGTTTATTATTTTTACTTTTACAGGTTTTTTTTTTTATTTTTATTCATGTCTTTTATTTTTTCAGTCCCATTTAATGCCCCTGAATGTATCTATTATGTACCTATGGCTATACATACATTCACGGACACTGAATGGGTGTATTCTATGTGATTTTTGGATGTAAATGCATTGTATTTTATGCTCTATTATTGCCCCTGTATGTTATGTTTATCTATCTATATGGATAGACATACAGGGATAATAATTGATTGTTTTGCTAATGTTTATGTTCTTTTCATGTATGGCTAATGTATTTATCAGCTTTATTTTGTCATTGTTATGAATAATGTAATTTGTATTTAGTTACAGGTTATTTGTAATGGCTTATTTCTGGTAGTTAGATTAGAATGATGGTGGTTACTTTAAATTGGAATTCTTTTGGCAATGGTTTGGCTTTAGGAATTGAATAGGGAATTGTATAATTGATTTGTATTGTATTGTAATGTTTGAGGAAATGGATTAATTGATTGATGCTAATTGTATTGATGTTGCTTAGTTTCTATTTGATTTTCATGATGGCATTGGTGGTTAGGGGACATTGTTCATAGTGTATTTTATTGTTACATATATTTTGCATAGTGTTACATGATGCACAGATTAATTGCATCAGGTACACACTCAATGCAATTGTGTGACATTTCATATACATTTGTGTAGCTGCTGGTTTGTTGGTTTATATTTACAATCGATGCTGGATTTATTGTAACTTGCAATGTGATGATTTTAAGATTAAAAATTCATGTTTTGATTGATGCATGTTTTATGTGTTTCATAATGGGCAAATAATATATTATCCATATCTGGATGATAGTTATTTTGCACATTATTGTACTTTATGTGTGTGGGGGGGGGGGGGGGTTTGATGTATTGAATGTATAGGTCCGGTTTATTTTTTTTACATACAGGGTTGGTTCCTTTGGTCTGCGAGAGACCCCTGGAGACCACCTGAGGTCTCCTCGGGCTACTCACGGGTACCAGGCTGCATGGTCCATGGGGGACACCTGCGGGGAAGAACCGGTGGCCCCACATCTGTGGGGGCACCGTGGACCCGTAGTCTGCAAAGAAGAACTGGTGGCCTCACATCCCTGGGGGCACTGCAGACCCGTAGTGTGCGGGGAAGAACCGGTGGCCCCACATCCGTGGGGGCACCGCAGACCCATAGTGAGCACCGGTGGGTCCCCAGACCCCCGTGAGAACAACCCGAGACCCCTCAGACACCTGTGGGTCTGACCCGGGGCTCCCAGACATCCGCGGGCCTACCATGGGGACCCAATTGTGGCCCATGGTGACCCACGGAGACCACCTGGTGGGCCATGGCGCCTGGCGGGACCCACCAACAGGCCTCCAGACCCTGTGTGAAACATGTTGCTGGTAACCTATAGGTCTGTGAGGTGACCCATCAGGCCCACCGGGGACTCACATGGGCCTGGGGTATGAACCCTGTATGTAAAAGAATAAATCATGTATTTATGGGGGGAGGGGGTATTGGCCCAAGGGTATGTGGGTAGGCCTCCCGGCTGGGTAGTGGGTGAGGGTGGTTAGGCCTCACGGGGTGGGGGGTTAGTGGGGGAGGGTATCTAGGCCTCCCGAGTGGTGGGTGAGGGTGGGTTAACCCCATAATGACTGTAGCGGTTAATAACCGCTATGGTGATTAAGGGGTTAGGGGACATTACATTGGATGTTTTTATTCTTGTGTATGTTTTGCATCATAGGATGGGGCATGGGCAGGATGAAGATGAGGATGAAGACGACCTTCATCGTGTGTGCCTGTAAAAGGTAAGTGTAATATATATTGACTGTTTTTGTTGTTATTTATATGTATTTAAAATGGGCAAATTATCCATATGTGGATAATAGTTTTTTGCCCATTACAGTACTGTATGTCTTAGGGGGCGGGGGGATGTGTATTGTATATTGCTATGTTTATTGGGGGCAATTGTCCCCAATAAACATGCTAATGTGCCTTAACCCCTTAATTGCCTTAGCGGCTATCCGCTAAGGTAATCAAGCTGAATTAATGTAAATTTTAATAATAGTGTGCGGGAGCAGGGGGTCCCCTGAGCTGAACCGCATTGATTTCTGCCTCAGAGACCCCCTGCTTCCCGAGTTACAGGCCCCGGTTTGGGGCATCGGTGCCAGTGTGCCAGTGCCGCCATCTTTATTGAGCCCACATCGCGTCTTGGATGCTATAAAGATGGCGATGACACTGGCACCCGATGTAACTCGGAAAGCAGAAATCAATGTGGTTCAGCTCAGGGGACTATTATTAACATTTACATTAATGCAGCTTCATTACCATAGCGGCTATCCGCTACAGTAATGAATTATTGTTTATTGTTATGTGTGTTTTAATACTAGTGTAGATGTGCAGGGGGTCTCTTGAGCTGAACTGCATTGGTTTCAGCCTCGAGGACCCCCTACTTCAGGAGATACAGGCCCCTTTATGGGGTGCCGGTATCCCCTGCAGAATTTAATTGTCCCGGTCACGTGACGCGAGAGCTTTAAAGTGCAGGGGATACCGGCACCCCATAACGGGGCCTATATCTCCTGAAGTAGGGGGTCCTCGGACCTGAAACCAAAGCGGTTCAGGTCCTGAGACCCCCTGCTCATGTACACTATTATTAAAATGTACTTATTTAGAGTATGATCGACTGTAACAGTCTTGCATGGAGATACAGAATCTCCATGCAAATGTTACATGCGGCTTTTTTTTCTATCAGCTAGCGTACGTAAAGGTTCAGAACGCTAGCAGGGGGGAAAAAAGCAACACGTACGCTGTGGCTTTTCTGAGCTATTTTGAGCAGGTACGTTAAAAAATGGGCTCAAGGCCTTAGTGAATCGCGTCCCCGGCCTCACTTTTTTACGAACCTGCTTTTTTGGAAAATCAGAACGCAAAGCTATTGAGCTTAGTGCATAGCCCCCTTAGTGTGCTAGATAATTTATGCATTTCCTTATTATCCAACATTTTCTTTTTCATTTGAGCCATACATTGCTGAAGTAACCTCTTTCCATAAGCCAGCTACTGTATGGCTCTTGTTGCGAACAAAAGAATATGGCAGATTAAAATCTGTGTGTGGTAGACTACTTCTGGGGGAGGTTTTATAAGTAAATATACATAAGGGTCTAATCTGCTGATCAAAAGATTTATTACTTAGATTGGTAACCACATTCAACACAAGTAACAATTTAGGACACGTCACCACATATGAAGCAATGTACCTGTCCCATCACATCCTCTCCTGCAGAGTGGGAAGTAATTTGCTTAATTTTCAATAGTTTCTCAAGGGTGATATACAACTTTAGCAACATCTTACATTCCTCCTCTTTCTAGGTTATACAAATGGAAAGCTTAACAGTTTTCTCCCAAATTCTCATGTGTGTGTCCCAAGTCTTTCCCAATCTCTTGTGTATTTATAATTGGAGTTTCGAAAGTCCTGCGATCAGTAGTTGGTACACAAGGGAGACCAAGACCTGAGGTTTTGAGTATCATTGTCTGTTATTAACTGATCATCTCCTCTTCCGCCCAATTTTACCATTTCAAATCATATGAACTATGCTATTGTTTAAAATGCAACTGCACTATTATCTCCATTTTGAATTTAACTTTTTATATTTGTAAAATCTCAAAGAGGACAGATAGTGGATCCAACCTAAGGTGAGATTCGCTCCGCTACGATAAGGGATATCACAGATTGATCATGTGTACATACTGTATAAGTAAAAATATTTTTGGAGCTTTCTAATAGCTAGAAATGTGGACCTGTTGTCCAGGTTTAGGGTGAAAGTGTCTGTAGTACAAAATTGTCATTTTGTGGAATGTGGAAGGACATGTCAGATCCATTATCTTAAACTGAATGATTAAAATAAAATCAGAGGAAGAAATAAATTGACAGATCCTAACACTAGGAGGCTAATATATCACATTTTCCTGGATGCACAACATGTGCAGTACTGGTGCAAAAATACCATTAAAATAATCAAAATACAAAATGCAGTTGCTGTGCAATGTAATTAATTGCACAAGTTTTATAGCTAGGAGACTTCATAATGCAGTGATTCACATTTAAGTGATGGGGCTGCCAGATTTAAGAATGCCAATAAGGCCTGATGTGTTGATTTTCTGTAGACCTATGAATATGTCACAGAACATGAAGACTCATAGATAATGATATAAGTTCAAAGGACAATTTGGGTCATATTTACTATGCCATAATACACCTAATGGCCTTTTTAAGTCAATGAACCGTAAGGTGTATTATAGCACCGTTTAATAAATATGGGCACTTATCTCTTCTTGAAAGGGCCAGAATTATTATTAAACAAAAACAAATTCTAAGCTGGTAATTAGATTGTGGGGTTTTGGGGAGCTGGGGGTGCCATGCAAGATCTGTTGTGGTCTTTTCAACATTTTTGTATTTTTTTATATAATGTTTTCTCCTTGGTATATATTTGTTTTTCTTCACCATCATGAGATAACCTCCAGTATGTGTAGTTCTATTTCACTGCTGCAACCTCCATACAGATCTACTAGAGACAGGATTAGTACAGTATAAGAACGATGGTGGACAGCAGCGTGATGGATATGTGCAGAGGAAATGAGATTCATACTGTATCATCTAAGTTTTTATATACCCCATAGGTCTTACATTTTTGTTATGTAGGGTCATACTCTGCGATCTGTATTAATAATTTCGGAGCACTATTGAGGCTGTCCAGGTGATTGTTTTGGCTCCGAAATCCCTGGTTTACCAAAAGTTACTAGAAGATTTCTACCTTCATTCTGCCTCCACACGCCTGTTTTTAGTCAATGGATAAGAACAGCCAGGAGTAATCATGCAAGCAAGAAACACGAAAGCTAAAGCTAGTAATGATGAGCTTTTACTGTAACTAAACATTACAATCAACTGTAATTATACGTCTCAAATTCAAAGTGTAATTTTAAGGAATGAAATATTTTGCAGGTTGTGATTTTTTATTCTTGGACCAAAAGTTTCTTTTTAGATGTTGTGCATGGATCTTAATTGCCTCACAAATCACTCTTTCTGTTGTACATATATCGGTTTTGCATCTAAATTCCCATTTCACATTTGCTGCCAAATTATTCAGACATGTCTGCAATACAATAGCAAACAAAACCAAGAAAGAACAAGCTGTTAAGGAATTCTGCAAACAAAACCAAGAAAGAACAAGCTGTTAAGGAATTCTGATGTTGTTTCAATAAGAGGTATGTTACGGTCTGCAAATAATTTATAGTTCTCCAGGAGCAATACTCTTACTAGAACTCTGAACTGCAAAGTCTTTTTAAGAACAATCATCTTTTTAAGAACAGATCACCCCTGTGCATCCAACAAAATAAATATATGTACTGTATGTTAGGGGGCTATAGGGGTTGTTGGGGGCACAGGGGGTGGGTAGTGTATTATATATAGTAATGTTTCTTGAGGGCCTAGGAGGTGGGTAGTGGGGCTGTAGTGTGTATTTTTTTTATTGTGGGTAGCGGGGGTGGGTGAAGGGGGTATTATCCCCAAGGATGGGTATTTAGGCATTGCGGGTGGGTTAACCCCTTCATTACTGTAGCAGTATTAACCACTAAGGTAATAAAGGGGTCAAGTCCACCCGCAACCCCCCCCCCCCGCAAGGTCTAAACACCCACCAAGGGCCAAATACCCCGTTCACCCACGCCCACTACCCACAATAAGAATAAGCCTGGCAGGGGTGGTTAACTCCTTCATTGCCTTAGCAGTTAGCCGCTAAGGCAGAGATTTCCAACCTTTTTTGTTTGGAGGAACCCTTGTATTTCGAAAAATCTCGGGGAACCCCTATCTGGCTGACACATATTAGGTTCGACAGGGGTCAGTCACAAATTGTCACACCTCACGAGCCACCTCTATTTCCCACCCTCTACCCATGTATTTCTCTCCCATCCATCTCACTAACTCTCCCCCTCCCGCCTCGCATGTAGTTATCCCTTGTTTTCCTCACTCCTCTCACTCGCTCCTATCTTCCGTCAATTACCCCACTCTCACTCAATCTACCCTACAAAAAAACCCACCCCCGGGGGGGAGGGGGTGGTCTGTGGTCCGTAGGAGGAACCCCTGAGACTGCTTCAAGGAGCCCCACTGCGCTAAGGTAATGAAGTGGGCAGTAAATGCATTTTTCCGACATCGGATGCATGCCGATGGTCTCCGGTGCTGATATTAATGGATATCAGCACCGTAGACCGACGGCATCAATCCCATGCAAGAGAAAGGCCTTAATGTTTTCTAAGTGCCGTCCCGCTGCCCTTGCTGATACTTCTCCCCAACTTCTTGCCAACTTTTTTTGGCTGGGACGGATTGGCGCGGAACTCTCAATTCTAGAGTGGCGATCAGCTGCGATAAGCTGCTCGGGGCTTCTAGAATTGAGCGTGTTTGAAAAACTGGCAATAAGTGCTGATAAGTGGCTTTTTGCCGTGCGGCTGCCGAAATTTTTTACCAGCAAAAAAACCCGCCGATTTTTGCTGTTATCGGCAGGTTATCGGGGCTTACTGAATCCCCTTGGCATTTTTGGCAAAAAAATTGCCAAAAATGGTTTTTCAACGCTTACTGCACGGAGGCCTAAATATCTGAATGATATGAAATATTTAATAATGATTTTTTTGTGTTGTATTTTAGTAATTCTTGTATTCATTATATGATCTATTTTATGTATATGAGAAGTGGCTATTTGTCACATCCAGTATCCTGTTAGAATTTTTTATTACCTTAAATTCTGTTATTGTTGTTCTGATATTGTTTTAGATTGCAATTGTTTTATATGTACTATACATTTATATGAGAATGCTTTATTCAAGACTGATAGTGTTATAAATCGTACTATTAAGAGTTAGATAACACTTAACATCTGTCTATAATGTACCACATACTAGCTTGATTACGAGCAAGATCTACTCCCCATTGGTCTATGTTTTAGAAGTCCATTCTATTGGGTTAACGTAATTTCCGCAGCAGGGTATATGTAGTAGAGTGAGCATGGGTAGGGGTCATTGACTCCTGAATCTGACATTCGGAGAAACAGCAGATCCTGATTGGAGGAGAAATGTTGGGAGGGGCGTCAGCCACGTCAGCCGCGCCATCCGGTCCCCTGACTTTCGGAAACCTAAAAGTGACGACATCGGCATCCGTGGAGACTCGGTGGGGTGAGAGCGTGCTCATACAGCTCCCGGGAGTCACAGCGATTTATTTGTATCATACAAATGTTTTAAACAGATCACCCTGATGTACTGTAATCCTTTATTACAGGGCGGTCTTTCTGTGATAAATTTACTGTTTTAAAAGTACCATCTGCACTATCTTGGTCTTTCTTCTTTCTCCTGGGTCCTGCTGAACTGGGTATGTATCCACCCACGTTCTACTACATTTTGTACCACAGTTTTGGAATTGTCCATATATCTCATATGTTTGTGAGTATAATCATTGGAGGTTCTTTGCACAACTGAGCCCTAAACTGTCATACAGTACTGTTCTATGTCCATTTTCTCTTCTCTGCTTTGGTGATTTGACCCCCACCTCCCTGATTTTCTTGGATGCTGTTTATGAAGGATATTGGAAACATATCCTGTTCCAGGGTTTTGAGTGGAGGAGTATATTACCTTTCATTTATTTCAATTCACTGATATCACATATCTTTATTTATTTAATTGATATGTCTCTTCTTCACAAAGTGTATTATCGCTACACTATCACTATTTTTCTTTTCACTGATAGTTTGTTTTTTCACTCATCAGTCTGAGTATTTAAAGTAACTTTAATTGGTTACATATTACTCACAAATGTTGAGCGCCACTCTGCTCTTTTCTATATACAATATGGGCATGGATTGCCACAATGGCAATAAATGGGCAACCTAAAAATAAACAACCACAAAATAAAATACATTACAATAAGCTCCATTAGGTAGGGACGTTAGAGACCAGCTCCCTCCCTTTTGTACATATAATTTGGTTTAAAAGAGGTGATCAGGTCTAAATCTGATTTCTGAATTAGAGGTTAAGTTTGTAGCAATTCTGATTTTCGCATTAACACAGCACCTATAAAAAATAAATTAGTTTGGTAACAGGATATATACAGTACAATAAAACTTAAGAACTTGATTAGCAAATTGCTTAATTAATCAATGGGTAAATACAACTATGTACACAACATACAACAGTGCATAACTTAAGACATTCTCCCCATTCTAAGGAGGGTGAGGGGGGTAGAGGGGGTAGACCTCCTGGAATAAGCACTTCAGAGTTCCCTAGTTTGGATTTCATCTGGGCCAACCCAGGATACCCAGATCTTAGTAATAGTGTAATTCGAAGTTGTCTCTGGGGCACTGTTAGCTTGTTGCCTCTTCAGTGGCGTAGAGTTTTAGGTGTTGCCATCATTCTGTCTTGACCAGGGATGCACCTGAGGTTTAAGGGGATTGGTCGTGGCACTCATCCTGCGTCACCTTTGTTGGTCTCATCCACGATTCTCATACTGACTTTCATATTACTGTGTGTGGCCTGAAGTCTGAATCGGAAGCCCAATCTTTATTTGATCTCATCCTTACGCAGGATTACCTTAATGTCCTTAGGTTCCCTCCTTCAAGCAAATGTCACAGGGGCAATGTCCTTGAAAATCTAAAGGCTTGTCTCCTTGAAAAGAATTTCTGGCATCTTTTGTGTGGTATTCATGACTAGCTCTTTTGACATGTAGTGTGGTGTGCACTTAAAATCACATCCCTGGGTCTAATAATCTCCATCTCTCTGGGTCTCAGAGCTCTATGGGCTCTGTCCAATTTGGCTTTTTCTGGTGTGAGGCCTGGTATCAGGGTTTGAAAGAAAAAAAAGAGTGTAAGGCCTCAGTTGTTCTGGGGTCACTCTCTGGGATACCTTTGATCCTGATGTTCTCCCACAGCAGCTACACGTGGAGGCAGCAGGAGTTAGAGGAAGAGATATGAAATAAGAGACTTTTGACCTGTTGGTTTGGACACTGAACTTTCATGCCTTCTCCTCTGGCTGTTTACAGGACTCTGACATTTTGAGCTTAAACTCTGTATAGTGATTGCTGGGTGCTGCTTTGGTGGTTGGGGAGACTAGGGACCAGGGAAGTACCTTGTGGTCCTTTAGACCCAAGGGAACGGGTCTGAGGAAGGGGTTATTCCCCGAAACGTTGCCCCCCTGATTAGCCTCCCCCCATTGGTTTTATTTTTCCCCCACTGTATTTGTTTATTGTTCACTCCCTATCCCAGTGTTCCCTGTCCCCTACCACTTCACTGTAGGGTTTTTGTCTACCCACTAATGCCACATCACTCCAGGTTTAACTTTATTATCTTGTGCATATATTAAATTATTTACTTTGGCATTTACCGTGTTGAATCTATTATTCTCTAGTCAGTGAGTGCTGGAACCTTTGTTTGTATTTACAATTGTCTCTAGGGGGAATTGGGGTCCCCCTGTGTTTCGTAGGCACCCTGCACATATTCATTTATACGCTTTTGAGTGCTGTCTATTCTGTATTTATATTGTACATTACGATAGATTTCTTGTTTGCTATCTAGTGGCTACTAGGGGAGCATTTTGCATCCTTTTTGGCATTCTCTTCAGGAGTTCTGTTGTTCCACTGCTAAGGTTCAGCTAAACAGTTCCAGTACTACACACAATTAGTAGATTAACCAGTTAGCCTGCAGAGATGTCTTAATGAAACTGCCAAATTCTAGACAGTTGATACTCACATGTGGTAAAAATGTGCAAATCTTGCCCCTTTTTTGGGGACTACTAGTTTTATAAGGGGTTCATGGCTTTAACAGGTTAACTGGCTGGGCTCACTCTAGTATTTCCCTTCACTTGTATGTCTTTTGATCCGTGAGGTAACTATAGGGAATATATAGCACCACCCAATGTACTATAACCAGGTTCTTCAGAATTCTGACGGGTGGTCCTCACTGTGAGTCCTGTAAATAGGATTGTGTATATAGTCCAGTGTATTAAGATGTGTCCTGTCACCATTTGTTGTTTACAGTTAGGAAACAGTTAGGAAATATACCTCAATCTAAGAAAGCACCAGTAGTAAGGGACCATGATTGTTATTGCAATTAATAAGGATACAGCATGCTCCTGGTAGGAGTTTTCAGCATAGTAACTGTGGGCTATGTTTGGATTGGTCCAACCGGAAGGTTCCCAGTTCATTCTTGATCAATTAGGTATGGTGGAAGCATTCAATACAAAATAGCGTGTTGCTAATCCAGGAGCCTAAAGTTTATGCCTGAAAGGCCCGTTCAACAAGTGGTGGGGCATTACTAACGGTATGTAATAGACTGACAATTTGGTCATTACTACGGGTAACAAGTTAAGTACTGTACATCCCCAATGTAGGAGTGAGAGCTACGTGAGTATGAAGTCCAGGTTATTATTAGTATTATTGTTTGTCACGAGTTTTGTCAAGAAGCACCGCATGTCAAATAAAGCACCTTTTTGTTTCATAAAAGTCCGGGCGCTCATTTTTTCCTACCTGCGTATTCACTCCCAGCCTGCACATGCCGAGCACCCTGCAAAGGTCAGAGAGACTGAGCACTGCCAATGTGTAATAATTAATCTGATGTGACCTCCTTTAGAGCCGATGAGGAGGGTTACATTTGGTTATACAAACATTTGCAAAGCTTTAAAAACTAAGGCAAACAGAAAGGAGTTACATCAATATCACACAAACAAATGTAAATATTTCAGCCCTATAAACTGTGCATTTCATCAATAAATATTACCTAATCCCATCCATTTAAATACCTTCTTTTTCAATCTGCATAAAAGTCTACAATCCATTTAAATTGACTACTTATTTATTATAATTAAATGATAACTAATACCATGTATTATTTGTCCTTATAACTCTGTGCCCAGAAAATACTTGAAAACGAGAAATAACTCTCAATGTATTACTTCCTGGTAAAACATTTTATAAATTGCATAAATAATATATGCTATTTCATATAGTAAAATGTATTTGTCAACATTCTGATCCGATAGACATGGTTTCTTGTAGGCTACATGGTCTAAATTAAATTTCAAAGGAAAACTATTTTATCAAGTGTTCAGATTGTAAAATACTCCAGCAAAGACTAAAATATGAAATGGCTGTTGAACCAACAATATTACCATTTTGTTTATATATTAAAAATTAATTGTGCTATTGAGCAAGTGTCAAAGTTTGTTTTGCTTATAGGACTTCCAAACTTTGTCTTACACATTCCGCTGCTGTATAAATAGAAAAAAAAATTTGGTAGGCTGTTTTCTGACAAAATATGTGTCTGAATCTAATATTTTTCTCAGAAGCACTAATAGGGTTTTTTAAGACACCAAAAGGTAGCGGTTTCCTGTACAAAATATTTAGTTCTTATATTCATTACATTGAAAAATCAGAATGTTTAAAGAACAGCGTAGACAAACACTTGCTAACATTAGGTGTCAATATGCAGGTGTCTATGAAGTGAGTACATGTCTACAGCTGCTTACTGTATGTACTAAAACATCACACCACATGGATCCCAGTAAGTGTTAACACAGCATTTTCTTATAATAAGGTGTTATGGACTGCAACATAAACTTAACATTGCAGGGAATGTGATTTGCCAACTTTCAACAACTCTCAATTGTAATCTGGATTGTTTACTGGATAGGGTCTGTTATACCACCGTTGTCACCTTCAAACTGTAAAAAGAAAAAGTGTGATCCTTACTGTATGAAAATGTACAGGTTAAAAATTCTCATAAACAATGATTTGAAAACAATAAAGTAAGTAAAAATACCACTTGTGGTACATTTGCATGTCTCAGACAGGTCTGCAACCTCGTCTTTCCCCATTATCACTCAGCATACAGTGCTTTCACTGCAACCAGGGATTCTGGGTAATAACATGCAAATAAGCACACAGTGTCGCTCTTTACTTCTCATCCATTTTAACATGGACCCCCATAAGCTTAAGACTGCAGTATTACACATCTTTTAAGCACAGCCTGGGTTAAAGAATTGGATTGCCAGTAAACCTACTAACACATACAGCTGTTTTGACCTTTTGGATCTCATCAGTAAGAGGTTGGTTGTTTGCTATACAACGTGAAGCTGGTAACTGGGTATAAGCAGACATTAAAAAAAAGTTATGGTGGGTATATACAAACTGCTCTTGCCATTAAAAACAAGTAGAGATTAATTTTAAATTAAGTAATTTTTTTATTTATTTATATTTTAGTTAATCTTATGTAACGGGTTTCCCCCCCCAATCGCAGATATATTGTGGGGGTGCAGGAAACATATGGTGTTACTCGGTGTTGTGCATTACCTGTTGGTTCACAGGAGGGCTGAGCTTCCGCCACGGGGAACCTGGGGCAATATACTAGCATATACAATTACAATGATGCAGCGCCTCCACCTGCGATGGCTCCCGCCAGAGGGGGAGTGGTTCCTCGCAGGACAATACCCAATAACCACATACAACTGATTGGATAAGAACGAATACCTTTTACTGCTGTGACTAGAAACATACAAGGTCAACAAGTAACCACAGGTGTCCCTTTCTAAAGGTAACCTGACTCAACGTCTCCTTGAGGTTAACGCTAACGGACACCACTTTATGCGTCACGGCGGACGCTACTGTCCCAACACAATGATCCCACCCTCAAGTCCAGTGAGTCCCACCCAAAGTCTCGCACTCCCAATTCACAGACCAGCATGTGCGTATATGTGTGTGACTGCGCAGCCACTATGTATGATGATAGGCCTTGTTGGTGCACTTGCGTGGGTGAGTTACCTGCCCGGGCTCCAGCTGCGGGTACTGCTATACCACGGGGGAATCGCTGGGGTGTCCTCCAAAGTTGGGGTGAATTCCGGCATGGATAATATCACCGTTTCTCCCTGCCGTCTGTACCTTGACGAGAACCGGGCTGATATCCACAGGCCGCAGTCAATCCGTACTGGGCCTCCGCAATTATAGTCTAGTAGTCTCTTAGAGGCCAAGCTTAGGCCCAAGCCTCTCGGCGGAAAGCACAGCGTCCGCTGGATTCCTAACTAGCGTATAGATAAAGGTCAGGGTCCCTAACCTAGGGCCTGTCCTTATCGCACTCCGCTAGGGTGACTCAGGGCTATCTGGGGCCTAGGGGAGTACTGGCCTAGTGCCGGGAGTCACTGACTCCAGCACCCTACCTCTTTCCCCTAGCTGCTCCAGTCCCCAACTGCTCACGTGGTCCCTGCGCGCGAAAATGTATCTCTTATGTTGCCAACAGAGCTCCTCCTGCCCTATTGGCTCCCTGGCGTCATGGGGCCGTTCCAAAGGCTCATGGGACTTGAAGTCCTCTTACAGAGCCCTCCTCTCATAGGCTAGTGCTTCGCGGGCTTCCTGGACCTTCCCTGCGCAGGCGCGAGCTCCCTGCAGTCCTCCCGGTGCTCTTACGCATGCGCAACGCCCCTAACAATGGTGGCGCCCTGCTCCGCGAACCGAAGGAACCGCAGCAACGCGATTGCGGCCTTAACGACGGCCCGATCGCATCTCTGGCAACCGGCCGTAACCCTAGTAACGCGCGACTCGCGCACCAGCAGAAGGGGGTTAATGCAGCAAGGGGGGGCCGGCAAGGGGGACCTGGCTACACTTATATTGGCTGACACAGGATTGGTACAACTGAAATCCTGTATTGGCATTTCTTTACAGACCAAACCACCTGGAGAAAAGCTGAAAATTACAGCTTTCATCCTCCCTATCAAACAAGCCAAAGGATAGCTTATAAACAAAGGAGTCACTTGGCAGCATTCAGCAAAATGGCTGCGCAAGCTTAGAGCTTCCATTTAGTTAACTCAAGGATCACACATCCTAAAATGTGGTGTGCTACATTTATTAAATATCATTATTGTATAACATTAAAAAACATGAACAATATCATAAACAAGTTTTTTTATTTCTGTATTTTTAAAGGGGTATTTTGTGTATTAATGAGTAAAAGGATTCTGCTAATTGCTATTAACAATTATTAAATCATAAGTGCAATATGACCAAAATTAATATCATCTTCTAAAGTGACATAAAAGAAAATTAAATGTTTTAACAAAGCGGTAAAAACACATTTTACTTGCATGTGTAGACAAAAGATGAGACAATTTACCTCCTGAGAGATTGACTCTTTGTTGTCTACTTAGAAAACCATTCCTTCTACCAAAGAGGTTATCAGGAAAGCATGTAATAGATTTTGCACAGTATAAAATAAGAAATTTCTGTTGGGAAATGTATCATTTGTGACCCATTCACCTGTTATGTGTGCTTTATGATTAAACCACAACACATCACAAAAGACATAGCCATCAATTCATGATACTATTACATAATATAACATTTTATCCACATTATGAGTACCTTAGATGTCAGTATTAATTTTAATATCTATGACAGGCATACAGTACATCTGAAAGGTATGTTTATTATATATTTGGAACATCTCACTAATTAAATATTTGTACAAAAAAAATCCATTGGTAATATGAATTATTATTTACTGATTTAATGGAGCAGCAAAACGTTGCACTTCCTTTCTTTGCCCTTGATTTTTGCCTTATTTTGCATTTGAATTAATCTGTTTTAGAACTGATCTACAGATCACGTTGAGAACCTAAATACTTCTGAGAAATACAGTTTGATGGTGAGCTCTTGTCCAAGATATGTAACCTTCTTTTCTTAAGAAAAATTAAAGGGATAATAGATGTTTATGCAGAATTTTATAGATTATCTAAAAAAATAAGACCATTAGTGATAGTGGAGTGGGCTGTGAGGATTCAGTACATTAGGGGGTAAAATGTTAAATGTTAAGTTTTCTAGTGACAATAATTGAAATAGTCAAAGCTAAACCCCATCATGGGGCAAGCTATGAATAATGTACCGCAGTAACCCATGATGTTAATTTCAATAGGGTCTCTGAAAAGTGAAATGCTTGGCTTTCAAAAGTTTCCAGGCCGCTTTGTCTGTTCCTCATCAGTGGACCAGGTAGGAGCATCAGTGGACCAGGTAGGTTGGCTGTGGAAGGGAAGGACAGACTCTGCTTAGCACACAGTGTAATTACACAAAGGGGAAAACCTAAAGGAAATTAAACCCCTCTAAGGTTTCAGCATGCCATGCTGATAAATTAAAATATTTATTGTTCGCTTATTTAAAAAAAAAAAAAGAAAGAAAATGAGGGTGTGGGGGATACTCCAAGTTGTTAGACCGTTGTGGTCCTGCTGCAGGGGTCTTCCATAAGTTTTTTTTAAATGCTTAGTTGGCAGGGATTGCAGTTATAACTAAATATATACTTCTGTCCTTAAAATCATTGCAGGAGATAATCCAAATGTAAAAAATAAAATAATATGTAATGTCGGATCATTAGTTATGGGGGTGGTGCGGTGGGCCAGAGGTAGATTTTGTATGGCAAAACTTGCAGTTTCATTAATAAGCCTTTTAATTAATTGACAGTATTTGTTATATGTTACATTTGCATACAGAATATAGGTTTTGACACTATTAAAAATGTAATTCATGTTTTCTTCATCAGAAAAATAAGTGCAATGGGAATTACTAGGAGAATATGACTGTCTGAAGAAATAATACACGTTCCATTGACATAACTAATTCAAATTAATTGTTTTTCCCAAAGCATCTTTCTCATTCCCGACGTACAGTACACCTACACTTTTAGAATAGAAATAATTTATTGGAACATTTTCAATGTGTACTGCTTTGCATATATTCAATGTATCCATATCAATACTCCTGCCTTACGTGTGAAACCCATCATTTTAACACCAATACTTCTTTATGTTTCTTTTGGCAAATTGATTGTAAGCTCTCCGGGGCAAAGATTGCCTCTCCTATTGTCTGACTTTGTTTGCATTTATTGTATTATAATTTCCGGTACAATATTGTCTTTTATGTAAAGCACTGAGTGGATTGTGAGAACTATATAAATAAAGATATACACACAAACAAATTAAATATTTTAAGTACCTATATGTCAGGATCCAGTATCTTGTATTTGGAGCTCCCCCTAGTGTATGCAGGTTAAAAGTAATCCTCTTGTAGATAACTATTTCTTGTAGTGATTTATTTTCCAAATCTGTGTTCCTTTACAGGAAGCTACTGTATTGGGTTTTCAACAAAAAAAATCCGGAATGGTCAATAAAAGTTCTCAAAATATGAAATATTTAAAAGCTAAATAACTGACATGATGTAACTGTAGGAAACACTGCAACTGGAATAAGTGACTCAACTATCAGTCCACAAACTTGTGTGTGTGGTCGTGTGTGTGTGTGTGTGGTTTGTGTGGTGTGTGTGTGTGTGTGTGTGTGTGTGTGTGTGTGTGGTGTGTGTGTTGTGTGTGTTGTGTGTGTGTGTGTGTGTGTGTGTGTGTGTGTGTAGTGGTGTGTTGTGTGTGTGTGTGTGTGTGTGTGTGTGTGTTATGGGCTATAGACTATGGGCTATCTCAAGTGTGTGATTGCACTGCAATCAGTCAGAAACTCCCAAACTACAATTCTGTGCAACTTTTTCATAATTTTTTTCCATCACAAATATCTGCCAGCTATGAGATGGTGTATACCTACTTGTTTAGCTTCTGTATTTGTACATCATGTAAGATATAACATATGTAGCAGGGTTCCATCTGGACCCCCCTCGTTACCTCCGATGTAGGTGGTTGTCTCGGGTGCCGCCGGAGTCAGCAACGGACCCGCGGGCTGCCCGCAAAAGGTGAGGCCAGTTGCAGGAAGCGCTCCAGTGCTCTGGAGTCTCCGCGGCGCACCCAAGCAGCGGGGGCCACCAATTTGGTTGTCTGCGCATGCGCATGCGCAGGTAGTCGCGCATGCGCAGGTAGTCGCGCATGCGCAGGAGGATACAGACAGCCCGGCTGCCACATTGGGGTTGGCGTGAGAGTTGCACATGTGCAGGAAGTCGCGCATGCGCAGGAAGTAGCGCGCAAAGCGACAGCCAATAGAAAGAGGCTCCAAGTTGGGACTACACATCCCAGGAGCCTCGGGGGTGGTCACATGCAGCCAAATAGCCAATAGGGTTGCCAGATATCCCTGCTCACAGGATATAGATGTCACAGACTCAGACAACGCTAGGCAGTAGGAGATGGCAGAGCAATAGGGTAGGGTGTATGTGTAAGGAGCAAGTGGCTCCGGCACTAGGCCAGAGATTTCCCCCCCCCCCTCCCATAGGCCCCAGCTAGGCCCCGACTCCCATCAGCTTGTGGTTGCTGCAGGCACCGGCCCATAGGATAGGGACCCAGCCCTGTAGAACTAGCAGAAGTGAGGGATACAGTCAGGGAGCATTGGTATCCTGACCCTTGGTGACAGGGCAGTTTATACAGTGCCTATAGCCTACAAACCTCTTAGGGCCTACAATATTTCACTTCAAAAAATACCTAAAAAAAAAAAGAATCACAAAATAAGAGAAAACAGCAAATTTTAATTTAAAATGCCTTCGAAGTATCGATACCTTTAAAAATCGAAACAAAAGTATCGATGCCAAATATCGCTAGTATCGAAAGAAACAAGCAAACGATGAAATTAGCATAAAATGAGTAAAAATATCGGACACCCAGGCCTCTAGAAATAAAAGTGCCTAGGGCCTACGCAGGTCTTAAAACGGCCCTGCTTAGTGATCAGACTGAATCACCCTCTGCAGCATCAGCAGTAAGAGACATTGTAAAGGTGGATCACTCCACGTGGGAGCCAACCACCGCGGAGGCATCGGTGATGCCCCTCTGGATCCGTGGACCCCAAGTACAGCATCTGCGCGCCCGGATGTGGACACACCCGGCAGGTACCTTCCTCACAACACGTGCACCAACCAACAACTCAAATAAGTGGGCAGCGCTGTCTCACACTTGGGTGGGTGTGGGACTCTTGGGACACGGTGTTGGGGAATATGGTGTGGGGTTATGGCCCTGCGAGGCCTAGTGCTACAGAGTGACACTAATGGTACATATTGGTTATGCATATAGTAAACTGTTTTACCTATACTCGTGTGTATTGGTTAATTTATGTGGGTCCTGTGTCAGGTGTTATTCTACACCTAGAAGCCTGCACATGTGGAGGCGCTACGAACATAGGTCCAGGATACACTCCAGGCTCAAAGCAGCGGAAGCTCAGACCTCCTGTGAGCCTAACAGGTATTGCACCACACCTGGTAATACGTGTAGTTCTCCCACAAAGGTCGCTAGATGAGATCAGGGGTGGCGGGGGTTTGGGGTGAAACATGTGCTACACATATGATGGCGTTTGTAGCAGAGGAAGCTGCAGTGAGTCTAAATAGAGTTTTATGTACTTTCATAACATTGTATATTCACTAAAGTCTGTTATGCTTAACTCACTTATCCAGACCTAACACTACTTTAGTTAGGTCATACCTAGAGATGGGCAAAATATTCGCTGGAATACAGTACCAATCCCCAGAAATTGGCCACTTCCTTTCATCCATGGATCAGTTTCAAAACGGCAGATTCATTTTTTTTTGATCAGTAAAAATCTGCTGATGGATTGAGGCTCCTTATGTGTGTGCGCGTGTCCTATTTTGCTAGTGCCAGAGCCAGCGACTGTTTTCCCGGGGCCCCAGAAATAGAATTTCCACTGGCCCCCGCCCCTTGTTTTCAGTCTTCTGAGGCCCCCTCTTTCACACCTCCTTGCTCTCTCATCCCCTCTATTACTGCAACTGGTGCTCGCCACAAACTGGACAGGACTGAGAGACCAAGGTGAGGATTAGAAAACACCGACCTAGAGATGCGAGGTCGCGTCCGTTTTGTAGGTTCATAGTAGTGGATAGCTGGGTCAGGGTAGGAGAATGTAGGATCGTAGGAGAAAAGCTGAGGTCGTGGGTTGGAGAGATACAGATCGTAGGGGTCACTTTAGCCGGGTCAAGGATAGAGAGCAGAATTGTCGTCAGTAAGCCTGGGTCGAGCGTAGTCCAATGTAAATGTAACGGGTATTCCCCCACCCAATCGCATATATGGCGTATGTAAGGGGAACCTATATGTTACCAGGTGTGGTGCAGTATACCTGTCAGGTTCACAGGAGGTCTGAGCCTCCGCTAGTGAGAGCCTGGGGTGAATCCTCTGGAACGATCTTCTAATTACAGCGCCTCCACCTGTGCTGGATTCTAGGAGTGTAGAATGCCCACTACACAGGACCCACATATATGAACCACCAAGGTATATATAACACAGGTTTACTATATGGGCAGATAAACCACAATACACATGCATCAACAATATGACATCAACAGTACATAACTTCAGTGTCACCCTGTAACACTACTAAGCACAACTATCCACACACCTCGCAGGGCCTTAACCCCACACAGTATTCCCAAAGTCCTTGTACCCAAAGTCCCAAGAGTCCCACAACCGCACCCACGTGTGTGACAGCGCTGCCCACTAAGATGAAGTGTATAGGTGGTGCACTTGGTGACTTGGATAATACCTGCCTGGTGCTCCTGCTACCGGGTGCGCAGATGACCTTTACTTGGAATCCCTTGCTCCAGGAGATGATCCAAGATGCCTCCGCCTCAACGGTGGGTGGCTCCCGCATGGAGTGATCCACCTTTATAATGTCTCTTATCCTTGCTAACGCAGAGGATGTTATACCTTCACAGCAATTGCCAGGATAGTTACGTTTCCTGGCTGGACCCTCACTTGTCTAGGTTCTACAGGACCCTGTCCCTAGTCTAAGGGGAGTCCCTGTAGTAACCACAAGCTGAGGCGAGTAGGGCCTAGCTGGGGCCTAAGGGGAGACTTCTGGCCTAGTGCATGAGGCTACTTTCCTCCCTGCACAAACACACCCTCCCCTCTCTGTGTCCCAGCTCCTAACTGATAATCCCTGTCTGCACACAACATTGTTGCAACTTTCTCATGCTGCAATCTGTCAGCCTTATTGGCTGTCTGGCTGCCTGTGACCAGGGTGAAAGTGCAGTCCCCAGAGGCTGCTAGGAATTGTAGTCCTTGGTGGCTCTCTTTAACATTGGGGCAGCGTGTGCGCTGTGTAATGGCCGCCGCCGCTGCTAACTGCGCATGTGCGAACTGGGGGATGTCCCTGACTATGGAGCGCCTCTTCTCACTCCGTGTAATGGCTGTCGTATCGCATCTGGGGCTATACTGCGCGTGCGCGAGCTTCCGCGCATGTGCGAACAGACACAAGATGGCGGCGCCCTGTAGCTGATGTCGCCGAGAGCCCCCAGTGACGCGATCACCCCTGCAACTGCCCTCACGCTGTCACAGGTAAGAGAAAGAGAACCGAATGTCTGGGGAGCCAGAGGGGACCTGGCTACATAAACAAGGCAAGGTGAGGTGCTTGTGGCAAGCAAGCATAACAAGGATTATGCTCATCCAACTTCCTAGTGGAAGAGGCTGAGCCTAAATAGCAAGACTGTCCAATCAGGCACAGGGCTGCACAGCAGACAGGAATCAGGCAGAAGCGAATCAGGTGAACGGAGCTTAACGGGGCCGGAGCCAGCATCTGATCCTGACAATTATCTGCCCCCTTTTCACACTCTGCCCATGTATTACTCTCCTCCCCTCTATCACTCAATACCCCATTGGACAGACACCCCTCTCCTCCCCTCTCTGGTTGGGCCACAGTTGTCCTTACTCTCCCCCCTCCCCCTCTAGGGTGATCTTTTATATATCTCCCTCAAACATCCCCTAAATAACTTAGGGAGAGACCTCTGTGCTCACAAGGAGCACACATGAGGTACCAGGGAGATATGTTAACGAGATATGCAAAGTATATTTAAATAACTCATCCTACATTTCCTAAAATGATTTCCATGAGAACTACGTTGAGTTGACAAGACTAAATCAGCTTGTGAGGTACTGGTGTCAGGACCAACAGGATTAGAACCTAAAACCTTTGTAATTCTGCGCTGTGTGCCCTAAACTAGTTGATGAGTAGCACCACCAGGGCCACCAACAGTAATGGTTGGACCCAGGAGAAATATAAGAAGCAACACACACACACACACACACACACACACACACACACTCTGCAAAGTGTGGGGGGTGGAATAGGGAGGTAATGGTCCAAGGACTCATGGAGCATAGTACAGTGAGGCACAACATGGGTTAGCTGCGGCCTGCGGATGTGCCCACTGGAGTCACACAGATGGGCAAGCTAGAGCAACATGCAAAGGGGCCCGGTTTAGCTGGGACAGTCCCGTTTTTTTTATGGCTGTCCCGTTTTTTTAATGCCTGTCCCGGTTTTTTAATGCCTGTCCCGGTTTTTTAATGCCTGTCCCGGGTGCCCCACATTCTTTAAAATGTCCTGTTTTTTTGTGGCTGTTCCGGTTTTGGCCATCAGAGCAGGGGGGGCAGCAGAGAGCAGAGAATGCAGGAACAGAGCAGAGGCCGGTCTGACTGTAGCTGCAGAGGGTTGGGGCGGGGTTAGAGGCAGAGGAGCCCCAGCAGTGAGACAGTGGGAGCTTCAGTGTCTGCTGCCAGGGCTCAAGATGGCTTCCCCCCCAATGTTCCACAGAGGCAGGTAGGGACCAGAATGGACACACAAGATGCAGCATGGGGGAGAGAGAGAGGCAGCATGAAAGGGGGAGAGAGAGGCCCCCCCCCCCCCCCTACTGTGTGTGTGTATGTCCCTGTGTGTGTGTGTGTGTGTGTGTGTGTGTGTGTGTGTGTGTGTGTCCCTGTGTGTGTGTTTGTGTCCCTGTGTGTCCTTTGGGCCGTCACCCCGCCTCAGGCCAATGAGAGGTGTGCGGGGGTGGCCCAAGGGACCAATGAGATTTCCCCTAGGGACACCGGACATCCAGCAGGCAGGCTGGCATGCATGCATGCAGGCAGGCATACAGTGCTTTCACTAATATAGTATAAGATATATAAAGCCCCACCAAATAAATACAGACTTACATTGGGGATGATCTCAGGCCTCTGCTGCCCTGGCTCTCCCTCAACTTCTTTGCCAGGCTGCCGGTCCTCTCATTGCTGCCAGGCCCGGCTCTCCCCAGCCTCCTTCACTGACTGCCTCTGATGCTGTCGTGCACCGGGGCTCTGAGCCCAGCTTGCTTCCGGCGCATGTGTGGCCCTGACCCCTGACACCAGTACCCAATCCCTCACATGGTGCTTTAAACTTGTCAACTCGGTGTAATTCTTATGGAAATCCTTTTAGGAAGATAGGGATATAAGTAATTTAAATATATACATTGCATATCTCATTAGCATATCTCTAACATCTCCCTTGTGTGTCTTTTTGAACACAGAAGTTGCCCCCTATTATATTTAAAGGGAGGTTTAAGGATATACATATACCAAGTGTGACTGTACAGTATTACATTGTAAAAAATCTCCCTTGGTCTTGCTCTTGGTCGCTCGCTCGCTCGCTCACTGTGAGGAATCGGGGAACACGTCCCTTGCGGCGTTTCCTCCTCTCTTACCCAAAGTACTGCAGCTTCCGCTGCCTCCTCTCCGCTGGTGGGCGCAACCCCACTCTCGTTACAGAGCACATGCGCACCCGCTCCTTTTACAGGTCATCATGGACCTTGGCTCCGCCTCCTCCGCACACGTGACGTCGCGCAACGAACCCCAGCTGCGCATCAAGCCCTAATGAGCCCCTTGTCCTCCTGCACCTATCCCGGTCTCGGCTGTGGCTGCGCCCCCGCTCCGCCTCCGGTGCCATTGGCTTCCTGTTGCATAAATATCTTGCTAGTGCTCAGATGCATTGCTGAGCATAATTAAGTGTAGCCTTGTGCGGATCCTCTGGTGTGTCTAGCCTTGACTTGCCTTGTCCTAGTTTCTCTACAGTTTGACCCTTCGTGTACCGACCCCTGCTTGCCTTCTACTACATTTACCTCTCCACGACCCAGGCTCACGGACTTCTACGCTGTCTTCTCTACTCCAGATCATTGGCTTACGGACTTTGACTACGCAGCTCTCTATAACCCAGGACCCCGGCAAGTATATTGGATTAACCCTCTCCAATCCAGACCCGGCTACGTGGACAATCCGCCTTCTAGGCACGCCCCCGCTGCTGTGGGTGCGCGGCACTGTCCTTCCCCCCTCAGTACCGGGGTCTGGTCTAGTTTGTGGGCTCGCGCAAGTGGTACACTCACCCAATATTCCGGTGTTCGGAACGGATTTTGGTAAAATGTGTGATGAAAATCTGCAGAACGGATTTTGGTTTGCCCAGATCTAGTCATACTTAAACTTGGTGTTACTCAGATTCAGACACTAAAATAGAACTTTCGTATGGTCTGGATGGTGCAACACAACTGTTATTCTACGTATGTTTCGGCACAGATCCACAAAAGAGTACTAAATATTAGCATTCATATGAATGGGAGCTGAGACGTGCTAAAGCTTAACATCCTTTGTGGATCTGTGCCAAAGTGTATTTTCCAAGTGTTATTTCCCTCTTCTCCGCTGGAGTTAAATACTGTACTATTTCAGGGTTGGATTCAGGGTTGCCACCTTCTATTGAAGGTTAACCCTGAGACTTTTTACAATAATTTTTTTTAAATTTATTTATTTTATATATGTATTTCTCTTACTGGTGGATCAGCTCTCCTGGCTTCCTCTGTCCTCCGGCATCCTCTCTCCCTGCAAGGCGCAGTCAGCATGACTCAGCGACGTCAAATGGCGTGCGTTGTCATGACAATGTGATGTCACAGCGTCATGCGCGTTCCATTGTCATGGCAACTGGGTGTCACGTGATGCCTTGACATCACGTAGCTTCCCTTTGTCATGGCAATGTGGCACCATTTGACATCGCACAGCCATGTTGACAGGATTTGCACAGGGATTTGCAGGGGGAGATGCCGGGAGATTTTGCTGCCACCACCACCCAGAGATTACTCAACTAAACCAGTACCCCGGAGATACGTGGCCGAAACCCGTAGTCTCCTGGTCAAACCCGGAGTGGTGGCAACTCTGGTTGGATTGCCTTTCCTTACAAGGTACTATAATTAAAATGTCTCCTCTAATACAGAAGTCTAGATTAGGGTTATTTTGATTGCAGCTTTGAATAGCTATAAACTTAGTATCCATATTGTACTTGTGCATAGCTTTATGTAACAATATTACATCTTATCATTAAGTTCATCATTGTATAGCAATACTTTGTGCATGTCTTTTGTATATGGACATTTGCATGTCATTTCCCAGAATCCCTTGTGTGTATGCTAGGCGATAATGGGGAAAAGCAGGGTTGCAGACCTGTCTGAGACATGGGAATGTGCTCACAAGTGATATTTGTATTTGCTGTGCATTCCATGTAGAAAATTAATCAGAGCAGCTTCTTGAGACAGATTCTTCTAGGATTAAGTACCTTGCAGGCAACTAAAGATTGAATGTATGGTGTATCTTTACAAGTCTGACATAAGATATTTACAGTATATACTGTATGCAATTACGCAAAATGGTAAAAGCATATCCTTCTTATTCAGGGAATTTCTTATCACCAGGTGGCGCTGCTTCAAAACAAATAGACTTCCACACAGCCACAGCAAATGTTATAGCTCAGTGGTTCCCAAACTTTTTCGGTTCAAGGCTCTCTAAGTCGATCAGAATTTTTTCAAGGCTCCCTAAGGTTTTCAGGATTTTTCCACGGCGCCCAAAGTGAAAAAAAAGTTATATATACATACCTAACAGTTGCAGTGCGCAGTTGGTATGTCTCTCACGCAGACTCTCGCTCTCTCAGACACGCTCACGTAGACTCTCTCTCACGCAGACTCTCTCTCACACACACTCTCTCTCTCTCACACACTCTCTCTCTCACGCACACGCTCTCTCTCTCACACACTCTCTCTCTCTCTCTCTCACACACACACACACTCTCACACACACTCTCTCTCTCACACACTCTCTCTCTCTCTCCCACACACTCTCTCTCTCCCACACAATCTCTCTCTCTCTCACACACTTTCTCTCTCTCTCACACTCTCTCTCTCTCACACTCTCTCTCTCACACTCTTTCTCTCACACTCTCTCTCACACTCTCTCTCTCACACACTCTCTCTCACACATACTCTCTCTCTCTCACACATACTCTCTCTCTCTCACACACACTCTCTCTCTCTCACACACACAATCTCTCTCTCTCACACTCTCTCTCTCACACACACTCTCTCTCTCACACACACTCTCACTCTCTCTCTCACACACTCTCTCTCTCACACACTCTCTCCCTCTCTCTCACACACTCTCTCACACTCTCTCTCTCTCACACTCTCTCTCTCTTTCACACTCTCTCTCTCTCACACATACTCTCTCTGTCACACACACACTCTCTCTCTCTCCGTGGTGACCGGGCGATGGGATTTATCGAGGTGCATGGCCGCACAGGGGGCCCGGGCCCCCTGACTACAGGGCCCGGGACGCCAGTACCCCCTGCCGCCAACAGAAATCGTGGGGCCCGGGACAAACATTTTAAGCAGCCCCCCCCCCCATGTCAGCGGTATTGCCCACCGCCGCCCCCCCCATTTCACACCTCACGAGCCCCCATCCCATGTATTTCTCTCCTTTCCGTCTCACCGTCCCACCTCGGATGTATTTCTCTCCCCTGCTTCTCACTCTTACTCCCTCTTTTCCTCACTCTCCCCCTCTCTCCTCTCCCTCCATCAATTACCCCACGCTTACTAATTCCGTCTTCCCCCCCACAATTCCCCCCACAAGATATATACCTGAAAACTTCCCACCCCCGAATACATACAAAAAAATCCCCACCCCCGAATACATAAAAAAAAAATCCCCACCCCCCAAATGCATACAAAAAAACCCACCTAATTTATGTGTGTGTGCGTGTGCGTGTGCGTGCGTGCGTGCATGCGCGCGTGTGTGTGTGTGTAAATTAGGTGGGGGGTTTTGTATGCATTTGGGGGGTGGGGATTTTTTTGTATGTATTTGGGGGTCCCGCTCTACTCACCCGTCCGGCAGGCTCCTTCACCCGTCCGCTCCCACGTGGACTGAGGCGGAGGCCAGCTGGTTGTGGCCGTCTCCCTGCTGGTCCGGGCCGCTCAGCTCGCTCCGCCTGACTTTAGTTAGCTGGCGCAGGGGGGGGGGGGGGGTGGAGGGGAGGTGATTTAAGGGGGCCGTGAGGGGGGGTGAAGGACCGCTCACTATACCCGTCCGGCGCTCACGTGCGAACGAGGCGGGAGGCAGAGTGTTGTGGCCGCTACCCCCGCTGTGTCCCGAAGGCACTCGCTCCCGCCAAAACTGACTGTAGCTGCGACGGGGGGGGGGGGGGGGCGGGGGTTTGAAAGCGCGGGGACCAGGGGAGAGGAGGAGGTGCGCTGCGGGGGTTTTGGAGGCTGATGTTCGGGGAGGGGAAGAGGCGGAGGCTCCGGGCGGGTATGTGAGGCCCCCCCCACCAGGGTTCTCACGTTAAATTAGCCGTGCGATAATGGTACACAAACCACAACTTACTGTGGGGTGTGTATGTCCTGTATGGTGTGTGTGGGTTTGGTGTGGTGGGTGGCTACTGTGGTGGTGTGTGTGTTTGGATGTTGTTTGTGTCCCTGTGTGTCCCTTGGGCCGTCACCCGCCTCAGGGCCAAATGAGAGGTTGTGGGGGGGGCCAAGGGACCAATGAGATTTCCCCAGGGACACCGGGACATCCAGCAGCGAGGCTGGTCATGGCATGCATGCAGGCAGGCATACAGTTGCTTTCACTAATATAAGTATAAGATACTATAAAGCCCCACCATAAAGAAATAACAGACTTACAGGGGGATGATCAAGGCCTCTGCTGCCGGTCTACCCTCAACGTCTTGCCAGCGGCTGCGGTCCTTCATTGCTGCCAGGCCGGTTTCCCCCAGCCTCCTGCAGACTGCTCTTGATTGTAGTAGTGCACCGGGCTCTGAGCCCAGCTGGCTTCGGCGAATGGTGTGGCCCCTGCCTCTGAACTGGACACCCAGTACCCAATCCCTCACGGTGCTTGTTAAACTTTCAACCTCGGTGATGGTAATTACTTATGAGGAATCCTTTTAGGAAGATAGGGATATAAGTAATTTAAACTATACATTGCATATCTCCATTAGCATTAATCTCTCACATCTCCCTGTGGTCTTTTTGAACACAGACAAGTGGCCACCCTTATTATATTAAAGGGAGGTTAAGGATATACATATACCAAGTGTGGACTCAGGTAACAGCTATTACTAGTATTGCTGTAACAAAATCTCCCTGGTCTTGATCTTGGTCGTCGATCGCTGCGCTCACTGTGAGAGGAATCGGGGAAAACGTCCCTTGCGGACGTTCCTCCATCTCTTACCCAAAAGTACTGCAGCTTCCGCTGCCTCCTCTCCGCTGGTGGGCGAAAACCCACACTCTCGTTACAGAGGCACATGCGCACCCGCTCCTTTTACAGTCATCAGGACCTTGGCTCCGCATACTCCGCACAGTGACGTCGCGCAACGACACCCAGCGCGCATCAAGCCCTAATGCGCCCCCTTGTCCTGCACCTATCCCGGTCTCGGCTGTGGCTGCGCCCCCGCTCGCCTCCGTGCCATTGGCTTCCTGTTGCATAAATATCTTTGCTAGTGCTACAGATGCATTGCTGAGCATAATTAAGTGTTAGCCTTGTGCGGATCCTCTGGTGTGTCTAGCCTTGAATTGCCTTGTCCTAGTTTCCTACAGTTTGACCCTTCGTGTACCGACCCCTGCTTGCCTTCTACTACATTTACCTCTCCACGACCAGGGCTCACGGACTTCTACGCTGTCTTCTCTACTCCAGATCATGGCTTACGGACTCTTGGATACGCAGTCTCTATAACACAGGACCCCGGCAGTATATGGATTAACCCTCTCCAATCCAGACCCGGCTACGTGGGACAATCCGCCTTTAGGCACGCCCCCGCTGCTGTGGGTGCGCGGCGGCACTGTCCTTCCCCCCTCAGTACCGGGGTCGGTCTAGTTTGTGGGCTCGCGCAAGTGGTACACTACCCAATATTCCGGTGTTCGGAAAGGATTTTGGTTAAAATGTGTGAGTGAAAATCTGCCGAACGGAATTTTGGTTGCCCAGATCTAGTCATACTTAAACTTGGTGTTACTCAGATTCAGACACTAAAATAGAACTTTCGTTATGGTCTGGATGGTGCAACACAACTGTTATTCTACTATGTTTCGGCACAGATCCACAAAAGAGTACTAAATATTAGCAGTCTTATATGAATGGGAGCTGGAAGTGCTAAAGTTTAACTCCTTTGTGGATCTGTGCCAAAGTGTATTTTCCAAGTGTTATTTCCCTCTTCTCCGCTGGAGTAAATACTGTACTATTTCAGGGTTGGATTCAGGGTTGCCACCTCTATGAAGGTTAACCCTGAGACTTTTTACAATAATATTTTTTTAAATTATTTTTTATTTTATTTATTATGTTATTTCTTACTGGTGGATCAGCTCTCCTGGCTTCTCTGTCCTCCGGCATCCTCTCTCCCTGCAAGGCGCAGTCAGCATGACTCAGCGACGTCAAATGGCGGCTTGTTGTCTTGTATGCAATGATGTCACAATGCGTCATGAGCGTCCATGGTCATGGAACTGGGTGTAACGTGAGGCTTGACAATCACGTAGCTTCCCTTTGTGTCATGGCAATGTGGCACCATTTGACATCGCACAGCCATGTTGACAGGATTTGCACAGGGATTTGCAGGGGGAGATGCGGGAGAGTTTGCTGCCACCACCACCCAGAGATTACTCAACTAAACCAGTACCCGGAGATACGTGGCCGAAACCCGTAGTCTCCTGGTCAAACCACGGAGTGGTGGCAACTCTGGTGTGGATTGCTTTCCTTACAAGGTACTATAATTAAATGTCTCCTCTAATACAGAAGTCTAGATTAGGGTTATTTGATGCAGCTTTGAATAGCTTATAAACTTAGTATCCATATTTACTTGTGCATAGCTTTATGTAACAAATATTACATCTTACATTAAGTTCATCATTGTATAGCAATACTTTGTGCATGTCTTTTGTATATGGACATTTGCATGTCATTTCCAGAATCCTTGTGTGTTGCTAGGCGATAATGGGGAAAAAGCAGGGTTGCAGACCTGTCTGAGACATGGGAATGTGCTCACAAGTGATATTTGTATTTGCTGTGCATTCCATGTAGAAAATTAATCAGAGCAGCTTCTTGAGACAGATTCTTCTAGGATTAAGTAACTTGCAGGCAACTAAAGATTGAATGTATGGTGTATCTTACAAGTCTGACATAAGATATTTACAGGATATTACTGTATGCAATTACGCAAAATGGTAAAAGCATATCCTTCTTATTAGGGAATTTCTTATCACCAGGTGGCGCTGCTTAAAACAAATAGACTTCACACGCCACAGCAAATGTTATAGCTCAGTGGTTCCCAAATTTTTCGGCGGCAAGGCTCTCTAAGTCGATCAGAATTTTCAAGGTCCCTAAGGTTTTCAGGATTTTTCCACGGCGCCCAAAGTGAAAAAAAAGTTATATATACAATACCTAACAGTTGCAGTGAAGTTGGTAGGTCTTCACGCAGACGATTCTTCGTCTCTCAGACACGCTCACGTAGACTCTCTCTCACGCAGACCTCTCTCCACCACACAGCGCCAACCACCAGCCGCCGACGCACACGCGCGCGCAACACGCAGCCGCGCGCGCGGCACGCACACAACACACGCGCACCAAACGCGCGCGCGCACACACGCCGCGCGCGCCCAAGCACGCGCGCGCGCCCACACAGCGCGCGCGCGCGCACACACGGGCGCGCGCGCGCCCACACGCGCCGCGCGCCGCAGCCACGCGCGCGCGCACACGCGTGGCGCCGCACACGCGCGCGCACACGCTCGCGCGCACACACGCGGCGGCACACGCGCGAGACGCGCGGCGCGCACACAGACGCGCTCGCGCCACACACGACCGCTCGCGCGCACACACAACAACCCTCTCTCACACTCTCTCGCCTCACACACATCGCCTCCACACACCACGCTCACTCGCGCTCCACACACTCCGCTCCCGCCACTCCGTCTCTCGACGTCACAGCTCCTCCACAAGCCTCTCCTCTCACACTCTCTCTCTTTCACACTCTCTCTCTCTCACACATACTCCTCTGTCACACACACACTCTTCTCTCTCCGTGGTGACCGGGCGATGGGATTTATCGAGGTGCATGGCCGCACAGGGGGCCGGGCCCCCTGACTACAGGGCCCGGGACGCCAGTACCCCCTGCCGCCAACAGAAAAATGTGGGGCCCGGGACAAACATTTTAAGCAGCCCCCCCCCCCATGTCAGCGGTATTGCCCACCGCCGCCCCCCCCATTTCACACCTCACGAGCCCCCATCCCATGTATTTCTCTCCTTTCCGTTCACCGTCCCACCTCGGATGTATTTCTCTCCCTGCTTCTCACTCTTACCCTCTGTTCCTCACTCTCCCCTCTCCCCTCCCTCATCAATTACCCCACCGCTTACTAATTCCGTCTTTCCCCCCACAATTCCCCCCACAAGATATATACCTGAAAAATTCCCACCCCGAATACAACAAAAATCCCCACCCCCCGAAGATAAAAAAAAAAATCCCCACCCCCCCAAAGCAGACAAAAAAACCCACCGAATTGATAGAGAGAGAGAGCTAGATATATATAGAGATGAGGTATAGAGAAGATATGAATAAGAGAGATATTAAGATATAGTGAATATCAACTTACATATACACACAATCACACACACCCCAATACATATAAAAATTACCCCAACACCCCAATGCATATATATAAATTACCCCCAACACCCCCAATACTATAAAAAAATTACCCCAAAACCAATGCATATATAAAAATTACCCCAACACCCCCAATACATATATAAAAATTACCCCAACACCACCAATGTATTTATAAAAATTACCCCAACACCCCCAATACATATATTTACCTTGGGGATGATGGTCAGACCGGTGGCTTGCGGGGGGAGGGGGGGCGTGCCGTTGATGTGTGGGGCCGATGGGGGGGGGGGGGTATGGCTGAACGGCCCGGTCTCTGCACGGGGGATGTCAGTGCTGCAGGGGCCTGTGCCACGTGGGGGGAGAGCCGGTGTGCTGCGGGGGGAGGGTGTGAGGCTGCAGTGCTGCTGGGAGACATCTGTCTCCTGGTGCTGCTCCTCCAGGGCGCGCGCCAGGCCTCCCTCTCTCTTACTTCCGGTGCTGCCAGGGAGACCCGGCGCCGGCTTCAGAGGTTTTGTTTCAGAGGTTTTTTTTTGTGGTTTTTTTTAAAGTAACTAGCAGCCCTTGTTCCCCGCTGCTGGCTGCCCTGATCGCGACGCCCCTCTAGCCAAGCCGTAGCGCACCAGGGCGCCGCGGCGCACTGTTTTGGAAACACTGTTATAGCTTGTACACAAGCACCTGCAGCAGATAAGTGAGAAGGGTTCCGTTCTCAGACTGGCTCTGTGCTAAATTAATCACAGGGCTAAAAGAAGAAGAAAATGCAGATGTTGTTAGAAGAATAGAGATCTGTTTA
Source organism: Ascaphus truei (assembly GCA_036426205.1). NCBI lineage: Eukaryota > Metazoa > Chordata > Amphibia > Anura > Ascaphidae > Ascaphus > Ascaphus truei. The sequence continues at coordinate 262,263,726 of CM071567.1, read as the reverse complement.
AACAATATATTAATGTAATCTGTTAAAACCACATCAATAATATATTTTAAAAAATAAACAGCGCATCTCCTTGTAGAAGTTGCTTTTGATACGACTTGATGCAGACTTTAATATTGTGATGCATGAAACTATGTTAATAATGTAAAATGCTAAATCAATGGAAGGGGATCTGAACAAAAACTCACTGCTTACTATCTCAATAAACTCTTTCTTTCCAAGAAGGATATACATATGTAACCCTGTTTCTCCCACCCAATCTCACATAGGGTCTCCTAGGGGAAATGCTACTCTGGTTACATCGGTGTGAGTGGTGCATACCTGCTGGTAACAGGGGGGCCTGATGGTAGAGGGGAATAACAGGACAGGCTTCTGGGATTGTACCCAAATTCTACTTACAGGTGCAGCGCCTCCATCTTGTGCATCCCCCAACTGTATGGGGTGAAGTCTCTGCAAAAGAACACGTCCCCCTAATCCCAATATACTTCAGTCTCAGGCAGGAGGTATAGGTAAAATGCAGTGGCTCTTTATTTCTTCTTCACGATTCAGCAGCAGTTCTCTCCAGGTCTTCCCCCTCAGGATGTCTCTGAACTCACTTCCAGTCAAGGTCACGAAGAGTGGTTCTAGCTCTTCCCCTATCCCCTGGTAGGATAGGAGGTATGTGTCTACCCACGCTCCCCGGAGGGAGGGCCTCAATCCTACCAGAGCCCTGGCAGCTTGGCACGTGCACCCTGTCTCTATAAAGGTAGAGACCAACTGACTAAATAGGAAGTTGCAGTACATTACGTAAGCTCCAGTAGGCACCACCCCTGTGTCTCTAATTAGTCACAGCCTTATGACACTACCTTCGCTGACTCACTGCACAGCATGTGTGGGGAAAACCCATGATTGCTCCTGGCAAATTTGCCCTTACCATGTATTACTGCCAGGAGGAGGACAGAACTATAGCCTCAAAACTACCCAGGGCTACACATAACTAATGTAATCGGGTTTAATCCTTATGCTTTCTGGGAGTCTGAATGACTCAGTAGTTGCTATCAGTCTTGCATTGAATAAAAGTCATTCGTAGCCCCTTAACTAAACAAAAAGTCTTAAACTTAACCAGTAACCATTACAACAAACTGTATTTACCAAATTATATTAATGTAAACAAACTAGAGAAAAGAAGAATGCTAAAAACACTGAGTAACTTAAAAAAAAGTTTTGAACTGCTAAGTCTGATCATTTGCTTTCCCAAAACTTTGTGATTTGCCTGTTAATACAATATGCTGTAATTTTATACTAGTGCCGGAGTGGCCAACTCCAGTCCTCAAGAGCTACCAACAGGTCAGGTTTTCAGGATATCCCTGCTTCAACACAAGTGGCACAATCAGGGGCATAGTCATTGACAGAAGGGCGGAACTCTGTAAAGTCCCCGTTCATTGACTGAGCCACTGATTGAGCCACCTGTGCTGAAGAAGGGACATCCTTAAAGCTTGGCCTGTTGGTGGCCCTTAAGGACTGGAGCTGGCCACTCGTGTGCTAGTGTGTGCATGTTGCTTCATATACTCAGCAATGTACCAAGATTTTATATATTTGAAATTGTTCGTCTAAATGTCAGTGCTAAAAAGTAATACAACCCTTCATAAGAGTTTGTTGTATGTATCAAGACTTCATACTGTACATATGACGCATTATTTATTGCTATAAAGGAACCGTTTCCCCTACAACAAAACATTTGTTTAACTCCTCGCCCCTATTTGTCTGATTGTTAACAGAGGTCCACTGAGCTAAATCGCAATCTTCAGCACTGGGGACAGCCTGGTTCCTGAGATACATACCTGAAAATGTAGGGCTGGTACAGTCCCCTCCAGGGGAAATAAAATATTGGTTTCACAAGCTGCAATGTCCTTTGTCGCAGCTTAGTACAGTAATGGACCTAGTTTATATACCTACTTATTTAACCACTTAAATATTTGCATGCATAAAGTGCATAAAACCATCCACCAGCCATCACTGGGCACTTTTCGCACTGAAAATACACACATAATTGACATTTTATTGATAATATTATGTGCATCGGGAATGGAGAAAAAAAGAAATTAGAAATTACATTGCATTTTGGTGTACTCATTTATTTTATATAAATTAAAATGATTGTGATTTTGCTGAATCCTCTCCTAAAAATATATTGCAACCTTGAAAAGTCATGTTTAAGATCATCTATTGTATGTAGGATTTCCATGTTGTTGCTGGAGGTTTGGAGTGCATCCGGACCACTTGCCTCCCCCCCCCCCCCCCCCAATAAAACATCTTTAAGAGATTAACATAAAATAAATCATAAACATACAATTATACAGTACCAGAACACAAATATAATGCATCCATGTTAAGAAATACTCTGGGCATTTCTATACAAAGACAATATAGGACTTCCTAGAATATCTTACACAAAAATATATGGAACTGTACACGGCAACCTGTTATTTACTCCCAGGGGGAGAGTGTATCGGAATTTAAGGTTCATCATCCTTCCCTTGAAAAGGACCAAAGAAGAAAGTGATTGTGACCCTACTGGATTAAAGGGGGATTAAGATGGACTGTTGAACACCTATAACAGAGACTGAGAATGACTTGGTGTGTTGCATTCCTGCACAAAAGGGGTTTGTTTTAAGTATGTCCAGACCATATGGGACTACAGGTCAAGAAGCTCTAAAGATGAATACAGAATGTAAGTAAATCTCCATAGAAGCAAAATTTATCTCAATTGCCCCCCTTATACAGTACTGTATGTCAAATACATGATTTGGTTACCAGCTGTAGACAATGGATACAAAAGAAAGAAGATGTCCTTCTTATATATTTTATGTATAAATGTACAGTATATTTTTTATTTATATAGTCAGTTCTTTACAAAAGAGACAATACCGTACAGGGAATTATAATGCATGTCTTAAGACAGGCCTGCAACCCTGCTTTTCACCATTATCTCCCAGCATACAATACTTCCACTGCAGCTAGGGATTCTGGGCAGTGACATGCCAATGAGCGCGCAGTGTAACCTTTTGCTTCAAATCCATGTTATCACAAAGGAATGCTTCAAATCCATGTTATCACAAAGGAATGCAGAAGATAAAGAATTTGTGGAAAATTGATCACAGAAGATAACGCCAAGGAGATAGTATGTGCAAGAATGAAATCAGGATAATGCTTTTTCAAGTATAAACTGTATATACACTAGTGCTTTGGGAGAGTCTTTGTCTAGACCAGGGTGCATGTTCTCGACACACTGAGGCCACACCGTACTATTAATCCTAATGGTGTGCTGTACTTTGGGAAACGTCTTCTTGTCAGACTCCCTTTACATGAGGGACAGTAGCCCTGAGTCTTGGCAAATGAAATATACTTAATAAAATTAAATACTTTAAGAGGTGAGTTTTAAGGTTTGACTTAAAGATGGGGAGAGAAGGTGCTTGGCATATACAGAATGAGAGGGAGTTCCACAGATAAGGGGCAGTGAAGTAAAAAGGTTTAAGGCGAGAGAGAGTAGTAGAGGTCAAAGGGGGAGAAGAGACAGTTATGAGCAAATGCAGGAAACGAGCAGGAACATGATGAGAGATCAAAGCTGATATATAGGGAAGAGCAGATGAGTGGGGCGCTTTGAAGGTAAGGAGGAGAACTTTGTAGGTGATCCAATACTTTATGGTAAGCTAGGAGAATAATTTAAGGAGGAGTTGAGTAGGAGTTTACTGCTAGAAAGTGAAATTATTCTAGTAGCAGAATTTGGGATAGATTGCAAAGGAGAAAGTTGTGAGGAATGGAGTTCTGTTAGCCGAATATTACAATAATCAAGACAGAAGAGGATAAGGGCATGCATTATAGTTTTAGCAGTAGATTTATAGAGGAAAGGGCAGATATTGTCAATGTTATAGAGGAATAAGCAACATGTTTTAGCCATAGTGTTAACGGAGACAGAATAGATAATAGTACAATTTACTGTGATTGAAAATGGGGATATAATTCCGGAATTAGAAGGAAATATGAGAAGTTCAGTTTTAGACATTAAGGGGCCGATGCTATAAGCCTTCAAAAAAAAAATCGCCGGGCTGTTTAATCGCTAGTTTTATGAGCGTTGCTATCATGGTATTCAGAAAGCCACGATTACCTGTGATAGCAAAATTCCCAAAACGGGTGAGTAGCCGGCAGCGTGATGATCACCTCTCTGTAAAGGGCTCACCCAGCTATTTATTTCAGCTACAGAGAGAGCCGCCTCTCCCGGCACATATCTCGATAGCGATCAAAAGTTTTTAATATACATTTGAATACTAGTGTAGATGAGCAGGGGGTCTCCGGAACAGAACCATATTGATTTGAGGTCCGGGAACCCCCTGTTTCCCAAGATACATGCCCCGTAAAGGGGTGCCAGTATCTCCTATGCATTTTATTCCAATGGTCAAGTGACATGGGACATTTAAATGCATAGGAGATATGGGCAACCCATAACGGGGCCTGTATCTCTGAAGCGGGAGTCCCCGGACCTCAAATCAACGCGGTTCTGCTCCAGAGAGCCCCTGCTCATGTACACTAGTATTAAAATTTAAATTAGGAAAGCTTTATTACCTTACCAGCTAGCCGCTAAGGCAATGAAGGGGTTAACACGCAGGATCCTATTTCTTTGGGCAGAGAGGGTGGATAAGGGGGTAGTAGTCCCAGGGTGGGTGATTAGGCCTGCTTGGAAGGTTGCGGGAGGAGTTAACCCCTTCACTACCATAGAGATGAGAACCGCTATGGTAATAAAGGGGTTAACCAGTTTTATGTATTTGCTTGCCCATTGACTGATAATGTACTAAACTGTGCCCCTATAGGGTACAGATAAATACAGTGACAGCCAATGCATTTTTTGGCAAATGCTTCTTTTCTATTGATTGTTATTTTTTCGATTTCTCTTTATTGTTTGGATTAAATTGTTTGGAATTTGGATGGCTTGTTTTTAGTACATTTTAGGATTGGTTAGCATTTTAAATTAATTATTTGTTTTGGCTACTGGTTTAAATTCATTAATTGTTTTGTTGGCTAGTGTTTAAAATTAATTAATTGTTTTGTTGGTTAGTGCTTTTATTTCTTGAATTGATTGGTTGGTTAGTGCTTTTATTTATTTATTTATTTAATTGGTTGGCTAGTGATTTTATTTCTTTAATTGGTTGGCTAGTTCTTTTATTTATTTAATTGGGGTGTTTAGGTGCTTGTATATATATTTTATTATTGTGTATTTTTACCTTCATGCTTTTTTATTAGGGTGACTGCTGCAGGTATAGTGGCTTATCATGCCCATATTATATGGGTATGATGTACCACTATGCCAATCAATGGGTAAAGGTTGGGTATAGTGGTCCTGGTGTGTGTGGTTAGGCCTCCCGTGTGGGTAGGGGAGGAGGGGGGATAACCCCTTAATTACTATAGCTGTTATTAACCGCTAAGGTGACTAAGGGGTTATGGTCAATTAGATTGTATTGTTTCTTGTATTGTTGCTGGCATTGGAGGACATGGACCTGGAGTATGCAGACGAGGATGCCCTTCATGATGGCAGGGTAAATTGAACATTTTATTTACTTTGTTAATGCTGGCTGGCTAATGTTTGATGGGGGTAAGGTGGGTATTAAGAATTAGGTATTATGTTAAGGTGGGTATTAGGGTTGTTGTGTGTATTTTTATTTATTGTGGGTAGAGGGATTGGGTGAAGGGGGTAGTAGCCCCAAGGATGGATGTTTAGGCCTGCTGGGTGGTAGCTGGAGGGGTTAACCCCTTCATTACCTTGGCAGTTGTGGCGGGAGGGGCGTAACCAGGCTACACAATAAAGTTTTAAGACCATCTCGCTACCCTGAAACCGTGGGGTCCCTGGCAGCTACATAGCAACATAAACCAGGGACCAGGGATTATACATGTGGAAAATAAAGTGACTCCTGCTTTTCCTGTTCCCTTTCCCCTAGAAACGTGAAACTTCTTGTGTGTAAGTTTTCTGTGGGATATTTGGGTTGAATTGCAATTATTTTGTTTGCAGGAGTTCAGGGGCCAAAGATACCAGTAGTCCCCTAATTCTCCCCGAAGCTTACCGGCAAATAGTACCTGCACGAGTGGAATTACACCGGTTCTGCCCAGTGTTCCCCAGACTCCTGGTTTTCGAGCCCAGATATCCCAGATCCATCTCCCGCACAGATAAGAGTCTCCCCAAGAGATATTGTATAATAAAACATATTTTATTAGGAGTTGTGAATTTACTATAAATGTCTATTCAGCCAGCCCGGGCATATACAAAGGTGCTGGGAAGTCTGGATAACCATTGTACTTCAAAGGGGAGTTTGGATTTTGAGAGGTGCCAGGGTGCTAAGTGGCTGGGGCAGGGCGGAGTACTGAGTCCGGAGAAAAGAGACCCCCTGCGGGGAGGACCCTCTGGTCTGCCAGACTCAGTGGAGCCTGCCCAGTAGGTGGCAATGGGTTGACTGGGGGAAGTGGCAGAATATTGGCACGTTTCCCATTGGTCAATTTGTATGTCCCGCCCACGGGGCATCCCGAGCCGTCTTGGCACGCCCCCTCCTCTTACATCATCCAAAGGACAAGCCCCTATTCCTATTGGCTGGCGGGGAGGAATTCCCACAAACTGATTGGTTGCTCCTTTTCCCTCCATTCTGAACATAGCTCAGTGGAGGGTATATAAGGAGAAGCCCCAGTCAGAGAACCAGAGCATCTTGTGGGTTGAGTCGATGACGCTAGGGCGGGCTTTTCAAAGTAGCTCAGTTCGAAATAGAAGTGCAACCGACTACGTTTTGAAGCTAGGAAAAGTCAGACGCAGTCCAAATCCAAGTCCAAGTTCTCATTTTGGAACTGTAAGAGATGTGAGCAGAGGTACATATAATGGAGACCGATTTGGGTGAAAATTATATCTTGACTTTATTGAGCCTGTTCCTTTATCCAGGCAAAACATACAAAAATAACCAAATAACAAACCCCTATCCCTTTGTAAGAGCTAACTTACTCCCCCAGATCCTATCTGCAGGACTGGAGGGATATTCCCATTACCTGCCTAGCACCCAAAAGTCTCAGGCAGTACCGTAAGAAGTGGCCCTCCATGTCACTCTCTGGCAGGTTACTGGGTCCTCTGTGTCCAGGAAATATAGGTCTCTGGGGGTCTGGATGTCTTGATATCAGCACACCTTTGTGCTCAATACAGTGTATGTGAGCAGTCTTCTCTGCTTTCCTAAGTCAGCCCAATTGTAAGCTAAGGAATCCCTCTCCTGTTTCTCACATCAGGCTTTTTATAAGAATCCTAATCAGCCAGGTGGAGTCTGGTTGATTGCCTGTGTGCAATTAACCAGCACACTGCTGGATTTAGAAGCAGTTTCTCTCAAACAGTGATAAGTCCCATGTAGCGGTCGCGGCTAGGAACTGAAGCCAAAAAGAGTACCAGGACGCTCCCGGGTATATATCCTGGTTAGGGTAAGCCCTCCGAAGAGGGTGCCCTGCACCAATTTTAGCCCAGATTTCACCCCCAGCGCCCCAGTAAGTGTGTATATTTCCTGTATCTTTGTATTTCACTGTGTGTACACGGGTTTACCTGAATGAACCTAATTTTATTCCACTACTGTGTTTTACCTAGTGAATGATCCCGGTATAAATTTGTTAAAGGTCCTGGTCTCCCGTGACAGCGGTATTAACCACTAAGTAATGAAGGTTTTAACTCCACCTGCAACCCCCACACAGGGCCTAAACACCCACCAAGGGCAAATACCACCTTCACCCACTCCCGCTTCCCACAATAAACCTGGCACCGGTAGTTAACACCTTCATTGACTTAGAGATTAGCCGCTAAGGTAATGTAGATGCCTGTAAATGCATTTTTATTGCATGGGATTCATGCTGGGGGCCTCCGTTGCTGATATTAATGGGTATCAGCTCCGGAGACTCCCGGCATCAATCCAAGGCAGGACAAATGCATTTTTTTTCTATGTCCTTTCTCGCCGCCATATCGGTAGGTTCTCATCACCTTCACGCCATCTTTTCCTGGCAGGAGGATTTTCAGAGGAGATCGCCATTCTAGAGCCTCGATTAGCCCCGATAACATACTCGAGGCTACTCGAATTGCACGAATATGAAAATCTGTTGATAAGTGGCTTATCGTGGTTCGCCTGGCGATTTTTGTTTTTGGAGACAAAAAAATGCAGAAAAGGCCTTTTATTTGCCTCTTATCGAGGCTTACTGAATAGCAGTAGGCCTTTTTGGCGAAAAGGCCTCGATAAGTGGCTTATCGAGGCTTATAGCATAGGCCCCTAAGTTTAAGGTGATGGAGCACCGTACGCGAGGATCTAGCCAGGAGGCAATCAGAGACTTGGATCTGGAATGCATGTATGAGGTGGATAGATATATGTGTGTCATTTGCATAGAAATGATAACTAAACCAAAATAGTTGATGAGGTCAGGTCACCATCATCAGGGGATGAAGACATGTTAGGAGAAAGAGACAGTAAGAGGCTTGGTTACAAATACCAAGAGTGTAAAATATTAAGGAGAAGAAAGTGATCAACAGTATCAAAAGCAGCAAAACTTAATTGGGATTAAGAAAGTTTATCATACAGGAGAACACAAGACATTCTAGCAGTTTGGGGGGGAAAATCAGGGGGTACAGGACACGGTTAGTAAGGTATGGTTGAGGGGAAGTGCCAATGGACAGGGAGGAGTTGAAGATGTACTGTAGGCGAGGGTGGGGATTATGAGAGGAGCAAGAATTCTGATGAGTGAGGGAATGAGATCAAAATGGCATGTGGTAGAGGGAGAAGAGAAAATCAGTTTAGGAACTTCCAACTCTAACAGGAGAAAAGGAATCAAGACTGGAAGAAGGAAGTAAAAGTAGAAGCGGAGAGGAGGGATAAGAGACCGAAATAATCTCATTGTAGATAGCATCCACTTTTCCATTAAAGTGGTCAGCAAAGATTTGAGGAGAGGTGAAGGAAGGAAGGAAGGAAGGGAAGTGGAAGGAGAAGGAAAAGGTTGGAGGAGAGAGTCAAATACACATGGCATTGATTGGATTTGTGTGTGTTGATGAGTGAGAAGTAGTGTTGTTTGACCTTAGTGAGAGCCAGCAGCGGATTTCAAAATCCGCCGCCCCATGGCACATGCTTGTGTCTGCCGCCTCATTTCAGCCGCCCTCCTGCTCCTTTGGAATCCCAGAAAGAAATGAAGCTACAGATGTCATCAACGTGACGTCGCACGGCGGCGCTTTACCATGGAAACGCGACGTCATGATGTCATTTGACATGGTAATGTGACGTCACATTGGGACGTCCGCAGCATCAATTGACGCTGTGGATTCCAAAGGAGCAGGGGGGCAGCAGAAAGGAGACGACAGGCACAAGCATGTGCCTTCCCATTAGGTCCGATAGGTCAGAGAGCGCGGCAAAATTATATGGGGGTGGAAATTTTGCCACCCCAAAATGTTGCCACCTTAGGCCCCAGCCTAATGAGCCTAATGGGAAATCTGACACTGGTGAGAGCAGAGTTATAACAGGAGAGGAGACATTTGTAGTGTAGAAAATCAGGCAGAGTGTGAGATTTCCTCCATACTGTAGGCATTCAGAGGATTGAGTGCAAGCAGGGCCGCTGACAGATTTCCCAAGGCACAGGGCTAGAGTTAAGTACGGGCCCACACACCCCCTCTGCGGTATTACGAGGCCCCCCCCCCCCATTTTCACACCTCCCATCTATTTCCCACCCTCTTCAATTTATTTCCCTCCACTTCGTCTCACTCCCTCTTCCTCACTCACCCCCTCTCACCTTGCATGTATTTCTCTCCCCTGCATCTCACTCTCCCTCTTTTCTTCACTCCCTCGCCCCTCTCTCTTGCCCCCACCTTCCATCAATTACCCCACTCTCACTCAATCAGTTCCCCCCCACAAAACACATACTAAAAAATCCCACCCCCTAAATACATATAACCCCATCTCCAATATATAATAAAAATACACATTAATTTCAGCCTCTGGTATCCCCTTATTCCTGAGTTACTTGCTCCAGTATGGGGTGCCGGTATCTTTAATTTTTTTTTACTTTATTACAAAATAAACACTAGAAATAAACCCATTGAGTGTGGTTACCTATGTCCTCATCGGGGTCACAGATTTGCACCCAATGGGCCACCTAACAAATTTAAATTACAAAACAAAAAACACATTACAATAAAATGAAAATAAACAGTAGCCAAAAAAGGCATTGATTGTCAATATAGCTATCTATGCCCTCAACAGGGGCATAGATCGCCATATTGGCAAAGAATGGGCCTATAAAAAAAAATACACAATTAAATAAAATACAATCAAAGAGTTTCTTACCCTTACGGTATGAAGGTTCAGCTTATCCAACTGCAGCACTAACAACTCTTGACCCACAAAGCAATGATCCTCAAGTACAGCATGAGTCGCATAAGTCCACGGTTCTCAGTTGCTTGAAGAGGAGTCACTGGTGAGTAGATCTTCTTTATTTTCTTCTTACAGTATCTTCCTTCTTCTCTTGAACAGGTCCAGGAGATATTCACTCGCCATCTTCTTTCTGTCAAATGAGACGTAACAGGCCTTATATAAGGCCTGTGATGTTCAATTTGACAGACCGATGATACATCCACCAATCAGATTGGTGGATGTACCCTGTGTCTGGGCATCAGGTTTGGCAAAGAATTACTTTTCTACCAAACTTGATGGAATCACATGGTAGATCCACCAATCCGATTGGTGGATGTACCATGTGATGCCTTTCCTATTTTGGAGTTCTGTAATGTCACCTTAATGGGAGAGAAGCCATTCAATCAGCGATATGCTTTCCTCCCTTTAATGTGACTTCGCATCACCCAAAAAAGGAAGGCATCACATGGTACATACATTGGATGTGTCAGTCAAATAAGACGTCACAGGCCTTATAAAAGGCCTATCACATCCCATTTGACAGGCAGAAGACAAGGAAACAACATCTCCTGGACCTACTCAAGAAAGAATAGAAGAAAGAAGAGAAGAAGATCTACTCACTTATAACTCCTTGTGACAGTGAGGGGGTACCCAGGCCAGTAAATAAATGCCCAGCTGGGTGCCCCTGGGTCATATTGGGAAAATATAGTGTCAGCTCTGCAGCCCAGTAATGGCTGCAACCCTGTAAATGTGTTAGAATTGGCTGTGTGTGTCCTGCGAGGCATAAGGGGACCACGTCACTACCAGGAATTAAACTACAGTAGAGGCAACGTTTATTCTGACATTTGCTATAAACTAGCCGGGTTACATTCTGGGTATGTGCTGGGTATGTTCTGGGCTAGTTTGAGGCACATTTAAGGCATTTCTGCATTGACTAACGACCCATAGGATTAACACAGCAGGGATCCCTGCCAGTCCAATGCAGTTTGAATGGGACTGCCAGGGACCCCCCGCTGTTAATCTGATAGGCCATTAATCAATGCAGAAATGCTGGGGCTAGTTTAAGAAAAGTTTAAGGCATGTATTCAGAATGTACCTGGGTGTACCTGGGTCTTTTGGGGAATTGCCACTGGTTTTTGTTAGAATAATCGCTGCCTCTACTGTATGTAAGTATTGTAACAAGTGATGTATCAATTATGAACATTGTAACAGTGTTTCCCCGCAGACCGCAGAAAGGAAAAAAGGTTTTAAATGCCGGTAGCCTCGCGCATAGCACATAAGCAATAAGCTAACTTTGGCTAGGAATGTCCTAGCGCTTTGAATTTTGCTGTGCGTGCTGGGGCTATATCATTAAAACGGTTATATTTTACTTTTTATAAACTTTTATGAAAAGACATGAATGAAAGTCCCCATCTTTTAAGTGTATTAATATTGCAAGAGCAAGGGAGTTTTCCTTTAAGCAGGCGGAGTGGCGGAAACACTTTATTCACAAGTAGAGTGATCAAATGGTATATGGCAGGATATCCCTGCAAGTGAGTCATGCATAATTTAACCCCGGACTTCTAAGGCACCCTGCAAGGATGGTCCCAGAATGTCTGACCATCCGAAGTTAACAAAAGAACTGACATGTTAAAGTGCTAAGAGGAGACGGGGAGATGTAAACAGCTTTCTACTAGCAGATGTCCGGGGGAGGGAGACAAGATGTCGCCTGGGAAGTGGTCTTGGTTAGGTATGATAAGCAGGACAGGTGCGAAGTCCGCGCATGCCCGTAGCATACCTTGAAGCCCCTTTGCCCGGTTCCATGAAGATCTGGCAACCTTGCCATAGTTGGGAAGTTTAGTTCTCATGCCACGATTCGCTGCAGAGTGTACAGATATGACTTTGGTGCTTTTAATAGTCTGGGCAGCCAATCGGGAGTTAGATTAATCTGAGCTGGATTTGAAACTATCACATCGTAACCTAAGTCGATAGCTCGTAAGAACTAGGGAATCCAGAACCAATCCTACGGCGGGAAAACGAACGGAGTACTTTCGGCGGAGAAAAAGTGGTTGCGAGCGGCGCCACTAGCCAAAAAGTATTTTGCGGCTGTGTTTGCGCACCAACCCCGCTCCTGGGAATTGGTGCCAAGAGACTTTGTTTCTGGGAATTTCTTTCCAGGAACATTTTATTTTGTTTTGCCCCATCCCATTAAGTGTTAATTCGTATTATTTCGTAAATCAAGCTGTGTATGTTCATGTTGTAAATAAACCACAATTTATTTTATCTCTCGCTTTGCTCTAAGGATCCGGGTAATTTTGGTGCTAAAAGTTCTGGTCTCTCGTGACACTCCTATTCAAGCAACTAATGATTGTGGACTTATGCACATCATGCTGTTCTTCAAGCTGAGGACCATTGCTTCGTGGGTCAGGAGTTGTTGGTGCCACAGTTGGATGAAGAGAATGAAAGCCTTCATCCCGGCAACAGTAAGAGCCACATTTATTCTTTTTTATTTAATTCTGATTTTTTTTTAGGGTGTCCATTGTTTGCTAATGTGACTATCTATGCCCATTGAGGGCATAGGTAACCATAGTGATAATCAATGCATTTTTGGGCTACTCTTTAGTTTAATTGTATTGTAATGTGTTGTTTATTGTAATGTCTTTTTTTATGTGCCCTTTGCCATTGAGGTCATACAGTAGGTAACCACTGTAACAATCAATGGGTTTCTTAGCAAGTGTTATTTTTATAATGTATTGTGTATTTTATTTCATTTGTATTTTTCATTTAGGCATCACAAATGGGCAAAAGCGCTATTAGTCATATTTGGCTACTAGGGCTTTTGCCCATTTGTGTGTGTGGTTATGGGGTTAGAGCGGGTGGGGGATAGGGGTATTTGTTCTGGGGAGGGCTAACCCCTTAATTACCATAGTGGTTACTACCTGATAAGGTAATGAAGGGGTTACTGGCAAGTAGTTACTGTCATTTTTTTAATGCAAATGTTGGTGCCACAGAAGAGGAGAAGAATGAGGACGGCCTTCATCCTAGCAGGGGTAAGTACAACTTTTATTTACTATATAGTAAGGTGGCTGGCTATTGATTTAATTTGAATGGGCAAAAGTACTATTAGCCATATATGACTAATATGGCTTTTGACCATTACTGTATGTGGTGCTGCTGGTAGAGGGGGTTGGTGAAGGGGGTAATTGCCCCAGGGTGAGTGGTTAGGCCTTGTGGGAGGAATTAACCCCTTAAATTACCTTAGTGGTTGTAACCGCTATGGCAAGGGAAGGGTTCACTCCTCCCGGGAGGCCAAACCACCCACCCTGGGGCAACTATGAAGGTGATATTTGGCCCGTGTGGGTGGTAAGGCCTACCAGGTGGGTAGCGGGAGGGTTAACACCTTAATTACCTTAGCGGTAGTAATTACTAAGGTAATGAAGTGTTAACCCCTCCTGGAACTCTCCCATGAGGTCTAAACACCCATCCTGGGGCAATTACAAGCTTCACCTACCCCTTATACCACCAAAAAAGGGCACTTATTTAATCCCTTCATTACCTTAGCGGTTTTCTGGGCTGTAATTTAATTTTTATTACATAGTATTGAAACTAGGGTCTCCGTATCTGAAAGTAATGCTGTTCAGCGCCGGAGACCCACAACTTAAATCCTATCATATCGAAGTTACTTGAATTACAGTTGCTGCCAAAAAATGTGAGCTTGGGAATATTTGGAGCTACCGCACGGCTTGTCAGAGCCAGAGTGCGAACACTCATTAAAAAGTCATTTTTTCTCTAAGCTTTATGAATAGCTACACATGCAAAAACACTTGGAAATTGCACTGTCCCACTAACGCACGCGTTACGTCACTTATCGAAGTTACTTTGGTGTTTCCTTGGGCCTTGGTGTAGTGAAAAAGACTACACTTAGGTCAAAACGGTCGTTGTGTATGGCGCAATAAATTTGATACTTTTGCAAATCCGTGGAGCGCTGGATCCTTCCCTTTCACAGTTCAAGCTTGGATATTTGTGACAGGTATCCCTTTGAACCAGCAGCACCGGTAATACTGTTTTGTTTATATGACTTATGGTGTGCTGCATATCACTGTTCATTTGACTTGTCTCACTCATGACACAACTATAATCCTAATTCAAACACTTATCTTGTCCAACTTTGACTCCTGCAACCTTCTCCTAGCTAGCATTTCCCTTGTTAGCGTGTCCTAACTCCAATCCATCCAAAATGCATCTGCCAGATTCCTCTACCTCACTCACAACTCCACTTCTGCTGAGACACTATGTAAATCCACCATGCAAAAGCCGCTGGCTTCCCATATCTTCTAGAATCAAATTTAAAACTGACTTATGAAGCTCTCAACACTGCCCACCGTTATATCACAGCATTCCTCACCAAATACATGCCTAAATGTCCCCTATGTTCTGCCCATAAAACCACCTTTCCTTATACAGTACCTTATTACCTCCTCTCACACGCATCTACAAGACTTCACCCATGCTATACCCTCTCTCTGGAATTCCTTACCATGTACCATCAGACTCTCCCACAGCTTTCAGACATTTAACAAAATCACCTTTTTAAGGAAGCCTATTTGGCAAACCCCTTACATTCCCTCCCACCCTCCTCACCCCCAAGCCTATTGGTATCAGCTGTGTATCTGGACACCTCACTATCTCACACCCTATAACATCCTTACCCCTGAAACTTAATGGGACCAGTTTTGTGGCTGAAACATACTCCATCCCTCAATGGGCAACCCCACTGCCTTTTTTTTTCAACATTGCCTCTTATTCCCTGTAGATGGACGTTCACAGAATTACACAATTGGAGACTTTATAAGGTGAAATTATAACGGGGCTTTATTGTGCCTTTTCCCTAACATTAGGAAACCATCCAAACAAGGGGGAAACACAGCTTCTATTCACTTGGGAGTGGTTCTAATGAAATACCATGCAATCCACAACTCCCTTAGTTAAGCAATGTCTCCCAGCCCCAAACACATAGCATGAAATAAGCAGATATACGAAGTCTCTTAAGAATGAAAGTCTTATCTGTTCCTTGGAGGGAAACTCTCCTCTTTTCCTGGTTCAGCTCCCTTCCCTCAGGGTGTGTCAGCATTCAGGTTTAGACGTCTTATTTGTCAGCTCCAGAGATCTGTGTTCTCTTGGTCAGTCTCCCCTGGGAGACTCAAGAACCTCTGTCTCCAAAGTTCAGCTCACACGTGAGCTAAGGAGTCACTTCCTGTCTCACAAGACAGGCTTTTTTAAGCCATCTAAATCAAGCAGGTGGTGTTAGTTAATTGCCTACCAGTAGTTAACCACCACACTGCTGGATTTGAGGCACATTTGTGAATAGGGATAAGTCCCCTGTTACATTCCCTCTAGAGTGTAAGCTCTCATAAGCAGGGTCATCATTACCTTCTGTAATCTTTTTGAACTTGTTTTTCCTTATTTGTATGTCATTCTGTTTTTGTAAGAAGTTGGTGCTTTACAAATAAGCGATAATAATAAGAGTCTGTTTATAAAGGGCAATTTGTAGCCCAAAATGTAGAGTCTAAAACACTAAGGACAAGGTGGCTAACCCGTGGCCCGCTGGCCTCATGCACCCCTTCAGTACTTCATGTGCAGCCCCCGAAGAAAATAAAAAAAGCTGGGGCTCCGATTGCAGACATTGTAGAGGGACTATAGTGACATGGGAGAGGAGAAACCAGAGCGCCCCCTAACCAGCTCCTCTCCTGAGCTCCTATGGACCAGCGACCCCTGCTTGACTCCCAAGCAGCACTTGGTGAGTGTACACTTTGCTGAGAGCTCAATGTGCTGCTTGCTGTGGTAACTGGAGAAAAATGTAGGGACAATAACCCCACGCCCACCTTGTCCCCCACTGCCTTCCCTTTCTTTCCTGTAACCCCATTGTCACCCTGTCACCCCAACTTCAATATCACTCTCTTGTGGACCATTTCCCCACTGTCACCCCCTTGTCCACTGTCACCCCTGGTTCCAGCTGTCTCCACCATCCCCCAAACTGCCTCCCCTGTCCCCCCAACTGCCTTCCCCATCACCCCCTTGTCCCCTACTGCCATATCACTCCCTCATCCCCAGCCCCCATGTGTCACCCCCTACCCATGTGTCACCCCTCTTTCCTTCCTCCCCATGTGTCACCCCCTCTTTCCTCCCTTCCCATGTGTCACCCCCTCTTTCCTCCCGTCCCCATGTTTCACCCGCTCCCATGTGTCAACCCCTCTTTCCTCCCTCCTGATGTGTCATCCCCTCTGCCCCCCTTCCCTTCCCACTTGTCAGATTATACTCTGTTAAAGTGTAGTACTGTTGGCTACATAATTTGTGTCAGTGTATAGTGCCGTCAGGTTATACTCAGCACTAGTTCAGTATATGAAGATAATGTGTGCTCTAACAGTCCAGAAAAATTATTATATTCATCGATAATAAGAATAACACATACTGTATGGCTCAGTTGTGGAGTGGGTAAACTACTGGGTGAGTGGAATATCACACTGGAAGCATGAATATCCTGAAGGCAACAGAAAAAATATGTAAAAACACACTTCGCTGTACCTCATTGGAAATAGCTGTATAATAAATCAAGAACTCACTCCAATAGGAAGTAAGGAAGATGATCCATAGTCATGAAGTGTCAGAAAATCTTACCCACTCCTAGAGCTTGTAGTGATCCAGATGGCGTCCAGCCGCTTGTTGAGTTTCAGACAATCCAGAAAATATGCAAATAAATGCACAAAGCAGCGCACTGCCCAGGAACACAGGTGTACAAAAATGAAAAAATGATTTATTGTCAGTGTAAGGGATCGGGGACACGCTCCCTACAGTGGGTCCCCGTCACCCCGGCTCCCAGCACGGCCGCACATTCCATGCTGTCACCCCGCCGGCTCCTTACCCGCTCTGGTCGGGCGCCGCTCCTATCCTCCGCGGTGCACGCCGCCTCCGCCCACACGCTGTCGGGACGCAAGCGCAGGAGTCTTACAGGGCGCGCACGCACCCGTTCTCTTCTACACTCCTCCTGCAACCCTGGCTCCACCTCCCATCAGCTGGAGGCTATTTCCACCATTGACTCCCACGCCAGGCATCTGAGCCTATCCCTGGGGCCGCTCAGTCAGGCCCCCGCTCCACCTCTTGCTCCCATTGGCTCTCCTACATTTATAGTCCCAGTCTGCCCTCTCCTTCCTCGCTCTGCATAGTTTTCCTGTGGCTCTTGTAGTACGGAGGTCTATGCCTGGCTCTCCTGTGTTTTGAAGCTTTCGCTCCAGTCCCAGCCCTCATTTGATACCCTTGGATTTGATCTCGGCTCTCGTTAGACTTCGTGTACCGCGCTACCCCCTGGACTCGGCTTTGGATCTCACTACGCTGCTCTCCCCTGTCCTTGACCTACGGCTTTCGGATCTATACCTTCGGACCTCTGGCGCCCCCGATGCGTCAAGTATCTGGCTAACACTTTCTCACCAGACCCAGCAACGCACATTACCACACTCCGGGCATGCCCTCACTGCTGTGGGTGCGTGTTATACCCTTACCCACCTCAGTACTGGGGACTGGCCAGGTCTGCGGGCAGTTCAGCGTTACAGTCAGTCAAACAATTTAAATATGTGAGTTCTTTGTGTTTTTGTATGGGTGTCTTTTTTGAACACTAGAGGGATCTGGAGTACACTACGAGCTAGTCTCTATGTTAAGACGTCATTCTGCACAATGTTGATGATCTAGAGGGAAAGGGGGAGGAGCGAGTATCACTCGTTAACCTCACCCCTAATAGAGGTTTGAGATAAGAGTCTGTGGGGTTACCTGGGCAACACCCCGATGAGGTTTTTGGTTGCTGGGGGCGTAGCACCGCCCGACCTCAATGAGCAGGGATTAGGATGCACTATTAGTGCGTAGCGAGTCTACGTCGGCGGTAGGAAAGGGGGTGTGTCTCCCCCACTAACCGGCAGCCTCGGGAGTTATTGGTTGTGACGTCACTAAGGGGCGTCGCAAGGAAGGAACTCCCAGACGTCCCCAGACGTGTGTGCCCATATAGAGGTATGCTAAGACACAGTGATGACGTCATAAACAAGCGTTCTTTGGCGCAAAATTGTATTAATTATTGCAGTGTATATAAAGGTCCCCTAGTGTGTTGTACCATACTCCTTGATAAAGCACCTTGTTGTGTGAAACACGTTGGAGGGTGCTTACCTCCCTGTTTGTCATATCTGACTGACAATAAATCATTTTTTCATTTTTGTACACCTGTGTCCCTGGGCAGTGCGCTGCTTTGTGCATTTATTTGCATATTTTCTGGATTGTCTTATACTCAGCACTATACTGTACACTGACACAGAGTATGTAGCCAGACGGCACTACACACGGACACAGAACATAATCTGATGGCACTATAACCTAACCCAGAATATAACCTGATGGCACTATACACTGACACAGTCAGGTTATGCTATGTCAGTGTATACATGTATTAATTTGAAAAAATTTATTGTAGCCCTTTGACAATGAGACTAGTAAATTGTGGCTCTAACTCCCAGTCAGGTTGGCCACCCCTGCACCAGGATGTCAGCCTAATATTTTTTTTTACAATTTGTGGTAAGATATTCACCTTTATATTGTTTAATTCTGTCACTTCTATATACACGTTGTAAATAATTTGTTTTGATAATTTGAGTCTCTGACTATGATCCCATTACAATTCTGTATTGGATTTAATATACCTTTTTGAACACCCTTGTTGGTGTCTTGGTATTTATTTGACCTTTAATTGCTCATTTTCTTTGATTGGGGTTAAAAAATACCCATTAATATCGTTGTATTATTTAAAGTTTATAAAAAAAAAATGCTTTTCAGAGTACATTGTCTTATAATTAACCCTTCAGTGCTGTAGGAACTTTAAATCTATCACAAATCCGGAGACAGCAACAAATCATTTTCTCCAGAGTGAACAAACACTGCTTTTGGCACTGAATCTGTAAATGATGAAACTGTTGATCAGTAACAGTACCTCCTCATCAGCAAGAGTACCTCCTGCATAAATGTTTAATACAGTATGGAATGTTGTAAGTGATACAAGATCCAACTAACTTTGATACAACAGATTATAGTAACCTAACATTTATCAAGGTTAAAAGATACGATTTACATCTGCAGGATACAGCAGAACCGTTATCTCTTAGATTAAGTAAATTACTATATAAATAAATATAAACAAATATATATATGTGAAACAAAAAAGGAAAAAAGAACCAGCGTTTCACTTGGAATAATATAGAAATGTCAGTGAAATTATCGTAACAAAGTATATAGGCGAAGAAATGTAGGTGGGACTATGAACATATGGGGGCTTATGCAGAGAGGATCGAAATGGAAATTGCGCCATCTTCTGGCCAAGAAACTCGCCAGAAAACCTTTTACTCCCGAGAAAATGGAGCGATTTTTAAAATCCGCCAGAACAGTTTTCTGAAGTGTAAAAGTCGCCAAACACGTGGCGAGAACCTGGAACTCACCATGCTAATATAGCGTGCAATTCCAGAAGGACCGAAGCACTGGAACGCGCCATTCTGCCCTATAATATGGCGTGTTCCAGGTCGCCAGAAAAAATTGGCAATTTGACTACCAATATTGGCAATCTGCTAAAAGAAGGTAAAGGCGCTTTCTGCATACGGCCATAATTTATGCCAAATCTGTGGCTATTTTATTGCCGTTTTCCCATTAAATCACGATCCTCTCTGCATAAGCCCCATGAAGCTCAAATAAAGATTTCCAAATCTAAATCTAAACAAATTAAACAAAAAATGAGTGCGAGTGTCCAAATGAGTATATTATTAGTATATAAGAGGGACATCCCTACATATATTATGCTACAATTCTTATATATAGATTCGCCGATTTAACTAATGAAAAAGAGAAAACAATAATTAATCATGATAATGAAAAACAAAAAATAATAAAAACAAATCAATAAATGGCACAGAGATAATGATTAGTTATTTACTGAGTGCAAAAGACATATATTTTGATGCGGCTCACAAAAAGGATCCGATTTCTCTCAAAATGATTGACTTGGAATATGTCTCACCTCTCTCATTGGGGGGTGAGCGATTCAAAATATTATGCAAGCGTGAGACTTATTGGATCTACCAGTTAGCTACGTTAGCGCCAGGTGGATTCAATGAGTCTCTAGATACGAGTACGATTGTGTTCTCTTTTCATTAGTTAAATCGGCGAATCTATATATAAGAATTGTAGCATAATATATGTAGGGATGTCCCTCTTCTCTGATTGGATATTGAATGTTAAGCAACCCGCCCCCTTTCTGTATATATTTATGTCTTAGTGAAGTTTCATTCATCCTTTGACAGTGAATCTGACGAAACGCGTCAGGAACGCAGCGACGGCGATACGTCATCATTGTGGGGCGGCTGGTCTGTGACGAGCTTCCTTCCCTGCTGCATGGAGCTCCAGTGTCGGTTCGGATGAGAACCTATCTGGTAGGAAGAGACTGACTACTCAGGACTTCCGCATTGATCGCTATCACCTCATCCACGAGGTCTGAAGTTTTGGACAAGCAGCTGACAGTGTTCGTTACATCTTTGCTGTGGAGGTTATATCTTGCTGTTCCCGTGGTGGTGATATTCAAATGCCTTTTTTACATTTTCGTTTATGAGTGAGCTTGTTTCCCTCTCCTTTATACTTTTATTAAATGTTACGCTTTTTACGCTATGGGCTGTGCGCTTTCTCTTTTTGTTTATATATATATATATACATATAATAAATTAAGTGATTTATTTAGTTCAACATTTCGGTCCACTTACTGGTCTTTTTTCAAGAACACATCCAGTTATTGGACAGAGACTGTTGAAAACATTGATATATGTATTAAGTATGGAGATCATTTCATTAATAATTAGGGGAAATCACCTGTACCCCCTCAAGATAAATCCTGGGTCTGTCTTCTGTGCTTTCTGGTGATCCTGCCTGCTTCATCGGGGCAGCCCTTCCATGACTAACTCTGTGAGGTGAGTGTAGGTTAGGGGTTTAGTGGTGGGGCATATTCCCATACTATGAGCAACCCTGTCCAGGTTCGCTGTTGTGTTGCTGCAAGGCATCTCAATTTGTTTGCACAAAATTTGTACCCCAGTGCGGTAATTTATTCCCACTGACTCCCGGGTATCTCTGCGAATCTGGACAGCGCGTCTGTGTCAATGTTCTGCCTCTCTGGTCCATATTTCAGGCTGAAATTGTACATGGTCAATGCAGCTAGCCACCTATGACCAGTGGCATCCAATTTAGCTGATGACAGGATATATGTGAGTGAGTCATTGTCGTGTGCACCACAAATGTTGCCATGTATAGGTAGTCATATAATTTGTCAACTACAGTACTACCAATTACAAGGGCAGAAACTCAAGCTTGTGCACCGGGTAATTCTTTTCCAATAGGACTAACCCATTGCTCACATATGATACAGGCCGAAGTCCCTCATAATGTTCCTGATATAATACAGCCCCTAATCCCTTTTGTGCGTCTGCAAATGCCAGTATTGGTGCATTAGGGAGCCAAGCCTTGATGGCTTTGAAGTCCTCATCGCACTTGGGAGTCCACATGGTTCAATCATCTTGAAATAATCCTGGCTGGTTGCTCCAGGGGTCATACTGGAACCTCAAGTTGGCGGGTAACCTTTGGTCAGTTGATTATTTGCTTGCCTATGACCGAGAATTTATTCACAAATGGCTTATAATATCTATAGAGCCCTAAGAATAATTGTAGCTCTGTCAAATGCCTGGGTCTGGGCCAGGATGAAAGAGCCTCTAATTTGGATGTATCCATAGCCATCCTTTCTTCAGACATGATGTGTCCCACATAAGAGATGGACGTTCGTCAGAACTGACATTTGTCCAGGTATAACTTCAGTCTGCGATCACTTAGCCGAACCAGTACCTTCATCATGCAGGCTTGTGCTCTTCCAAGGTTCTCCCACAGACTAATCTAATGATTGACCAAGTATATTAGCACCTTTAGCAAGTTCATGTCCCCCATGACTGGTTCCTTCAGTCTCTGGAAAGTGGCCGGGGCTCCTGACACTCCATAGGGCATGCATTCAAATTAATAGAACCCCAATGGGCAAAATAATGTTGTCTTCTCTTTGTCTTGTTCACACATGGGATTCTGATAGTTCCCGCAGTCCAATGCATCTTCTATATATGGCATGGCATGGTATATTGTTCAGGAGTGGTTGACTTGTTCAAGGTGCGGTATTCTCATGGTTCCACTTTTCTTTTGGGTCACAACTATGGGTGAAGCGTATGGACTGCTGAAATCCGAGATTATTATGTGCCCATCAATTCTTGCAGGTGATACCTCACATCCCCTACATCAACTGGGGACAATCTATCATAAAGCTGGGACCTTCTATGTCTTGCAAAATGGTCAAATTTTCATTTAATTTCTGTATACTTTCGGGGATACCTTGACTGGACGCAGACCCGTCTCTCTGACCTTTCCTTGGAGCCTTAAAACTCAGTAGTAGGCCTTAAAACACAGTGGATTAATGGTCAAGGTCTGATTATAGACACTCGCGCCTACTCTCTGGCACCATTTTGCTAGCTTCCCAAATATATTGACATTGGTCCAGATGATGGCTTCAGTCTCCAGCTTACTTCAAACACTTCGGGACATATTAAGGCAACCACCGTCAGGGGTCCAGATTTTCCCATAATCTTCTTTGGGAATTCCAGTTTCCCCACTTAATACCCAGGTATGGGTAGCTGAGACCCTAGACAACAAGCCCCTCAAGTGGCTGTAATGGCAAGTGCTTCAGGTGTTTATCATATTATGGCTTAAAGATAATTGATACTTGGATCCACTATCTCAAAGCATATCACATTTCTTCCCCTCTATCTTTGCTTCTACATGGGCCGATGGGCCAAGGAGGCCTTTAGGCAGGTGGGATAATTCCAGTTTGTTATCAGGGATAATCTTTGCAGAGTTCTTTTTTTTTTTTTTTTTACATTTCCCTGGTTAGACCCAGACCAGATGAATCTCTAAATCACATATTGCAGATTTTCTTATTTTCTACAATGCTTGGCATAGTACTGTATCCCACTTTGCCACACCTATAGCAGAAGTCAAAGTTAGTGTCCCTCACAATGGGGGGGTCTTGTTGTATTCATCCCCCTTCTAGTGGTCGTTTCGCTTCTGGAGATCCTCCTGGACCTTGTCTACGATAGTGTAATTGATGGGATTGCTAGGGCTAGCAACAAGGTCAAAACCAACAGTGATATTCCACATTTAATTTTCCCTCCCAGCAACACTGGTAGGCACACAAGCAGAATCAATATCTTCGTGACACAAACACAGTATATATGCAGTCTTAGTACTGTAACACAAAAATGTTTCCTTTTTTTCGGCCCCACTCTTGGACGGGCAGCTCCTAATACTTCATTGATAGTCACATTCTCGTCAAATCTAACACAGTCTCTGTTCTGGTCTTTGATTTAGGATAGTCCCTGGACCTACACTACGGGTGAAGGGTAGAATATATAGTGTACACTGTATAAGAAAAAAAATATAGGGAGTACCTGGATCTTAGCTCATATGTCAGCCCACTTACAGTGTGTAGATAAATAAACAGCCATCTTCAAATGTGGCATAAACTTTTCTTCTTATGTAGATAAGTGTAGATGTTCCCTCAGAATCAGAAAGATAAAGGAGACATAGTGCAATTCAAATAAAACACACTTCAGTAGAATAACATGTTCTTTAGGTACTCACACTCTGTACATGTATAATAAGCAGTAACAAGAGGGGGACACTATGCCAAAATCACCGGTGCGCAGTTCCAGGGTTCTGGATGCTTGTCCGGCTTCAGACCTGCAGTGCTCTGGTGGTAGGGGAGATATCCGTCTGCTTCTCTCCTTGTGGGTTTCCTTGGCATCTGACATCACAACCGTTACAATCGTCACTTACGGTATCGCCAGGGAACCTGCTACAAGTGCACAGTTTGTCCGGTGCTTCACCTGTTCTCTCTCCACACACTTAGATGTTATCTCAACACGTTTCACAGCTGAACGCTGCTTCCTCAGGAGAATATATGCCCAGACCATTCCTCTCTATCTATATATATCTCCCTTAGATTAATAACAAGATTGGAGCATGGTAATTAAAGTGCTAAATAGCTATATCACAGATCACAATACTGCTGCGGCTCATCTTATTCTAACACATCGCCGTTTTTTCCCTGGCTTTTTCCTGGAATGCGACGCACTTCACCTGGAGCATGCCGCATTCATTTTGCATTCTCAGCCACGGGTCATGCGCGGTTGACGCGCGGTTGATGCGTTTATTGAGAATGGTTCGGATTTAATAGGTTGCAATTCTTTGCGTGTCCGCCAGATGGCAGATATTCTTGAATTGTAATGCGCATGCGCTTCAGTAATGTGTCGACTTGCAGGTGTTTCGTTTAAAAAAGATACCACAGTGTGCTATTGTAACTTAGCCTTGAAACTGAAGGAAGGGGTTGCAAAAATGTATCAATTTAGGCTTTTCATATTAAAGAAAGACAAAGACCAGTTTCGGTTACAGTATTCTCCAGAGACCCGCCGACCCTCCATGAGTGTTCAAGTGCAGCCTGTTTTCCAAAAACCCGGTAGAAGTCACGCATATTTGATATGGGCCGCGATTAATGCAACAGAGGATAAGATGGCAACAGTTGTTCAAATTTATCAGTATTTTATCGAAAACTATGACTTGTACAAATTTTCAAACTTGCAATAAGGAAAAGGTTATGTAGCGATCCCTGTTTTTATCGTATTGAGCCACAATTTGTTGGAGGGTATTGGTGTGTATCACCGGCTTTTTCCTATATCTATGATCATGATGACGGCAAAAGGCGAAGGGTCGTGTTAAAACCAACTAAGAAACGACAGTCGCTGCCAAGCAATGCACCAGCACCGGCTTCCAATAACGGTCCCACCGTCAGTGACAAGCCTTGCTGTCTATCCAGAAAGCCTGAGCCGGATTTCGCGTGCAGTTTCGATCAAGCTTGCATATACCTAAGCAATTTCCAGCCTCATCAGCTGAGTACAGGTAGACTAGTCCCGATGCAAACTATCGACGTGGAAGATCAAGAACACTGGACTGGCAGTGGACAGGCGCCAGCGCCAGCTGAATGTGAAATTCTATGGTGAGTATTGTTGCCGTATTATTTTCTGTGGTTTTTTTTTTTTTTTGACAATACAGTATCAATATCGGTGCGATTCAAAAGTCAAGCGATTCTCCTGTAAGCAATATCATTGGCTGAGCGGCTTCTACAGTACTGTACTGCAGATACAGTACTGAACAATTGGTGGAACGCTAGGCGCATGCGCATTGGAACTTTCTTGAAACGCATATGCGTGTCATTACATCGACGGTAGGCGCATGTGAACAGGAGACGCCCCCCGAGAAAATTATTGGTGGGACTGGCTGGGAACTTCTTTAGGGGGCTGACCATTACAGTAAAACTTTTCTTTTTGTTTTTCCTCAGAAAAGAAAACGGCTAATGGAGGGATTTCGATGGATAATATCGCTTGGTGTAACAATGCCTGCACATTGCTGAATCGGATTTAAAAACCCACGTACCGGAGTCTACAGTTTAGTGGCCATTGTTTTTGATTAGGATAGAATACTGTACCTGAAACAGCATGCTGATGTTTTCCGGCCGTACAGTATACAATACTTTTTTATATACAGTATACTGTCTCACCTCTCTCATTGGGGGGTGAGCGATTCAAAATATTATGCAAGCGTGAGACTTATTGGATCTACCAGTTAGCTACGTTAGCGCCAGGGTGATTAAAAATAAAAACTATGCATTTATTCTACATGTATCACAGTACTGTACATACATTGTGTCGTCTACAACAGGGGAGCGCAAACTTTTTGTGCTGCGCCCCCCTGTCTCTTTGCCCCCGGCTCTCGCGCCCCCCTGCCTTCATTCAGGCGCGTCAGATGACGCTGCGTGTGCGTGTGACGTCAGGTCACATGGTGCCGCGGCGTCTATTGACGCCGCGTTGCCATGGCGACGCAACACAGACGGCTGAATCCCGGTAAGTAAACAGTTGCAGGGGCCTCACGCGATCCCCCGGCATTTAATTTAAATGCCTGGGGGAAGAGCGCGGGGCCTCTGCAACTGCCCGCGCCCCCCCAGCACAATCTCCCGCCCCCCCTGGGGGTCGCGCCCCCCACTTTGCGCACCGCTGGTCTACAATATACAGTGCCAGTACATACAGTACAGTACAGTATGTGTCTTCTATTTTTTTTAATACTCTTATATTGACATGCCTACAGTATACAGTGCAGTATGCCTCGATATTCTAGAAACACTGTATTTTGTTACAGTAGCAAAGGAGCCAATGGAACAATGTAAAACAAATCAACATGTTCTTTTATTGGTGGAATAAGTACAAAAACATTTATTTACAAATACTGTACAATGTAGAAACATTTTAAGTGCACAGCAATTCAAAACATCAACAGGTGTATGGTTTACTGCTACAGTAGTGAAAACATTTATGCATAGATAGTAAAAACATTTACAGTCAGTCAGTATGGTTTACAGTCACATGTTATAAAAACAATTCTTTATTCATAAAATATACAAAACGCAACATCTCCTTTATTAAAGAAACATACAGTATACAGTACAGTGGGATGGTGTACAAAACAGTCAGTCAGGCCTGCACCACTACAGTCCTCGAGGGCAGCAAACAGGCCCGGTTTTCAGGACAACCGTGAAAACCGGGTCTGTTTGCGGCCCTCAGGGACTGGAATTGTGCAGGTCCTGTGTGTGTGTATAGCAAGTTAAAACATTTCTGTATAAATACAAGTTAAAAAACACACAACAACATCTCCTTTATTTAAGTACAGCAGGTCAAAACATGTACAATACAGTTCAGCACAACAGTATGGTCTTACCTGTGATTAAAAAAAATCTTTATTCATAAAATACAGTATACAAAACGCAACATCTCCTTTATTAAAGAAACATACAGTATACAGTACAGTGGGATGGTGTGCAAAACAGTAGTCAGGCCTGCACCAGTACAGTCATCGAGGGCAGCAGACAAGCCCGGTTTTCAGCACAACCTTGAAAACCGTGCCTGTTTGCGGCCCTCAGGGACTGGAATTGTGCAGGTCCTGTGTGTGTGTACAGCAAGTTCAAACAGTAAGTTAAATACAGTACAGCAGGTCAATACATCTCCTTTATTTAAGTTCAGCAGGTCAAAACATGTACAGCACAGTTCACCACAACTGTATGGTCTTACAGTTCCCGTGATTAAACCAGAAAGTCGACCACATTGTCCGTCCATGGCCGATTCCTTGCATGGCGCGAAACACCATTAATGCAGTCTCGAACGCCTTTCATTACAGGATCTGTAATTGGATAAAAGCGCCGCATTTCATCCAGAATGGTCTTTCTTAAATTGGCAGGAAGCGCCTTTTTTACGCGATTTCCTTCGTAGTTCACTCTGAAGGCCCAGTCGCAGAACAACGAGTAGGGAACATGGTGCTTAAAAGTAACAAGGCATACTTGTGGGGTGCACCAGCACTCATCACCCTATACTTCTCCCTGAGCGCCGGTGGCAGATCGCACAGGGTGATGTCAGGCACCGTATTGATGCGAGCGGGTGTAGGTCTTTTGGGAGCGGGTGTGCTTGAGGCAACGGGCGATGGTAGGTTGTCTGGGAGGAAGCTTTCCTCCGGTCTTGGTCGCCGTGTTGTCTCCTGTCGTGGTCTTGACGGGGTTGTCCGAGCAAATGATGTATACCCGCTATGTCAGCCTCTATCTTCTCCATCCGTCGATCCATCCGTTGATCCAAAAGCTGCATCCGTTGATCCATATCTAGCATCCGTTGATCCATATGTATCATCCGTTGATCCATATGTAGCATCCGTTGCTCCACATTTAGCATGGTCTCCAGAAGCAAATCTATCTTTGCTAGCACAATAGCGTTCCCGGGGAGATCCACAGTTATCCCATTCAGCATCCGGCCTAACGAGCTGCTTCTTGTGCATGGCGTGTGGACATCTGGGTGAATGGGTGCAACGGAGGATGAGATGGGGTTCCATGGAGAGAAGCGGCAGCATCGTTGAAGAAGGGTGCAGGAGGTGACCTGTGTAGAGGAGAAGCGGCAGCGTCGTCGAAGAGGGATGGAGAAAGTGACCTTTGGATTTCCGGGTGAGAGCCGAGTCGTTTAAGAGCAAAGGAGAAAGTGACCCGTGGATTTCAGAGGCAGCGTACTCTAATGTGAGTCATTACCGTATAAATACACCATCCATTTTGTGGATTCACTGCACATTGAATACACATCGACTAAACATCGAATATACATTCTTGTGTTTGTATTTCTTTCTACTCGCAGCAATGGCTGTTAAAAAGATTTCCAATGATCTCAGCATGCGAATTAAGGAGATGTACACGAGCAGACACCGAATTGCTGCTATCCAACGCTGGTTAGCTAATCTGGCCTCGTTGTGCCAGCAACCACCGTGAACTATCATGCACACGGAAAAAACAGAGAACGCAAAAGGGCACCAAGGGTAACTAACGGGTAAGTATATTTATAAAACTTTAAAAAAAAATTATATCAAAAAATGTACATCTACAGTACTGTATCTAATATTTTTGTTATTTCTGTTGATTTATATTACAACAGTATGTATATTTTGTATATTTATATTTATATTACAACAGTATATATATTTTGTATATTTATATTTATATTACAACAGTATATATATTTTTTATATTTATATTTATATTACAACAGTATACATATATTTTGTATATTTATATTTATATTACAACATTATATATATTTTTTATATTTATATTTATATTACAACAGTATATATATTTTGTATATTTATATTACAACAGTATATATATTTTGTATATTTATATTACAACAGTATATATATATTTTGTATATTTATATTTATATTACAACAGTTTATATATTTTGTATATTTATATTTATATTACAACAGTATATATATTTTTTATATTTAGATTACAACAGTATATATTATTTATATTTAGATTACAACAGTATATATTATTTATATTTATATTACAACAGTATATATATATTTTGTATATTTATATTTATATTACAACAGTATATACATTTTTTATATTGCTGCATATTAATAGAACAATATATTGTATCCTGTTGATCTACTGTGTCTAATATTTTTACTTACCGGATTGTTTAACTTTACATTGTAGGGAGACAACTCTTCTGGTGGACAAAATAAGTGAGGAGAATGATGAGAAGAGTGCATTAAGGGTCAAATACACTCTGCAGGAAAAACACAATCTCACTGTATCTGAGACCAGCATAAAGAAGATGAGACGCAGCATTGAATGGAAATATGGACGTGTGAGGTTAGTACTGGACAGTACAGGAGGTAAAAGTGTTGTTTAGGAAACTGTACTGTACCGCTAAAATTATTTATTCCTTGTCATTACAGAGCGTACCCCATGATAAGGGACGCAAACAAAATCAAAAGAGTGGTCCAGGCCCAGGCATGGATCGACAGTGGGGAAACTTTCCAGGATTGCATCTTCACTGACGAGTCTACTGTGTCGCTGGAGAGATTTGCAAGCTTTGCATTCCACAACAAAGGCCGCATATCTTTGAAGCTGCGGCCAAAACACCCCGTGAAGCTGCACGTGTGGGGTGCCATCTCTAGGCGTGGACCAGGATGCATTGTCATCTTTGAAGGTAAAATATCTCAAATATAATGTAGCCTTATGCACTGTACTTTACTAGTGTAGCCTTACTGTATGCACTGTACTGTACTATTGTGCAGTTTTTTGAGCACTTTTCGTTTCTTGCTATAGGAATCATGAATAAAGCTTTCTTCCAAGACAACGTTGTCCCTGAGATAGTGCAATACATCATACGTGAGTTCCCGAATGGTCACCGCTTCTACCAAGACAACGATCCAAAGCACCCCGCGTCAACAGCGCATATCCTTGAGCGCGGTATCAACTGGGTGAAGACGCCAGCGGAGTAAGTGTGGTAACCGTGTCTCATTTTTTCCCACTGTTTTTACTGTGTATCTCTTTAACTAATTGTCCTTTTTTTCCAATGACAGATCGCCAGACTTCAATCCGATCGAAATGGTCTGGCATCAGCTGAAGGACCATATCCGGAAAGTGGTGAAGCCCTCCAAAAAGGATGAGTTGTTGAAAGGTATAATGAGTTTATTGAACGATGTACTCACCGTGGAACGCTGCAATAAATATATAGACCATATTGCGACTGTGTTGCCCATTGTGATCACGCGTAATGGGCAAGCATCAGGAAAGTAGTACTGTGCTGTAGTATTGTAAGTACAGTATGATACAGGTAAGTATGGCACAGATTTTTTCTTTCCCAATAGTCAGAGTATACAGTAGTTACAGTTTTTTTCTTTACAGAGAGCAGCACCAGCCATCAGGTTACAGTACATAGTATTTAACAGTGTCAGAGTATACAGTCGTTCCAGTATAGACTAGTTTGACAGTACTACAGTAACTGCCTACTAACTGCTCAATTTTTTTCTTTCCAGAGAAAGCAGCACCAGCCATGTACAGTAGTACTACACATCACACAATGCCATAATACAGTACGCACATAACTGCACTAATTTTTGGTTTTCTTGTCGTTTTAGGAAAAAAGGGTGGCCTGGGAGGAGGTGGGGTGTTGTGTCCAGTCTAATCTGTTTGTACAGTCAAATGTACAGTATATAAACAGCAGTAATGATGTACACAAAACCTCTCCTCTCTCACTGAACTCTGTACTGTACCCCCCCCCCACAGAAAAGGGAACAAGATAAAGATGAAAAAATAATATTTATATATTAATATATATACTATATATATATATATCTATATATATTTATAATATATTATACATTACATTATATATTATTATTAAATAATATTCTTATAAATGTGCATTATTCATGTTTCCCATGTTTTACAAATGTTTTCTAAATGTTTATCCAATTTCAATCTGCCAGAAGAACTTAATAAAGACTGCATTATGTATTATTCATGATTATTTTTATATTTGTATTTTTTGGTTCCTGATTACATTCCTGCTAATCATAATCATTGACAACACCCCCCCCCCCCCACCCACAGTACACCAATGAATAAGAATGAATAACAAAACAACATGAATCAGTTAATGGTTTTTTTAACTCTCAATTCTCACAATGCTGTGCAAATCAGATTTACATTTCAAATTCGAGAAGGGATTTTCCAAAGCGTTACCGTAAACAAAGCCTCAAAGGGTTGGGGGGGGGGGGGTTGGATGAGTCATGTGCAGTAATCAGA
The DNA here is from genome assembly GCA_036426205.1 of Ascaphus truei. Classification (NCBI taxonomy): domain Eukaryota; kingdom Metazoa; phylum Chordata; class Amphibia; order Anura; family Ascaphidae; genus Ascaphus; species Ascaphus truei. Next base: position 262,231,938 of record CM071567.1, on the reverse strand, counting down.
TAGCTCCCATCTCAAAGAGGATTACACGCTGGCGCAGTGAGGCTTTGTAGCTCGACTATGGACGGATTAAGAACACAATGGCAAGATTCATTAACGACTCTGTGGAGAGGGGGGGGGTTGGGTGACTCAAGGAGGATTAGAGTACACGCAGGCTCAGTGAGGCGATTGACGCTCGGCTAGGGATGGATTAAAAACACAATGACTAACTTCAGAAAATTAATGACTCTGTGGAGGTGTCTGTCGAAAAGAGTTTGTGTGTGCGTGGGGGAGGGATGAAGGATTAGTTGTGCAGCAGTTCAAAGAAATTACATACTGCAGAGTAGAGTACAGTAATTTTAAAAGGCAGTTCATCATAATAATTTGGTCAATAAACCCCCAAATACAGTACATAAAAAGCACAGAAATCAACCATGTGCAGGCAAACGCACAGATTGAATATCGTAATATGAGAGGGAGTGGCTCAGTGAGTAAAAGACAGAGTGGCACTGAGAGTTTGAAGCAGGGGAGCCTGGTTCAATTCCCGGTGTCAGCTCCTTGTGATTTTGGGCAAGTCACTTTATCTCCCTGTGCCTCAGGCACCAAAAACATAGATTGTGAGCTCCACGGGGCAGGGACCTGTGCCTGCAAAATATCTCTGTAAAGCGCTACGTATAACTAGCAGCGCTATACAAAAACATGCTATTATTATTATTATAATATCAAGGTGATGCTCTGTGCAGATCAAATTCGAGAAGGGATTTTCCAAAGCGTTGCCGTAAACAAAGCCTCAAAGCTCCCGTCTCAAAGAGAATTACACGCAGGCGCAGTGAGGCTTTGTAGCTCGGCTATGGACGGATTAAGAACACAATGGCAAGATTCAGAAAATCGCCAGGGGAGGGGGGTCTCCAGGAGCTGCTGGGGACCAGGGTTACATATATATATATATATTTATTTATTTATATATATATATATATTTGTTTAATATCCCATATTATTGCATAATTTACCATGATGGCGGTTCACATCTTTCATGCCAGCTCATACGTCTATAAAGTTTATGACAAACATCAATATGATCTTATTAGTTACACTGAATTTACTGAGTCTTAATCTTAAAAAATTGGAACACCAGTTTGCATGATTTATATAACAATCCCAAAGCATAGTTTAGGGAAAAAATGATAATACTATAATTATTATATCATGTTTATTAACAACCAAAATTAAAAGTTCAATGCATAAGAAAAATTGCATTAGTAATAAAACTATGATATTTTTTCCTTAGCTCTCAGCTGATGCTGAAGTGGGAGAGTTACAGTATGAAATGCAATCAAAAATGAAACTGATGCATAACTTGCAATGTCTGTACATACAGAGGATCCATATAACTTGCATCTGTTGCTCACAGTGGTGTTTTCAACCTAAGGTATCTGGTTAAGTACTCAGGGGAGAATTAACAATTGATAAACAGCTCAAATAGCTCACCTGATACCGCTCTTTTTTTCTCATATGCATATTCCCACGCTGTCAATTGCTCAGTGAGGTCAAATGGGAAGCAGTATCCATCAAAACAAAAGCAGATGATTGAACAACATATAAGGCCATTGATCTTTGCTGTTTCACTTTGTTTAAAATTAAATATTGAAATGCATACACATATCATTAAGTTGTTTTGAGCATAACAACTCTAATAAAATAGAGAGAGACAACCTGTTTTATTCTAGTTTCAAGTGCTATACAGTATATACAGTATCCCCTCAATCACACCTTCAAACATTACATTTACAGACACATGTACAGTATTTGGCTGTGTAATATCTTAAGTGCTACGTGTGAAGTGGTTATAGACTTATATTAAAGTTTAATTGGAGGTGAACAAGAAAATAATTGGATTCATCACGTTACCATTAATTCAGCAACTGTAAGTGTGATGAAACCAGAAGGAAGAAAGTTAAAATATAGGTTAAAGTAACCAGGCGATACAATAAAGGTTAAGACCATCTGGTTACCCCTGAAACCATGGGGTCCCTGCCAGCTACATACAGTGGCACCATAAGCCAGACTCATGAAACCTTCTGTGTGTAAGTTTTATGTGGGATATTTGGGTCAAAATGCATTTGTTTTGTTTGCAGGAGTTCGGGGGCCAAAGATACCAGTAGTCCCCTAATTCTTCCTAGCGTGAAGGTATGATTTGCCGGTATGCGGGTTGAATTACACCGGGGCTGCCCAGTGTCCCAGACTCCTGGTTTTCGAGCCCAGATATCCCAGTCCAATGTCCCGCATAGATATGGGTCTTCCCAAGTTATAACATGTATTAAAATATGTTTTATAATGTCTGGTGCATTTACTATAAATGTCTATTCAGTCAGCCAGGGCATCCATATAGGTGCTGGGAAGTCTAGATACACATCGTAGTTCAAAGACGAGACGGGATGCTGAGAAGTGTCAGGGTGCTAAGTGGCCGGGGCAGGGCGGAGTACTGGGTCCGGAGAATAGAGACCCCCTGGAGGGAAGACCCTCTGGTTTGCCAGACTCAGTGGAGCCTGCCCAGTAGGTAGCAATGGGTTGACTGGGGGAAGTGGCAGAATGTCGGCACAATTCCCATTGGTCAATTCATATGTCCCGACCATGGGGCATCCCGAGTCGGCTTGGAACACCCCCTCCTCTGGCGTCAGCCAAAGGACGAGCCTCTATTCCTATTGGCTGGCGGGGAGGAATTCCCACGCTCTGATTGGCCAATCCTCCTACATGCTGAACATAGAACAGAGGAAGGTATGTAGGGAGAAGCCCGAGTAAGAGAACCAGACGATCCTGTGACTTGGGCCTGTGATGCAAATGTGGGCTTTTCAAAGTTGCTCTGTTACAAATAGCAGAGCAACTGGCTACATTTTTGGAGCTAAGAAAGCCTGCCTAGCTGAGTCCAAGTCAAACGCAAGGTCCAAGTTCTCATATTAGAATGCAACGGTCGCAGCTAAGGATTTTAGCCGAAATGAGGACCAGGAAGCCCAGGTGGATATCCGGTCAGGGTAAGCCTTCCGAAGCAGGCGCAGTGCACCTATTTTCGCCTAGTTTTTAACCCCAGAGCCCTAGTAAGTGTGTTTTTCGTCTGTATTTTGTGTATTCATTGTGTGTACGTGGGTTTACCCGAATAAACTACATTTTATTCCACTTCTGTCTTTTGCCTAGTGAATGATCCCGGTATAAAAATGTTGAAAGTCCTTTCATCAGGGTTACTGCCCATGACCCAAGGGTTATTGTAAGGCATTAGGATTGCCTGTGACTATATTTCACAAAATCTTGTGAAATGTAAACTTTAATATATTAGAAAGTAGTTCTACCGTGTATGTTATGCTTTAACATATGAGGCTGTATTACCACCTTGCTGGACATAGGGGTCAGGTCAGTGACCCCTGTCTCCCAGAGAACCATGCCTCCCTGTTAGATATAACAAGAGACAGGGGGTGCCCAATGCTGCATCCAATTGAGTGTGGGAGTTTGAGCTTGCTGGGTATCTGTGTTAAACTATGTCTCCCTGTTAGATAATTGATTTCCATGGGCTGGGGGGAGATGCTTTAGTAAGGGCACGTATGTCCAATTGCCGGCAGTATTCCAGAACTTAGGAGGGTCAGCAAGAAAGGGCAAAGTCCAGGGAAAGGTACAAAGGACCCCCGCTGGTTTTTTAAACAGACTGAAACTGAGCTTTTTTCTTCTGTGCCAAAGTGGCGCCATTCAATCCACCCTCATGGAACTATGGTGTCTATTCACTAAACCGTGATAAAATCAGTGCATTGCCGAACGACTTTGCATTGATGTATCGTGCAATAAAACATGTTGGTAAAAATGCTATTCACTAAGCAAAAAACTTAGATTTTTTAAGTTCGATCAAAAAATTCAGCTTTGAATGGCTTTTTTTTTCTAAGTGCTATCGCGCTATAATCCTAGCTAGCTGCAACTAATAGTTGAAACTGCAGCCTGGAAGAGCTACATTGAGATGCTGCGTCTCCATTCACAGCTCTTACAGGCGATCGTACAGTTCAAATATTAATTTTAGCTCTTACAGGCGATCGTACAGTTCAAATATTCATTTTAAAACGAATGTGCGGGAGCAGGGGGTCTCCTGAGCTAAACCGCATTGATTTAAGCTTCAGGGACCCAATATTTCCAGAGATACAGGCTGTACAGGTATGGGGTGCCGGTATCTCCGCAAGTTTTAAATCATCTGTGTCACGTGTCACGTGACGTAAATACTGCAGGGGGTACCGGCACAACCCATACTGGGGCCTATATCTCGGAACGTAAGGGGTCCCCGAGGCTGAAATCAACGTAACTTGGTTCAGCTCAGAAGACCCCCGATCCTGCACACTAGTATCAAACCTTCTCCCTCAAAATGTATTTTTAAATAAACCATTCCAAAGCGGCTAGCCGCTAAGGAAAATGAAGCTGCTTCAATTTTATTTCTATTAATCGTGTGTGGGAGCAGGGGTCTCCAGAGCTGAACCGCATTTATTTCAGCATCGAGATACAGGACCCGGTATGGGGTGCTGGTATCCCCTGTGTGTTTAGATCCCCCGGTTACGTGACACAGAAGATTTTAACATTTGCTGGGATACTCAGAAAGTAGGGGATCCCCGAGGCTGAAATCAATGTGGTTCAGTTCAGGAGATCCCCTGCTCCAATACACTATTAGTAAAATTAAAATTAAAGCAGCTTCAAAAGAAGAAAGAATAACAGCAGTTACCTGAAGTTGAGGATCATTGCGTCGCGGATGGTGAGCTTCCTGATACCCCGGGAATTAGAGTGTGAAGACATCTAAAAGGTAAGAAAAACCATTCAATGTATGCTATTTAAATTTTTCAGGTATTTTGAAAGTATTTTTTCATTTTTATTTTTTGCTTGCCCATTGACTGCCAATGCATTTATCTATGCCCCCTTAGGGCTATAAAAAAATACTGTGACAAACAATCCATTTTTTGGCAAATGCTTGTTTTTAATTCTTTTATATATATGTAGCCCTGTTTCCCCCCTTCTCTGGGAGATTTTACAGTCTACGCTATTTGTGTGGTTCACTACCTGTAGGGAGCAGGAGATCTTGAGCTGCTCCGGATATCAGCCCCCACCACGGCATCCTTCCCCCCCCCCCCCTGTCCAATGACTGACACTCAGACAGGGGAATATAGTATAACCAGGCTCCTTTATTAACATCATGGTATACAGCCACTGCAACTCTTCCTACAGTGCTGTACAGTCTTTGACATCACAGACTTCTAGTGGGTGCCTACCCCGATAGTAGGGGCAATGAGTCTTGATGTTCCCCAGGCCTGCGCCTGGGCTGGACAGCTCATCCTCGCAATGGGAGAGACTGACAGCCTCCTGCTCTCTTCTTTCTCTCCAGAGCAAGACTGAATACTAAATTTGGATACTCCCCTGACTAGGGTTCAGAGGGGGCGTGCTCAGGGTCTAGACTTATTCTGATAGGCTTACCCAAGCCATGAGTCACCACCTCACATCTGTCCATCACATGGGAGCCAACAGGGGGGACAAAAGCCCACTGATTAACCTGTTAATGCCCTGAACTTATTAGGAACTTCCATAGCAGGGGGAAAGACAGGCAGAATAGACTTACCATGTAACATGTATTTTTGTTGATTGCATTGTATAATTCTTGTGTTTCTTTGCGGATTGTTTTTATAATTCTTGTTTATTTTTAGTGTTTTGTTTTTTATTCATGTTTTTGGGTGTTTGCTTTTATTTATTTATGGTATTTTTTTGTGTTTACTCTTTTATTGTTGTTTATTTTTGGTGTGTTTCTTTTGGTGATTGTTTTGATTTAATGTAGTATTTTTGGAGCTTGTTTATTTAATAGGTCGACCATTGACTGTCATAGAGGTAAATTATGCCTATATTATATGGGTATGATGTACCACTGTGCCAATCAATGGGTAGAGCGTGGGGATAGTAGCCCTGGGGTGGGTGGTTAGGCCCCCTGGGTGGGTAGCAGGGGAGGGGGTTAACCCCTTAATTACTATAGTGGTTACTAAAAGTGGATAGGTGTCATTAGATGGGCATGATGTACCACTTTGCCAATCAATGGGTAGAGGGTGGGGGTTGTTTCCCCTGGGGAGGGTGGTTAGGCCCACTGGGTGAGTAGCAGGGCAAGGTGGGTTAGCCCCTTAATTACTATAGAGGTTACAAACCACTAAGGTTATTAAGGGGTTAGGGGCCATTAGATTGTATTTTTTATTGTACTGTTGCTGACAACGGAGGACATGGACAGTGATGAGGATGAGGGCAGCCTTCAACCTGGCAGGGATAAGTGCAAGTTTTATTTACTTTATGCTGGCTGGTTTTATTTTTAATGGGAAAATGCACTATTATCCATATCTGGCTAATAGTAATTTTGCCCATTACTGTACTGTATGTGTTGGTGCTGGAGGAGGATGGGGGGTTGTATTTATTATTTTTTTTTGGAATGGGTAAAAGCGCTATTAGTTATCTTTGGTTAATATCACTTTTATCCATTCCTATTGTTGGTACAAGGGGTGGTTGAAGGTGGTAGTTGCCCAGGGTGGGTGTTTAGGCCTTGCAGAGGGTAGGACGAGGAGTTAACCCCCTTCATTACCTTAACGGTTGTAACCACTAGGGTAATAAAGGGGTTACCTTCTACTGCCACCCTCCCACAAGGCCTAAACACCCACTCTGGGGTAACTACAAGCTCACCCACCCCCTGTACCAACAACTATGAAGTGACTCATTTTTAGCCCTTTCATTATCTTAGCAGTTAGCCGCTAACGTAATAAAACTGGCTACATATTTTGGGACACACGATTAATATCGGAGGCCACCGGATACCTGTGGGGACCATCCGGAGACCCATGGGGACCACCCAGGGCCCCCAGACACCCGCAGGGACCACCCGAAGACACCTGGACACCTGCAGGGACCACCCGGAGACCCGCACGGAACTCCCAGAGACCCCCAGATACCCGCGGCAATCCACCCGGACACCCGCAGAGACCACCCGTGTTCAATAACACACCAGCATTGCATTAAAAGGTGCAACAATGTCTGCTACATCTGTATACTGTATGTATTTGCAGTCCTTTCGAGTCTAATGCCATACCATTAACATTCATAAAATGTTATGGGAAAGGGAAAGAGGAAACTCCCGCGTCAGCTTAACAACTTAGTCTGTGGGCAAAGGTGCAATAGGGATGAATAGCATATAAATAACAAAAGAAAAAGAATTCCTAAAGAATGCACTCACGGTCTTATATGTAATGTAATGATTGTCATAAGAATAAAAAATACCCTTTCATTATAATATATATAATTAAAAGGTATTTTTTATTCTTATGACAATCATTACATTACATACAAGACCGTGAGTGCATTCTTTAGGGATTCTTTCTCTGTTTATATTTACATTCTTAACATTCATAAACTCTTAGTAAATATGGCTTAAAGGTTTTAATATTCAAACTTTATGCAGCACATGGCATCTCAAATGATATTGCCAAGTTTGTCCGGAAAACTAAATCTGCTGTCCAGCCATGAATTATTTATAAAGACTTTCACTTTGCTATTTGAATGGGGTCTTTAGCACACCAATGATTATACAAAGATAAAGGTGAATATGAATGTGGCGATGTGCTTAACGCTTAGTGAACACTTGTTATAAGAGACACATCCATCCAGGGAATTTTGAAATACAACGTTCAGTTGCCCATTCTTTTCTGAGTAAAAGCATTGTGTGAAATATGTCTGTGAAATCGAAATTGCATAGTATAAATCAGTGATTCTAAGTTTTCCATACTAGTAACAGGTTCTTTTGTAAAGGATATTTATAACCAAGCAACGAATACTGCATTTTCTGTTTTTGTTTTTCAGCAGGATTCCTTAGATTTAATAGATGCTAAATGAATCTAAAAAGGCTGTTATTTCAATTAGCATTACAAATAATAAAGACACAGGTTTAATACATGGGTGATTGACATAAGCACTGCAGCACATAATTATAATCATAAAAACGTAATAGCATAATCAAGTAGAATAATTTAGTAATGAATATTTAGGTACTTTATTGTTTGAAACTAATTACATTTTTGAACCAACTAATTAGAATGTAATATGGAAATAATTAGACATTTTACGAAAACACAACATTTCATTTTTCTTAAAGCCAATTTGTTTGGCAACATTTGCGCATTTCTCTATTAAATCTATATATTACACAGGAAGTCAAACCCTTCACATGCTCTAACTCAATGAATATGATGAGATGACGTATTGAGTCACGATTTTGTCATTTACTGTACTGCTAGGAAGGAGATTCATTTAGCCTACAGGTGTAGTAACAGGTTATATTGGAGTACAACAAACAGATTATAACGGCGCCTAGATGCAACTAATATCACCTGAGTGATTGCCCAATGATAGTCCAGCCCTCACAGTCCAAGTAATATCCAAGGATGACTTGCTTGGTGTCTCATAACATGTGGGAATAAAAAAACAAATCATAGTGCAACACTGGAATACAGACTAATAAGACAAACAAACACTAAAAACACAAAACACATAAAAACAGAATAGCTACAATAAAACTGATAACATTTAATGAAAAAAAAGAATGATGTGTCAACAATCAATTCCCTTAAAATATAGGAAATACACTGATAAGGAGATCACTTCCGGAGGGTTAAAACTGAAAACCTACTCACAAGAAATAGATAGTAAACCAGCATGTAGCAGCAACAGCTGCAAAAACCTCCGAAGTGGATTAGGTGGAGAAGGATCACAGGGCACTTCAGACCTCGTGCGCTGCCACCGCGTGTCCCGCTGGTGCGATCACAGACCCGCTGCGGCTGTCGCCTTTGGATGACGTAATGCGCATGCGTCGTAGCTCGAATTCCCTGGTAAACACTGCGCATGTAGCGCTGTAGTGAATTGTTTCTCCAAGGTCCTTGTGAACTCTGATTGCCCAATGATAGTCAAGCCCTCACAGTCCAAGTAATATCCAAGGACGACTTGCTTGGTGTCATGAATTACTCCCTAGGATCTTCTCAATCAACGCTGCTCCCTTCCTCCGTTAACAGACAAGAACACTTCTCTGTTCCCGGGATCGCAAGCCTAGGTTTGGATCACGCATATATTGGAGGCTACATTTATCGCCTTTCTGGATTCTTTAGTTGCACCAGGATTAAATGAATATCTACAACTTGGATGTTTTATTTCAAATAACACAATTTTTGCTCTTTGAATAATTTTTTTAAATTTTGTTTTGACTTGACTTTGATGGTATCAGCTCCTTGTGACATTGGGCTAGTTATTTATCTCTCTGTGCCTCAGGCACCAAAAATATAGATTGTAAGCTCATCTGGGCAGGGACTGTGTCTGCAACAATCCTATGTGCTGCGGACCGTGCACTATACTGTCATTGTGAAGCGCTTATACCCCGAAGTAGGATGACCGTGAATCTTATGGCACACAATAAATACTTGTCCAAATGAAGACAGGTACCTGCGTTCCAGGCACGTGCACAGACAGGTCACCTCACCTTGCTGTTTCTTGAAGTTAACAATAAAGACTATCTTCACCATTATACTGTGATAAATATGACCTATTGGAACCTGTGTTCCTATTTTTGAATGAACAGGTTGACCTTGATAGCAAAGATTAGCACCTCTGGTGGGCTTACCTTTAGATTGCCTAAATATGAAGAAAACGACTTGCTGTACCAGTGCATTCAGTTTCAGTAGCTATTCCTTCATTACAGGAATGTGAATAGACAGAGTAATTTGTTACTATTTGTCACCTGCAGTCAGCCATTCCAGTGCATTGATGTATACTGTTCTGCTCCTCTTCTTACACAGGTGAGTGGGGTATTGTTCGGCACTTGTGTGTGGGGGGTGGGGAGGGGGTTGAGACTGGCCATTGTGGAATGGGGGGGAGAGAAGGGGAGGAAGATGACCCGACTTTCAGGGTCAGATGGCCAGCCCCTTCCCCTACCACGGCCATAGTGCTTGTACCCAGCTTACACACCCTACCAAGACATACAGTAGATGTAAAATGTTAACTCATAGAAGACCATGACACAGAAATTGGCGATCCAAATATTTTCTTTTTATTAATGACTATAATATTTTTTGTTTTTCTTTCAACTCAGTCTTCTAGTGGGTAGTTCTATTGACGGTTGGGTGCGTCTTCATCTGGTGATGGGCCACGTTGCTAAGGAGTTGGCTGTGGGCTATGATGTGTGCTTTGAGGGTGGGATTTGTGCAGTGATGTACTTGATGGGGTTGTACTAGGTGTCAGTAGTCCTCCTGTTGACCTCAGTACTATACCCTGCCTTTGCACACTGCTCATCTCCTCCATAGTGGCTGTGTTACTATCTTGTGCTGCAATATGCTGTTTCTGGACTTGGAGAATTTGCATTTGCATGGCATTGCTCTCATGCATGTATCTTTCTGCAGAGAAGCTTAAAATCCTTGAACATTTCTCTCTTCACTTTCATGCGCTAGTTGTGAAATGCCCTTTGGGGGAAGTAGATTCTTCCCGAGTACTGCAGGTCTCACTATTGTTGCTTTGAGAGCATTAATAGGAACATGTACCATATGGTATTTAATTATGTTCATATGTAGCTCACTTCATATTTGTCTTTCGCTCATGTACCGGTGTGTGAAACCAGCTGCAATTAATATGTAATCACAGCATAGAGGAGAACACAGGGGGTGGGATTGGGCACTGAGCCAGATCACAGGGTCATGTTACGGTCAAGTCTTGTGGGACGCCTTACAGGTGGTAGAAACAAATAAAAGGTCAGGGTGCTATCATGTCATGGTGGAGGGACTACAGTTGTTAGAAGCTGACAAGGTGAACAGAAGTTCATCACATTCATTTGAAATGGTAATTCTATGAAGACTTTCACCCACCAGGCCACTATATATGAAAACGTACGTTAGTCATTCGTTCACTCATATCTTCTTTTAACCTTATAGATATGCCACATTATCACACCAGTATCATCTGGGAGCGACACACTGCATGTGTTGATGAGTTTAAGCCACATTGAGCGCTACACCTGCTTCTCTTAAATGTTCACACAGATCACTAAAAACATTCCTTCACATTTCCACAATTAGGTACTGAATTATAAGCAGAGTCAACTTTGTTGTCATTGTAGTGATGTACATTATTATTGTTAGATTACTACACAACATATGCAGTGTATGTCCAACAGAACACTTAATTTTACAACGCATTCCTGCATGAACATTGTATGTTGTATGTTTGTTACAATAAATGTGCCAATTAGGCTCACATTGATGTTAAGATGGATAATGTACAGCTTGCCAGAAACATATTGTCATTTCCTTATGTGATGCTGATATTTAGCCATAAATACTCCCACTACACAAACTTTATGTTAATTATGTACACATGTCAATAAAATTCTTATGTTATTCTTCTATATAGTTGCTCCTGAAGCTCATGTGTCACCTGACACTGAACATGTCTCATCACCTGGCTCATCCAGCTCATCATCAAGCATGGAAGGTGAGTGTATGAGATGCAGCACATCTAATGTGTACATTTCTAGATGTTAATTTGCCATGCTAAATAAATGCCTTTCACATGTAATTAACTTCACATCAGTTATTGTCACAGAAGATGTAGTTTTTCATGACAACATGTATTGTGTGTGTTGTAAACTATCAGCTAGGAGTTGTGAGGTTACAACAACCTTTCATTCATTCTTCTTTCACACTGAGTCAAAACATCATTGTTACTTCAAGCATAAACTTTTAATTTGACACAAATTAAAAATTATGGAAACATGTTATGTGTTACACTGTGAGAACAACTCTCATTATATTGATAAACAAGTGAAAGTTCCATGGCAGTTCATAATGTCTTTCTTTATTTGTAGAAGCAGATGTTGCCACTCAAGGACAAATTCACTCAAGTGACCATGAAGATGTTCCCACTCCTGCATTAACAAAGCATTCAAGTCCTCCTGCTCGTGACACCTACTCAGCTATTGCAGCTTCTGGCTAAAGAATCTTGGGTGAAGAAAATCGTCGCCATTCAGAAATGATGTCAGTGTTTGAAAGGATGATATCACTGAATGAAAGGATGCATGAAAGGTCAATATCACAAATTGAAAGAGTCATCATCCAAGTTCCTAAAGAAATCCAAAATGTAAACAGGACATTACAAGCAATAGTTGTGAATCTAAGCCAAGCTAATTAGTTGAGAATTACTGCAAGAGAGCAACAATTCCACTTCACCCCATCTGAGGATGGATCTTTACATGCTGCTACTTTTTCTCCAGAGTCATCAGTTCTTCATTCCCCAGTTGTGGATGATACCGGTACAGTAGGTGCAAGTTCTATGCAGGTCCCTGTCAACATTCAACCGCTTACATCTGTTCAAAATCAGGAACGGACACCTACAAATGAGACACAAAAAAGAACGCTAGGGCAACAATTACTACTAACCAGCTTTTGGAAAAAGATTAAAACACCAAAACAAGAAACTGCTCCAACATCAGTCGTGCAATGTTTAGCAACTGGTTCACAACTGCCACAGCCCACACCCAGTGCCCCTGAAGTGCAACAGCCCACACCCACTGCCACTGAAGTGCCACAGCCCACACCCAGTTCCCCTGATGTGCCACAGCCCACACCCAGTGCCCCTGAAGTGCAACAGCCCTCACCCAGTGCCACTGAAGTGCCACAGCCCACACCCAGTGCCCCTGAAGTGCAACAGCCCACACCCAGTGCCACAGAACTGCCACAGGCCATACAAGTCGTACAGTTAAGGCCAAAGTACTTGGCAAAGGGAAAAGGCAAACACAACAGTCAACAAGCAGGCCTGTGACTTGCTCTCAAAAGGAAAAACAAAAATAAATAATCACATTCCCTAAATGTGTTGGTTTCCTGGTGGTGTTTACTGCAGACTATTTCATGCATAATGTATGTATGATCATGTACAGATGCTTGATAACATTCAAGTATGTCCTTGTACACATGAATGTTTATAAATGCTCACTGACTGAATTAAGGCATATTTAATAACATATGAATATGTATTAATCATCAGTTGATTAATGGTACAACATTACACACTTGCCATGTTTATAGAAGCTGACATTCACTTAGCTCTTGTTCAAGATTAGATGTATGTGGGTTTGTTTGGTAATGTAGACAGTCATTTCATGCTAATATTTTTGACATACAACTTTAAGTAACTACCCATATAACAACATACATTTTGATGTTGTGTTTTCTGGTGTCTTAACTCTGTAACACATTACTTACCTTAATCTTCTTTCATAGTTCATAATGTTGGCATGTGATCATGTATGATTTTTGGTTACAATAACAGATCTGTTAATGTGTATGAATATATCTGTAGTCTCTCTGTATCTCTATGGATATAATTATACACACACACAGTGTGTGTGTGTGTGTGTGTGTGTGTGTGTGTGTGTGGTGTGTGTTGTGTGTATATAATATATAACTGATATATCTTATTCTCTCTCTCTCCTCTTCTCTCTATCCTCTCGCTCTCCTCTCCTTCTCTCCCTCTCTCTCTCTCTCTCTCTCTCTCTCTCTCTCCTCTCCTCTCTCTCTCTTCTCCTTCTTTCTCTCTCCCCCTGTTGTCCCCGCCCCCCGGCCTTAGTGATTCTTGGCTCTCCCTGTTCGCCCCTTGACTCCCCCTTTGGGCTCCGTCTGCTTGACGGCCCTCCTTCCCTCCCCAGGTGTTTTTCCCCTTGCCTCTGCTTCCCCCCCTGCTTCCTTCCCCCCTCCCTGGCTTCGTTTTCTCCCCTCCTCTCATCCATCCTTCATCCTCTTCTCTCTCTTCTCTCTCTTCGAGATCTCTCTGCTCTCTCTCTCTCTCTCTCTATCCTCTCTCTCTCTCCTCTCTCATCTCTCTCTCTTCTCTCTCTCTCCTCCGCCTCCCACGTGCCGGCTTCATGCCAACGAGGCCTTGTTTGCTGGTAAATACAACTTCTACACAGCTGACTCAAATAGGCCCTCAAACATACTCACCCAGTAATGTAATAAACTGTAATTAAGTGTTAAGAGAATTACAACAAGGCCTGTTAGCACACAAGGCCTTCAATGTACAGATATATACATATATATATATAGAGATATATATATAGATATATAGATATAGATATATATCTATATATATATCTATATATCTATCTCTATATATATATATATATATCCCTATATATATCTACATATCTATATACATATATATATATCTCCACAGAATATATAGTTAATTATATACACATAAATATATATAACAAAACAAACAAAAAGATGAAGTAGCGCCTCTATTTTTCCTTGACTAAAATAAATATAAGAACCAATTGCTAATCGTGAATGCGTTTAGTGGGGGCTAGAAATTAGCTAATACACTATGATATAGACAATAAAAATAATACAATATTTGATTCAATCACTGAATAAGATTAAAATTAGTATACCTATAAAATATAAGTTTAAAAAAATACCAAAATGTATAACTATATATAACTAAGTATATATTTTTATTTTTTATTTTTATATATATATTATTATTTTTTTCTTGTTATCATGTATTTTCAATATATTCTTTTGAACTTCAATTATATATTAAAAGTACATTGCTAATCATCTAGATTTTAAACTAATATATTAACATTGTAATTAAAATTAAAAATTGTAGTATTTTCAATCTTTAGCCATTGCAATTATGTGAATAGAAATTTAATTTATTTTCTGGTACTCGATGAGGTCCTCACAATATGACATGTCACACTTGTTATATATGATGTTAACCATGTGTGTTTGATTAATTGATTAATTTATTGGTTAAATATGTGTAAATATCTCCCTATAAATATCATGGAGGGGCGTTTGGAGGGCCCCTGAAGAAGTCACCATCTTATGATGAAACGCGTAGGGCGTGGTTAGATTGCGGCCGCCAGTTGCTCACGAACATTTTGCTACCTGCTGTCAGTTATTCGCTCTCATGTGTATCACTACGGCGCTAAACTACTACACAGAGGACTTCCAAGGCACTGTTTCCCGGAGGGACCTCTCTTGCTGAACACTGAATGTGAGGTATTCCGTTTCCGGTTTCGGCTGCACGATGGAGGGTCACGTGACGATGCCATTGACTTGAGCCGGACGTTGATGATCGAGCTGTTGGCACATGAGAGCCTATCTCATACATGCTATTGATTGCTGTACTTTTGTGAGTGAGCATTTGAAAGATTTTATATTCCTTTAATACAATTTTATTATGGTAATGCACTAGGTGTGCGCCTGTTTTTTTCTTTCCTTTTTTTCACATAAATATATAGGTTGTATATATATATTATATATAGATATATAATATAGATACTAATGATAAGTATAGATATGATATAAGTGATCATAATATATATATATATTAGATAATATAATATATATATATTATATAATCTTATAATAATAGTCTATATATATATAATATAAATATTCAACAGAGACTAACAGAGAGAGTCAAAGAGAGAGAGAAACAGAGAGAGAAAGAGAGAGAAAGAGAGATAAACAGACAGAGAGAAAAACAGAAAAAGAGACAAACATACAGATGTATGTGTATGGTTACATCTAGCTAAGTGTAACCAGAAATCTGTTCATCATACAGTAGCAATGTAGATGATTTCACACACATTGTTATTCTAATTCAAAGAGTCTACTTGTTTTGCACATGTTGATTGCCTAAGCTGAAAGTAAAGTTTCGATTCCTTTGAAAAGAGTATCTTACCCAAAGAATTTCAGCCAATTATTGTAACAAATTTCTTGTGGGAGAA
The DNA here is from genome assembly GCA_036426205.1 of Ascaphus truei. Classification (NCBI taxonomy): domain Eukaryota; kingdom Metazoa; phylum Chordata; class Amphibia; order Anura; family Ascaphidae; genus Ascaphus; species Ascaphus truei. The sequence continues at coordinate 262,216,100 of CM071567.1, read as the reverse complement.
AACCTAGGCGTATAACTGCTACGTTGTATTATAACCTTGGAAGAAACCGCGAAGATAACATGTAACTATTCACACATTCAGCAGACATCCGTATGCGTTCAACTACACACAACATACACTTGAAGAGAGAAGAAATGGCAGAAGCTTCCACATTGCACAGCCATCCACGTAAATCATACACATTTATGATTTATGAAGCAATCGAATCAACGCCAGAGAAAAGTGCAAACGTGGCTGTAACAGGGGACTTATCCCTGTTCAGTAATGTTCCTTTAATCTAGCAGTGTGGTAGTTAATTACTAAACACCACCTGCCTGATTAGATTGTTTACAAAAAGCCTGCCTTTGAGACAGGAATTGACTGACTCCTTAGCTCTGACTGAGAGCTGACCTTTGGAGACACCACAATGTCTTGAGTTCTGCCAGCCACACAGCAGAGCTGATTGCAAGACACCCAATAAGACTTCTAAACCTGGATGCTGATATTTTTCTGTGCACGCACGGGTGCGGTTCCAGGAGAGCAGAGAAGCTTACTCTACAGCTGATAAACAGATAAGACTTTCATTATTATGAGACTGCTTATATCTGCTTATTTTCATGCTATGTGTTTGGGATGGGAGAAATGCTTAACTAATGGAGATGTGAACTAATTGCAAGGATTTCACTAGAAATACTCCCAAGTGAATGGAAGCTTTGTTCCCCCCTGTGTTTGGATAATTTCCTGATGAAAAGGAAAAAGGCACAATAAAGCCTATTATAATTTCAAATTATAACGACTCCAATTGTGTACCTCTGTGAACGTCCGTCTACATTTGGTGTCCGAGGTGGGACAAGAGGCGTCTTTGTAGTTAAAAAGGACCGGAGATTTTTATGTGAAATTTTTTTTAATGCTTTTTGCCTACAAACAGTCTGAGAAAAAAAAAAAAAAAAAAACCTCATGCAGCAGAGATCGGAATTAAAGGGATACACACCACTGAAAACTTACAAAAACCCAGAAGAGATTGCTGAAGTAGCTAAACCTTATTTTGCCTATCACAAAGTGTAATATGGTCATTGAAATAGGGGTCTTTGCCTTTCAGCCATAGTCAGGGTTCATGAAGTGAGTCAGCCCTTGGAAAGGGATAGGTGTTTGTTGTTTTCAAAAGTTTCGTGAAGCAGTGAATACAGATGGTGACCCACGAGTGGTACTGATTTTTCAGATAAAGGTTGCCACACCGCATAGGACTACCAGCTGTGAATGGAGTATATGCAGAAAAGTGTGAAAATTGATACAAGACTGTGCTGAAGCAGGGGAATTTTTAGCAAACCAATGCTGAGTGTAAAATAGCCCTATAGGGGGAAAAAGTGATTTCTGAACTGTGTAAAAGGTTTTTTCAAAACCAATTGCTGAATGTTGAGTCACCCTGCCGGGAATGAAAGAAATAGTCCACTGCAAAGAATGTTTTTTTTCTGCAAGTAAAAAAGTCTGCCTATATACAGGTAAATCCCGTTATAGCACGGTCCTCGGGGTCCACCCCGAGACCACCGCGTTAGTAACGGGGTCGCGCTAATTTAAAAAAAAACAATGGCCGCCGCGCGCCTGATCGGGAGGGAGTGAGGAGGGAAGGAAGGAAGAGGCCTGCACAACATGCAGCCGTCTGGCCTCTCTGTGGGGCCCGTGATGACTCTGGCCGGGCGCCAGTTAATTAAATAAATTTTAAAAAAAAAGTTTAAAAAAACGGCGGCGATTCATCCCTCCTCCCTCCCAGCACCCTCCCTCTCCCCTCCCTCTCCCTCCCAGCCCCCGGCAGCCGTATGTTTTTTTTTCTTCCGGAGAGGTCAGAGCATGAGGGGGCGGGGCTTAGTAAAGGGGAGAGAGGATGTGCTGAGCTGATCTAAGGTAGGGTGTGTGTGTGTGTGTGTGTGTGTGTGTGTGTGTGTATATAATATATAACTGATATATCTTATTCTCTCTCTCTCCTCTTCTCTCTATCCTCTCGCTCTCCTCTCCTTCTCTCCCTCTCTCTCTCTCTCTCTCTCTCTCTCTCTCTCCTCTCCTCTCTCTCTCTTCTCCTTCTTTCTCTCTCCCCCTGTTGTCCCCGCCCCCCGGCCTTAGTGATTCTTGGCTCTCCCTGTTCGCCCCTTGACTCCCCCTTTGGGCTCCGTCTGCTTGACGGCCCTCCTTCCCTCCCCAGGTGTTTTTCCCCTTGCCTCTGCTTCCCCCCCTGCTTCCTTCCCCCCTCCCTGGCTTCGTTTTCTCCCCTCCTCTCATCCATCCTTCATCCTCTTCTCTCTCTTCTCTCTCTTCGAGATCTCTCTGCTCTCTCTCTCTCTCTCTCTATCCTCTCTCTCTCTCCTCTCTCATCTCTCTCTCTTCTCTCTCTCTCCTCCGCCTCCCACGTGCCGGCTTCATGCCAACGAGGCCTGGTTTTGCTGTACACTCCTTCTACACAGCTGACTCAAATAGGCCCCATCAACATACTCACCCGTATGTAATAAACTGTAATCAAGTGTTAAAAATTACAACAGGCCTGTTAGCCACAAGGCCTTCAATGTACATATATCACATATATATATATGAGATTATATATATAGATATATGATATAGATATATATTATATATATATATATCATCCTTATATTATATATATATCCCATATATATCTACATCTCTATATACATATATATATATCTCCACAGAATAAAGTAATTATATACACATAAATTATATAACACAACAAACAAAAAGATGAAGTAGCGCCTCTATTTTTCCTTGACTAAATAGATTAACCAATTGCTAATCGTGAATGCTTTTAGTGGGGGCTAGAAATTAGCTAATACACTATGATATAAGACAATAAAAATAATACAATATTTGATTCAATCAACTGAATAAGATTAAAATTAGTATACCTATAAATATAAGTTTAAAAAATACCAAAATGTATAACTATATATAACTATTATATATTTTTATTTTTTATTTTTATATATATATTATTTTTTTTTCTTGTTATCATTTATTTTCAATATATTCTTTTGAACTTCAATTATATATTAAAATACATTGCTAATCATCTAGATTTTAAACTAATTATTACATTGTAATTAAAATTAAAAATTGTAGTATTTTCAATCTTTAGCCATTGCAATTATGTGAATAGAAATTTTATTTATTGTCTGTACTCGATGAGGTCCTCACAATATGACATGTCACACTGTTATATATGATGTTAACCATGTGTTTGATTAATTGATTAATTTATTGGTTAAATATGTGTAAATATCTCCCTATAAATATCATGGAGGGGCGTTTGGAGCCCCTGAAGAAGTCACCATCTTATGATGAAACGCGTAGGGCGTGGTTAGATTGCGGCCGCCAGTTGCTCACGAACATTTGTCTACCTGCTGTCATTTATTCGCTCTCATGTGTATCACTACGGCGCTCTAACTACTACACAAGGACTTCCAAGGCACTGTTTTCCCGGAGGGACCTCTCTTGCTGAACACTGAATGTGAGGTATTCCGTTTCCGGTTTCGGCTGCACGATGGAGGGTCACGTGACGATGCCATTGACTTGAGCCGGACGTTGATGATCGAGCTGTTGGCCACATAGAGCCTATCTCATACATGCTATTTGTATTGCTGTACTTTTGTGAGTGAGCATTTGAAAGATTTTTATATCCTTTATAACAATTTATTATGGTAATGCACTAGTGTGCGCCTTTTTTTTTCTTTCCTTTTTTTCACTAAATATATAGTTGATATATATTATATAATATATATATATATATAATATATATATAATATTATACTTATATATGTATGTACTATTCTATATCTATATCTATATCTTATCTATTATCTATATCTATAATCTATATATAATATATATATAACAGTGTGTGTGTGTGTGTGTGTGTGTGTGTGGGTGTGTGTGTGTGTGGGTGTGTGTGTGTGTGTGTGTGTGTGTGTGTGTGTGTGTGTGTGTGTGTGTGTGTGTGTGTGTTTCACACTCTGTGTGTGACACTGTGTGTGTGTCTCACTGTCTATGTTACACTGTGTGCTGCGCAGGGGGGGGACCAGAGCTACGCCGGGAGGGGGGCAGAACTGCGCATGGGGCGGACCAGAGCTGCGCATGGGGTGGACCAGAGCTGCGCATGGGGGGGGGCCAGAGCCA
>CM071567.1:262127310-262211839 GCA_036426205.1 Ascaphus truei | reverse complement strand
GAGTGTGTGCAGTGTGCTGTGAGCAGTGAGTGCTGGGAGTGTGTGCAGTGTGCTGTGAGCAGTGTGTGTGCAGTGAGCAGTGTGTGTGCAGTGTGTGTGTGCAGTGAGCAGTGTGTGCAGTGGAGCCGGTTTGGCATTGATTAGTGTGCAGTGAACAGTGTGTGCGTGTATTAGTGTGCAAGTGTGTGCAGTAAATAGTTGTGCAGGTAACAGTGTGTGGCAGTGTGTAGTGTGTGCAGTGAGAGTGTGTGCTGTGTCAGTGTGTGCAGGAGCAGTGTGTGCAGTGAGAGTGTGCAGTGTGTGCAGTGTGTGCAGTGTGTGCAGTGTAGAATGTGTGCTGGGAGTGTGGGCAGTGAGTGCTGAGAGTGTGTGCAGTGTGCTGTGAGCAGTGAGTGCTGGGAGTGTGTGCAGTGTGCTGTGAGCAGTGTGTGTGCAGTGAGCAGTGTGTGTGCAGTGTGTGTGTGCAGTGAGCAGTGTGTGCAGTGTGCAGTGTGCAGTGTGTGCAGTGTGTGCAGTGAGAGTGTGTGCAGTGTGCAGTGAGCAGTGTGTGCAGTGAGCAGTGTGTGCAGTGAGCAGTGTGTGCAGTGAGCAGTGTGTGCAGTGATTAGTGTGCAGTGAACAGTGTGTGCAGTGATTAGTGTGCAGTGTGTGCAGTGAACAGTGTGTGCAGTGAACAGTGTGTGCAGTAAACAGTGTGTGCAGTGAACAGTGTGTGCAGTGTGTAGTGTGTGCAGTGAGAGTGTGTGCAGTGTGTGCAGTGTGTGCAGTGAGCAGAGTGTGCAGTGTGTGCAGTGTGTGCAGTGTGCAAAAAAATGTAATTTTTTTTTTTTTTTTTTAAACGGGAGCCACGTGAAAACTGCGTTATAACCGATTCACGTTATAACGGGTCGCGTTATAATGGGGTTTACCTGTATATCTTGGGAGCAAAAACAGACACCCAAAGTGTGAAATGTGAATGCCATAATACCCAAAGATGAGACTGAAAATTACTGAACTCAGGCAGAAAACCAAATTCTGTTGCTGAAGCGGGGAGATTGCACCCTGCAAGAAAATGGTGTAAAGCAAATAGACTTTTTTACCTAGCAACTGCACAACTTGTATACCTGATAAAAGAAAATACATGCACAGTACTGCTGATATTGAAAAAAAATTTATCCAAGAAAGAAACGTCTACAGAGATGCCTGTGAGAGCCACGACCTCTACAAGCAAAATATGCCCATCTGTAGGACTACCACAATTGGGGGTTCTAGCAAATACAGTGGCAACAGCTGCAATAGCGCCTCCTGAAGTCAGGAAGAAAATAACACCTGATAGCCTAAAAATGGAGGACAAGATGCAGCGTTCCTGTAATGAACCCTACCCCACGGAAGAGTGGCCCTTCCAGTCCAATAAAGAGGAAGACATCTCTTACGGGGAACCCGAACTGAGTCACACCCACAAAACACCCCAAGAATGGTGGGGGTGCCTGAACTCGGCACGAACAGAAAAGACCGCTCCCTTTGATGACGAATATGATCAGTAGGAGACAGAGCGGGAACAGTGGATCACCGAATATTTCCGTCAGCTATTACAGTTGCAAGAAAAGCCGGGTGGATCCAGTGACGCTGCTAAAATTTCAAATGAAGATGGAGACCCCAATATCCCTGAAGGGACGGTGTCAGCCAAATCAAAAAGGCGGAAAAAGAAAAGCGGTTCTTTACTTACCGTGGAAGGAACAGACACGTCCGCAGATCCTGTGGAGGAAAAGGGGGACTGAGTTGCCCTGCAGCCTAGAGAAAATGGAGAATTCGTCCCGCGGGTAACCGAATATCCAGAGGGCCCAAGGCAGAAGTCATGTACCCCAAAGAAGTGTCTGTCCGGTGCCAACAGTGAGGAACCCTCAACCAACCATCCCAGGGAAGTGGAGCCAGAACCAGTGAGTGACGATCCCTTGACCAACCCTGAAGATGCCCTGAAAAATGCCAGGCATGACTGTGATATGCTCCGTGAACAATTGAAACAAAAGGAAGATGGTTACACAGAGCTACAGAAAAATAACGTGAAGCTACAGGAATATGTGCTCGCAATGTACTCTTTAGCCAGGACAGAATTGGACGATCTCAAGACTGAGCTAGATACTGCAAATGCTACTATTTCCGCCATGAATGAAAAGCAGAGCCAATCTGATAAAATGGTGGCTACGCTAAAGCGGAAGTATGAGGAGGCACTGAAGTAGATGACAGTCTTCCAGCAAGAGGTTCACACTCTTCGCATAGAGCTGAATGCCTCACGACAGGAGGTCAACAGTGTCCGGATAGAGGTGGACATATCTCAGAAAGAGGTTCAGACACTCCGCAGAGCACTGGATGCCTCACATCATGAGATCAACAGCTGCCGCACAGACCTGGAAGTTTCCAGAAAGGAACTACACGGTCTCACTGAGGAGCTGGACATTGCTAAAGAAACTATTGCCAATCTTAATACAAATCTCCAAGTCTCCCAGAAGGAGCTCAACATAGAGAAGAATGTCTCACGCCAGGAGACTGTCAGTCTCAAAGCAGATGTGCGTAAATGGAAGGAGGACTGCAAAGAGGCCCTGAATAATACAGAGACTGAAAAAGGAGAACATTTAAGATTACAAAAAAAAACGTAAAACTCAAAGAAGAAAATTTTAATTTGACAAACGACGTCAAGGAAAAAAATGAAAAGCTGCACGAGCTTAAAGAAATAATAAGACTTTTGGAAGGTGAGAAGTTTGAAGCAGAGCACCGACTGCAGAACCAACTGCAAGGTCTGCGTACGCACCTCAAGAAGGCAGAGGAGAAGCAGCGAACTCTGCAGGGTGACAATCTGCAGGCTGTTAAAGAAATTCAAGTGCTGCAGGAACGTCTGATGACCCAGTATGTCTCTGCAAAGCAGCATGAGAAACTGAAAGCTACCCTGAGCATCACCAAAGCAACGCTAAAAGCCAAGCTTAGAACGCAGGTGACGCGGCTCAAAAGGGAGCACAAGAAGGTCCAGAAACTGAAACAAGTAACTGTGGCCCAAGCAAAGAAGTTCATAGTGCTTCATAATGCAATAACAATGTGGAAGCAAGCTCAGAGAAAGCAAAGCAGGCAGATAAATTCCCTGAGAAGAGACTTGCAAGACGCACTCAGAAAACAGGGATTTCTCGCGGGTGAGATTACAGTCCTACAAGGACATGTATTGACCCTGACTAAGCGTCAGTATCCCACAGCCTCAAAAACCCATGAAGACAAGGGTACAGTGAGAGCTGGGAATACCGCTCATCTGAAAGACAAGGTTGCAAAATTTGAACCACCTAAACAAGCACTAGTAAAACCTTCAGCCACCCAGCAGGCAACAAAAGAAGGTACACGTGCTGAATTAAAACTAGAAGAATCCTTAGCTGATGAAGCTGAAAAGATGGGACATTCTCTGGAAGTGGGTGTGGAATTGCAACTTAATCTCAAATGGGCTGAACTAGCAACCCCATTGAGTGGGAAAAGGGCAGAGAGACAGCTTCAAGAGCGGAAAACTCAAAGGGCTATTTTTAAACGCTCTGCAACTGCTGCCATACAGTATGCCTACAATAAGACGAGCACCCGACGCGAGGGAAATCTCATGACCGCACACGTAGAAAAAAGACTATACTTGGAAAAAGTCCTTCTCGAGCGACTGAGGGGGTGCTGATCTCAAGCACCTTCAGGAGGAGACACGAATAAACTGGAGAAAGGGCTCCAATCCCAGCAGGACGGAGGGTTCTCTTCCTCCATCCACTCTCATTCAATTCACAGAGATATCTAGAATGAGAGTGGAAGGATGGGCTTTGGCCGTGGTAAGCCCGAGCTTCCCACAAACAGGGGAGGTATGTAACAGGGGATTAATCCCTGTTCAAGTAATGTGCCTTTAATCTAGCAGTGTGGTGGTTAACTGCTGGTAGTCAATTAATAAACACCACCTGCCTGATTTAGATTGCTTACAAAAGCCTGTCTGTTGAGACAGGAAGTGACTCCTTAGCTCACATGTGAGCTGACCTTTGGAGACAGAGCAAGGGTTCTTGAGTCTCCCAGGAGAGACTGACCAAGAGAACACAGATCTCTGGAGCTGACCATGTCTTGAGCTCTGCCAGAAGACACAGCAGAGCTGATTTCAAGACACAGGGAAAACTACTAAACCTGAAGCTGACACACCCTGAGGGAAGGGAGCTGAACCAGGAACTGAGAAGATTTTCCCTCCAAAAAACAGATAAGACTTTCATTCTTAAGAGACTTCTTATATCTACTTATTTTATGCTATGTGTTTGGGGCTGGGAGAAATGCTTGACTAAGGGAGATGTGAATTAATTGCATAGTGTTTCACTAGAAATACTCCCAAGTGAATAGAAGCTTTGTCCCCCCCCCCCCCTGTATTTGGATGGATTTACTGATGAAAAGGAAAAGGCACAATAAAGCCTTATTATAATTTCACCTTATAAAAGTCTCCAATTGTGTACCTCTGTGAACGTCCGTCTACACTCCTCCTCCAAACCCTGACGTATGTCTGTTTGTACATTATTGTGGAGTGCCACATTGTGCAAAATGCAACATGCAATTATAATATCAGACACTTTAGCAGGCTTATATTGAAGTGCCCCACCAGTTCTATCGAGACACCTAAATCTTGTCTTGAGAAGCCCAAATTTCCTCTCTAAGACGGATCGCGTAGATATATGGGCAACATTGTACCTCTCCTCTGCTTCACTTTGAGGGTTTGCCACAGGGGTCAACAGCCATGGCCTAATTCCGTATCCTGAGTCACCTATAATCCATTGTGTACAAATATGAAACAATTTGTGTTAACATTATTACATACAACATTTCCTAGAAAACCAAGAGTTGTTTGTTAACACATCATAATATGTACTCACCCACCAGCCAACCAGGTCCAAAATTGCCTTCTTCGAAAGCATGGAAGACTGATGAGTTTCTCAGGATAGAGGAATCGTGACTGGAACCAGGGAATTTGGCTACCACATGCATAATCTTCATCGTGGCATTGCATACGACCTGTACATTCAGGGAATGGTAGTGCTTACGGTTGCGGTAAGCATGCTCACTCTGACTAGGCGGGATCAAAGCAACATGGGTGCAATCGATTGCACCATCACACATGGTATCCCGGCCATGGTATAAAAGCTATTCCTGACTTCCAGCCACTCTGTGTGCTCTGTAGGAAAATGAATATAATTCCTAACGCGTCTATTGAGTGCACATAGAAACTGGGTAAGGGCCCGCGAGAATGTAGATTGTGAGACCCCGCCCACTATGCCCACAGTTGTCTGGAATGACGCAGAAGCAAGATAATGTAATGAGCACAGCATTTTAACAAGCCCAGGGACTGCACGACCTCTGGCTGTCACAAAATCTAAATCTCCCCGTATCCCTTCATAAAGAGCTAAGACTGCTGAACTCAAACGATAGCGACTTACAGTCTCCTCCTCACTCATCCCATCTAACAGGGTTCTCTTCCTGTACAAACGAGGACAAGGCACAACTTCTCTCCTCTCTCTTCTCCTCTCATCTCCTTGCCCTATCCCTCTCCCTCTCCTGTCCGCGTGCCTGTACCTATCACTGTCCCTGCCACTGTCCCTGCCTCTGTCCCTGTCCCTTCCTTGGCCTGTGACATCCTCTCCATCAGCAAGCCTCTCGTCCAATAGAATCTTCCTCCGTCTCATAAACATTCACATCATTTTCAGGCCTGTAGCTGTGAATGCACAGGTAATTGCCCTCCTTTAAATAGCTATATGATGATGTCAGGTGACTTGCTGAAGTGCAAGGTGTTACAATAACATATCCAAGTAGTTCACTCCCAACGTGTATCCAGTAGCAATTAAAATAATTATTTATGTAGTGTTCACCAGGCAATCATGATATTTGAGAATGATGTAACGTTAAGCTTTGTACGAGCATTTATTGTCAAGTATTTCTGGAATGTGTAATGCATGTACCACTTCTGAACGCAACACTCAGTCATCTAATTAGGATACAACCATGACATTGACGTTGAGAAACTAATTTGCAACATGTGTAATTTGGCATGTTATTGTCACCTGTTCACATGAAGTAATTGTAAAGTACATATGCATAATTTAATGCCATCAGGATAGTTGCTATTGATTCAGTTTCAATTGTGTAAAAATGAGTAACTATTATAGATGTGTGTATAAGTTAGCATGAAGTGATTGTAATGCATCGTGTACAATGTAAACATGCAATGTTATTGAGTGTCCAATTGCGGACGTCATCAAAAGAGGGAGGTCACAAAGTACATATAAACATGAAAACAAACAGCTACATTTACGTTTGATCATGCGTTACACATTACAAGCATTGTATAATGTATAGCAACATTACTAGACGCTGGATCTGCTGGATGTGTGAAATGTGTTACATCTATAATAAATTGAAGCACACTTAAGTAACATGTTTGATATGATGTGACCTGTTCCTTTAAGACTTGAGTATAGGATTTTCCCTTGACACATCATAACATAAAGACTAATGTGACACTCAAATCATCATAACATTGAAAAGTACAATGTTATGCAAATAATAAACTTAAGGGGTGACACAATGAAGTGAATGACCTCGACATTGTAATGCCAAGCACATTTTTATTATGAGCAATAGAACGTAAACACTACTATAATGTTATAAGTCCCCGCTCCATTGACTCCATTGATGTAGAGATGAGGTTTTTTTTGTAAGTGCCGTCCCGGCAACCTTGCCGATCGTTCTCCCCTCCAACTTGCCAACTTTAGTTGGCGGGACCAATTGCCAATGAAATCTCCATTTCTGAGTGCCAATCAGCACCGATAAGCTGATCGGGGCTACTTGAATACAGCCAATTTAAAAAAGTGCCGAAAAGTGCCGATAAGTGGGTTATCGGCAGCCGCATGCCGATAAAAAATTTTCGGCAAGAAAAACTGCCGATTTTGAGCACTTACTGAATCTCAAATCCAATTTTGGCGGGAAAATGCCGATAAAAGCCTTATCGGCGCTTACTGCATGAGGCCCTTAGTTTCACTATGTATATGTAGCGCATGTTCCCCCTCCCCCTGGGAGATATGGCGGATACTGCATGTGCTGCTTTACGGTGGTTCACAGTAGGCCCGAGCCTCCGCTGCTTGGAGCCTGGGGTGTAACCGAGTAATCACTTGGTAGCGCCTGCACCTATACGAGATCCGACTATGTAGCTTAACCCCGTTATAGGAACCCCATGCAATAGAACACACGCTTGTATGTATAACAGTTTTACTGCATGCAGAAGAATACTGAACATATATATTCACAGTTCCACCCACCAGGTCATGCACAATGGTGATATAGTTCTCCCTCCTTCCTCCAAAGTCCTGAGTGGCCCTTGGACACCCAACCACCCTGGTGTCCACAAGAAGCAACTCCTGCCCAAATGTGTGAGACAGAGTTGCCCCACTAATGTGTGTACAGTTGGTGCACTTGTAGTACCTGCCGGGTGCTCCGGCACCCCGTGAAGCCGACGGTAGATGGAGGCTTTATTTTTGTTAAATAAATCATGACACAGTGTAATATGTCATGTGTTGTTGTTCATCTGAAGTTGTATTTACCTTATTTTAAGACCTGCTAAGGAACAGATGATTGTTATTATGTCCTGATATGTAAAATCATAGAATTCAAAGAGCGGTGTACTTTCTTTTTCACACAACTGTATCTGTCTGCAGGGGGAAGGTTGCAGCCCTATTGGCTGTGCTGGTTCACATGGTCTCTGCCCCTGAGCATTCTGGGGGCCGTAGTTCCGGTGGGTATCTTCCCAGAGATGGCTGCCTACTCTGCACATGCGCACACTCTATACTTGGAGCCGCCGGCAACTTGTCGCCTCCGCACCTTCCATAGGTAAGGGGCCTAGGGGAGCAACCTGCTATATATATTTATTTCCCCATTTATTGTTAGCCCAATGGGAGAAGCGCCGGGATACACTTTCTGTTTTTTCACATGCTGTATATTACACAGTAGGGGTTGCCAACTGCAGTCCTCATGGGCCACCAACAGGTCAGGTTTTAAGGATATCGCTGCTTCAGCACAGGTGGTTCAATCAGTGGCTTAGGTAGTGACTGATTCAGCGATTGGGCCACCTGTGCTGAAGCAGCGATATCCTTAAAACCTGACCTGTTTATGTCCCTTGAGGACTGCAGTTGGCCACCCCCTGTTATACAGGGTTAGTCAGGATAATCTATTCTGCCTCTCAAACATGAGTCACCAGGCAACATGGCTTTGTGTACCAATGAGATCCTAGGATTTCAAAGTCAACCATACAAAACTGAAGTTTACTTATCTGGTGATACAGAGCGACGTGACACTAGAAAAATAATCAAATAAAAGGCATGAGCAGAAAAAAAAATCAATCGAATGCCAAGCATTCTGTTAATAACTAACTACCACTAGAAACTAACGTGATCCTAAACATTACACTGAAAAAAGAAGCCGACACAAATAAATGAGTGCAAGGCTACGCTTATAGTGCCAGCGACGGCGACGTGACAGTCAGGTGACGGTCACTGGAAAATCAAATATAGATGACTTCCAGCTATCGCGACCAATCCGTCACTCCGTCGTGTCGCGCTTACTATAAGCGCACGCGATGGTGGCAATGCATTTGTTTTGCCGTGACGCCGCGTCGCTTAGGTAGTGACTGATTCAGCGATTGGGCCACCTGTGCTGAAGCAGCGATATCCTTAAAACTGACCTGTTTATGTCCCTGGGACTGCGTTGGCCACCCCCTGTTATAGGGTTAGTCAGGAATCTATTCTGCCTCTCAAACATGAGTCACCAGGCACATGGCTGTGTGTACCAATGAGATCCTGGATTTCAAAGTCACATACAAAACTGAAGTTTACTTATCTGTGTGATACAGAGCGACGTGACACTCGAAAAATAATCAAATAAAAGGCATGAGCAGAAAAAAATCAATCGAATGCCAGCCTTCTGTTAATAACTAACTACCACTAGAAACTAACGTGATCCTAACACACTAACAAAGAAGCGCCCCACACAATAAATGGGGCAAGGCTACGCTTATAGTGCCAGCGACCGGCGACCGGACAGTCGGGTACGGACCTGGAAAATCAAAATATAGATGCTTCCAGCTTCGCGCCAATCCGTCACCTCCGTCGTGTCGCGCTTACTATAAGCGCACGCGATGGTGGCAATGCATTTGTTTTGCCGTGACGCCGCGTCGCTGTCGCTGGCACTATAAGCGCAGCCTAAGGCTGTAGCAATGGAAAATATGTTATATGCCCATTATTTTGTAAATAGGCAGCATGTTAGGTTTGTAGAGAATACAAATCTCAGCATTCCTGGTTCCTCAAAAGGAATGTTAAGGACTTGGAATCAAACACATGTCATTTTGGTTTTACACTATCGGTAAGAATGAGCAAAAAGGGAGCAATGGAGCACAGCATGAAAAAAGGAGAACTGGGGGCCAAATACTAAAAATCTAAATTGAATGCAGCTTCATGCCAAACGAAGACAAAAATAGGATAGCTCTGACGCGTTTCCCGCCGTAGCTGGCACTTTATCAAAGAGTTAAAAACAACCTTATATAGGGATGCCTCCGGCGGAAGCGCCACAATCAGTGTGCTCAATCCACTGCCGGTGTGAAAACAAACCGGCACGTACAGAGAACCACAAAAAGCCGCCACCCCCCCGCCCCCATCAGGAACCTCCCAACAAAAAGGTGTATTTTAAAGTAAAACATCATAACATATACAAAGACATAAATGAATGTAATTTAACAAAAATCTCAATAAAAACCCTAAATGTACAGTACATGGAGAGATGTGCGATTCTCAGAACAGCATTAGAGTGAACAGAAGTAAGCTAAACTGAACTTTCATATCTGTGAAATATGTTAACACAGAATCAACATTATCCTAATTGAACAAGCTGAAGCACAATATTGGTTTAACCCATTATGGCATTGGATTCATAAATCTCTATTTGAATATCATAAGGTATGCAGCTAAATCAGAGACCAGTCACTGACATGTCACAATAGCAACCAACTATCACAACCCTATGATATTACATGATACCCTAATGACAAGAATGTAGCAAGATAACAGAGAGGGCTATGCTGTGTTCCTTCTTAGGCCTCGGTCCCGCTGCGCTCGGTGGCGCGGGCGGCCACACGCGAGTTCCCCACCAGCAGGGGAATCCTGCAGAGCCGGTCCCGGTCCCCCCTGGCTGCACAGCTTACTACACGCTGTGGCGCGTCAGCCGCTATGGGATACAAGAGAATGGTGTTCCCTAGCGTTGACGCGTCACGTGGTGTGGCTGTGAGCCAATGGGGAGGGGAGGCTGCGGGAGAAGGAGAGGCTTCGGGGAGGAGTGTGGAGTGACAGCAGCGTGAGTGCCTGTCTGTGTGTGTGTATGTGTGTGCCTGAGTGCGTGAGTGCGTGCGTGCCTGTCTGTGTGTATGTGTGTGCCTGAGTGCGTGAGTGCCTGCCTCTGTCTGTCTGTGTGTGTGTGTGTGTGTATGTGTGTGTCTGAGTGCGTGAGTGCCTGCCTCTGTCTGTGTGTGTGTGTGTGTGTGTGTGTGTGTGTATATGTGTGTGCCTGCCTCTGTTAGTGTGTGTGTGTGTATGTGTGTGCCTGAGTGCATGAGTGCCTGCCTCTGTCTGTGTGTGTGTGTTGCTTTACTTACCCGAGCCATGGAGGGAGGGGGGGGGAGTAGCGGGTTCCTCCGCTCAAGCCACGCCCCCCCTCCCGCTCAAACCTCCCACTCCCGCCCACCTCCCGCTACGGCTCCCGCTCCCTACAGACCGCATATCGCGGTCTGTGTATGTCAGCGCCCCGCCTGTCTGCAGTGCGGGCGCGTTGACTCTGGGAGCGGGGCCTTAGCCTTACCGATCTCCTACAGATGGATGTACGCCGATAGGATCAGACTCATCACCTGAGTACATGCATTGCTGCTTGTGTGGCCGGTCTCAAGTATACCATGTTTAGCTATCTAGCTTTCAATTAATGCAATATAAGCCTGAACATAGAGCTGCTAGGATCTAATGACCTGACCTGTTGGGCTGCTTTTTTGCGGGACTTCAGTTATTGGTCTGTCTCCTGCAGACTCATACCTTTGGTTTGGGCTTTCAATGGTCATGACGGCACAGGAGTATACTCAGAGCCTGGTCTATCAATTTGTCTAAACAACACTTATTCGTCTCTCTTCCGCCCTGGACATCATTTCTAGCAGATTTTTGTAGCACCACTTTAGAGATTCACTTCTCTTATTATACAGTACATAGTTTTACACTATCTGCTGCATATGTCAATACATGTTAGTGGATCCTCCCCTTTCTTTCACTGTCAAAGGTGAGCTCTCATCTGGACTGCATACTGTAGGTGATGTTAACAGTTCACAATACAAAAAGGTAGGGATATACTAGTACTGTAAGTGCAGCAAAAATAATGCAAATATTAGATCATTTTAAAGACTCCAGGGTTTCATACGTTTTCCCAGTTGTGTGAAAATATGGAGAAAATAATAGTTATATTTGCAGACACAATATACAACTATTCCAGTTTCTGTGTTCAATTTATAAATATACATTATAAAAACAAAAAAACAGGTTCTTTACATTTATTCTACATATTCTAGTAAAGCATTTAATTATGTTGGTTAATAATCACAGTAGCACCACATTAATTATATCCCTAATGGCTTTTACTAAACCAAATTTGACAACATTAATGCAACAATTTTACACCGTTGTGCCTCCATGTCTGACCTGCAAGCAGCTATGGGACACATATCAGATAGCTAAGAAGGCATTAAAGCACAACTAATTGACTTTTCTACTTTACAGTTCTTAAATCATTAACCTATTGTGGTAACCCATTACAAAGTAATGTAGTACTACAATATGGAATGGTACACAAAGAAGATTGTTTTTCATTAGGTACAATTCTTATTAGGAGGGAAAATAACCTTACATGCTGCAATACCACCTACAACGTCTTGTAAACTGGCCAAGAAGGCAATCAATAAAGACGCAAACACTGCTCGATTTCTACTGGTATTAGATACTATTTATGTTAACTAGTGGCCGCCTGTACCATTTCTGTACCATTTCTATCAAACGTTAGCCACTAACAGAAAAAGGAAGGAAAGATTCCCTGTAGACTGTACTCATGGGTGTCATTTGTAAAATTAGTGAAAATTAAAATCCTTTTAATTAATAATAGTATAAAAAATATACCAGATTGGTACAGTGAAGTCTATGGCCAATCGGTGATCTATATTCATAAAAGTAACAAGATGATAACTGGTAATTGATTAAGTTCTCTATTATGTCCACTTGAAAAGGTATTGTTATATAGCTTTACCCTCATCAGATGATATACTATGTAGTCAGGTCCACTCTGGCTCCCCGGTTTCCCCTTTCTTCCTCACTCCCTCGCTCCGGTAGGGGATGCTGCGGGGGCGTGCGCGTCGCCGGGGGCTCCCGGTGACATCAGTGATAGGGTGCCGCCATGTTTACAGTACTCGTGCATGCGCAGCCATGTTGCGGTTGGTTCGGGGTTCGAAGCAACGAGTCAAAGTGCAGGGCCTTCCCGAGCTTGCGTATGCGCAGGAGAGTTAGCAGTGGCCATTACATGGTTACTCCTGCACAGTTGCAAGCGGCAGCGGCCATTACATTGTTATGCATGCGCAGTACCCATAGCGCACGCTGTCCTAATGCTAAAGAGGCCCATGGGGAACTACAACTCCCAGCAACCCCAGGGGCTGGCGCACATGTGATGCCACAGCAGCCAATAGGGCTTAAAGCTTCCCCTGCAGGAAAGGATACATTGTTGTGTGCTGCAGTGAGTGAGTTAGTTGAAGCTGGGTCACAGACAGGGGAGGGTGGGTATGTGTAGGGAGCCAATGGTTTATGCACTAGGCCAGACATCCCCTTTAGGCCCCAGCTAGGCCCCAAATCACCTCAGCTTGTGGTTGCTACAGGGACTCCCCTTAGGATAGGGAACAGGGTCCTGTAGAGCGAGACAAGTGAGGGTCCAGCCAGGAAGCGTGCATCTTCTCGCATTGCTGTGAAGGTGAATCATCCTCTGCTGATTAGCAGAGATAAGAGACATTATAAAGGTGGACCACTCCAAGTGGGAGCCATCCATCACAGAGGTGGACGCGACGTGGGATCGTCCTTTATGCAAGGGATCCCAAGTAAAGGCCATCTGCGTGCCTGAGTCTGGACACACTCGGCAGGTACAGTCAAGTCACCAAGTGCACCAACCTCATCCCATCTTAGTGGGCAGCGCTGTCTCACACTTGGGTGGGAGGGGGACTCTTGGGATTCAAGGATATAAGGTGTGGGCTTAAGGCCCGGCGAGACGATGAGTAGTTGTGCCTATTAGTGTCATAGAAGGACACTGTCATATTGTTTATGTATGTTGTATTGTGTTAGCTCCCCCTATAGTAAACTGTTTATATATACTCTGGTGTATGTGGTTACTATATGTGGGTCATGTGTCAGGGGCCATTCTACCCTTAGAATCCTACACAGGTGGAGGCGCTGTTTATGTAAGATCGTTCCAGGGGATACACCCCAGGCTCCCACTGGCGGAGGTTCAGGCCTCCTGTGAACCTGACAGGTAAAGCACTACACCTGGTAATACATATAGATTCCCCTCACATGCACTCTATCTGCGATTGGGGGGGGGTTGGGAGGGGGAAAACTGTTACATTTGGAGGCGCTGCTGAGAGCAGACCTGGGGTGCCCCATATTTGCAGAATACCAAAAATATACCAGGAATCATGTTACTACCCACAAGCCAGGAGGTTCATGCCTGGGCCATCATGGTTCGAGAGCTGCCTAGTCACGTGGTAGCAGTAGGGAACGTGCCCATGGATGAGGAGGGGAGTGCACTTCAGGAATCCATAGAGAAACTTCTGGGCTTAGGCAAAGTGCGGGTGATAGGAGAAAAATATGACCCCACCGGTTACTGGGCTACCATACTATGGACGGTGGGTCAGGAAATATGCCTGGAAAATGCCCCTCTGACCTTACAGGCCCCAGAGGCACCAGCAGAAGGCTATCCCCTTATATACTCAGTGGACTCTCCACAACCTAACAGTGAGTTACACCTAAAATGGCATCATCCGCCAAGTCAGGAGAGCGCACGTGCTACTGTACGTGCTAACAGGCTGTAAGAGAATTGTTTGCAGAAATGTGCCCGGGTCTGGCGCGAAAACAAGATCCCCACCCCTGCGATGGGAGTGGCGGAGCGCAGAGCCAGAACCACTCCTTGATAGAATGTGCCCCTCCTCTGAATTCCACCAGGGGGAGGCAGCACATTGAGCCTCAGTCAGCAACTTCTGTTCCCCCTAAGAAACATAAAGGATGCAGCGAACCGCACCCTCAGTTGTATGGAGCTTGGTACGCAAAACTAGTGACTATACCCTTTCTTTTGTGCCCGTGCATATAAAAGGAATAAAAACTGACTTGTGGCATGAAATTCAACCCCTCTCCGCTACCATATGACTATCTGGCGGTAAAGGTGGAAGGTGTGAGCTGCTTACACTGCTTCTGTACCAAGTGTGACTTCCAGGACAGTGAGTTGGCCTGGGGGCCCAAGTGTGCCTGCTGTGGAGCACAGTTCCTGAAGCCCAAGCTGCTTCGGCCTACAGAACCCGCAGAGGAAGAGGCGATCGACTTCAATACTGGGCCGGTCAGTACAGATAATCAACTTACCCCCCCACGGAAGTTTCGGAGGGCTCGTGCACTCTAACCATGGTTCTAGAGTCGGAACCCGCAGAGAAAGACTGGTTTCTCTACTGGGGTGATCGATGCTGTTAACCAATCTACCTCAACCATGGAGGTTTCGGAGGGCCTGTGTGCCTTAACCACGGTTCCAGACCCAGTTCCAGACTCAACTCTAGAACCCGTTCCAGAGCCAGAAATACAGATGGCGGAACCAACTAAGGGTAAGGTGACTGCTCAGGGAGAAAGGGGATCGCTACCACTAATGCAGCAGGAACAGGACTGCTTCGTGCCAATTGCCACCCATGAATGCAAGATGCCCCGACGCTGTTCCCCTGCGGAGGTGTCCCTACCCCTATCCTTGTCTACTGATGACAGCAGCCAGCCAGCCAGCCGTGGTGATGCGCCAGCCGGCGGACCACTCAAGTGAAGCTGAAGATAAAGAGAGATTTATCCTATCTGCTGCAGACTCTGCTGTGGGCCCGTGGGCCCTACAATGGCAAGTCAGGCCTACTATGATGGTACCATTGATCCTAGGCTTGGGACCAGTACCTACCGACCAAAAGGGTGAGTTGACTGCCCCAGGGGTGTCGGGTGTGAGCTCCCAGGTGACCGCAGAGCACGGTAGCTCCTTAAGCATGGCCACCAGAGCAATTGGCTCGCCTCGGCATCGCATCCTGGCGGAGGTGTCCCCCTAAAAGATTGCTGTCCAGTGGTACGTGTGGACCAGTGTCCACAGACTACCCGCCCAGTGGAGAGAAACTTCAGCCCCATTGCGATGCCCAGTGAAGCGGAGATGGTACCTGATAGTGTCCCTGATGATCTGACCACCTTCAGCAACCAGCGGAGCGGTGAGGTATCAACCCTTTACTCCCTGCAGGATGTGATGGAGATATCCGGTGAAGAGGTCCTGCTCGGCGCTTACTTCTATTCAAAGGATCACCAAGCTCATCTGTCTTAAGACCCAGAGCTCGTGATGTATCCAGGAGATGTCACTTCAGAAGTGACAGATGGAGCAAACCAGGACTGTGCTGTGACAGCTAGGGTAATCATTGCCTCCTTCATGCGCAACATGGAGCGCTCCATTCACCATGTAGTGGACCGAGGAAAAGGTCAAGACCTCCTGGCCTACTGCATCCATGCCGTGGATGGTCGGGTAAAGGTCTGGTCAAGAGACACTGTATTGTTCCTTCCACCAGGGGGAGGAAGTAGTATGGAACCAGTGACTGTTGCACCCGATCATGATCTCCAAGAGATTACCCAGGCGGAGGCTGACAAAAGTCAAAGTGAGGTACCCCAACATTATCAGTTAGGGGCACCCCACAATTGGTCTCAGCAAACAGCTAACACTCAGCTGGACTCGGGTATCACTGTGGTTAAGTTATTTACTGTTGATATTAAAGCACCTGTGATAAGTTGTATATACTATGCACTGCATTTTCATTATATAACTTTATTATGCTGTGTGATGCTGTCCTCCAAGCGGGAACGTTGGTATTTCAACCAGGGGGAGAATATAGCCAGGTCCCCTCTGGCTCCCCGGTTTCCCCTTTCTCCCTCACTCACCCTCGCTCCGGTAGGGGATGAAGCGGGGGCAAGCGCATCGCCGGGGGCTCCCAGCAACAGCCGTGATAGGGCGCCGCCATGTTTAGAGTACTCGTGCATGCGCGGAGGCTCACGCTGACGTCACTGCCGGATTGGCTCAGCTACGGTGTCCCTGGATGGCCACAATACCTTCCGGAGGAGACGCGCGAAATCCACTCTGTTTGTTTGAGAACACGAGCACTCCCGAAAACCTCCCCGCACGCTTCCAGCAGACGTCCAGTACCTCACAGCAGACGGCCAGCCCTGACTAAAGACCCCGTACCATTGCACATGTCCTACTCCAGGACGGTGAGTAGGATTTCAGTTTTACCTCTGGTGGAGCAGCAAGGCTTTTTTCGGC
This sequence comes from Ascaphus truei, assembly GCA_036426205.1. Taxonomy (NCBI): domain Eukaryota; kingdom Metazoa; phylum Chordata; class Amphibia; order Anura; family Ascaphidae; genus Ascaphus; species Ascaphus truei. The sequence continues at coordinate 262,195,141 of CM071567.1, read as the reverse complement.
CCAAGTGCTGGGAAGCCCTCAATTCGTTTATTAACAGAAGATCATCTACTGTTTATTTTACAGTCCACGTTTTACTTCAATTGTATTCACAATTGTTTTAACTAATAAATGCTCCGTATTTCCATGCATATGTCTCATTTTGTCTAAAGGGTAATACACCATAGTGGTGCTTGTATTTCTTTTGTCTCCCTCTCTGAGCCATTCCAAAGACACCTCAGCACAAGACTTTTGTTCCAGCTACTTACCCTCAGCGCCATTAGAGGTTTTTCCACCCACATCTTGTTCATCTGGTTGGAAGATCCCAGACTAAACCACCACGGCAGCTCCAGGACTACCTACCCTCTAGGACTGTATCCCAGGTTTTGTTTTTCCTGTTTGTTCATTATTGTTGCACTAGCGCTTGTATACACTTATTTTTTACACGTAATAATAAAAGTTAATTTATTTTAACTAAAGATTAAAATAGTAGGACAATTAGCTGATATGCCGCTCCGGTGGGTTAAAACCTAGATAACACTCACAGGACGGCAGATATAAAATCACATTGAGTGAATGGAGGCTGGTGGCCACGTGTTTGGGGTCCGCAGGGTGTCTTGGAAGCCTTGTATTCCTTCCGTATCTCTATGCTGGCAATAACCGGAAGTGACGTCTCCGTCGTGGCGAACCGGTAGTGACGCCGCCGGATGTGACGTCAAAGCCTGGCAATCTCCAGTGAAGCTGCAGGAAACAGCAATCCGCACCTCCTTGCCCCTCGATCGTTCAAACAGGTCACTCAGCGCTTGTACTGCTTGTGATATAATCAACTAAAATGTCCCTAATAGTAATAAAAATGCCCTACGCGTTTCGTGTGTCTAAACACACTTCCTCAGGGGATATAAAGTGATGGCAGTGATGCTGGTATAAATACCCTCAACTTGACTCCGATTGGTCTGTCAATCAGTGCAATCATGGGTGTACTCCAATAAGCTTATTCAATCACTGTCATTTGATTCAGCTTTGCACAACATAAAACATTAGTAACCTACACAACATTTAACATAACATAAAAACAATGGGTAAAAATAGTGGCTATTTGACAATATAATTTATACCAATAGCATTTGGCAGTAAACAGTAAAATATAAAAACCCCTAATTGGGGGGAAGGAAGAATAAAAAACGTCCACCTAATATTATAGGAACACTCCTAACTCAAAGTCAACATTTAACCCTCTAGGGGATAATGTTTTAAGCTCATATATCCAGTATGCCTCACGCATACGACTCTCCGGTGTATATTTTGAGCACCGTCTGCACAGAGAATGACCTTACTATGGGCTGAGTAGATGCACAACAGGCAATCAGGTTTAGTGAAGTGATTGGCTCTCTAAGAATCATCACAACACTTACCTCCTTCTCTGATATATTGATCTATGTGCACCATTTTTAATAAAAATATAGACTTGCTGGAACTACATTAAATGCAGATTGTGCAAACATAAATAAATTTTTTGTAAGTACAATGAATTGTTTTTTATTTTTATTTTTAGTAAATTCATGTTTTTATTAAGATCATGAACTAAGTTATGCTTAAAAGACAACCATTGCCCCATCTGTTAAAGGGCTATAAAGACTGAACACTTTATTTATACATGCAGCAGTGTGCTCCCAATGAGGGAGACAACATTTAGAGCGAGGGAATGAAAGCCAAGTGTTTTCACTAATACAATTAACCAATTAAGACCCAGCGCCTATATATACTAAGCACAATGAGCATCCGGCAGGAACCTGACGAAGCTGATTGCGAAACGCGTTGTTCCCTGCCGGAGCTCATTGAGAGAGGGACCCAGCCACCCGCAGGACATCCGGTGTAGATCCTCTCTTCCGGTTCCACTGCCGGACGCGTCAGTGTGAACACCAACGGAGGAAGAGACCTTACCGGATCAAACCACGCGGCTAATGCTGGGCAACAAGAGTTGCAATTGAGTGTGAGTGTGTTCATTGTTTATTCACTTTGTATTTGCATTGTTTATTCTTGTCCATGCTTGTTTTTTCATATTTTAAACTGTTACCAATAAAGACCTGTTTATATTGCTAACTCTGGTTTTGCACATACTTTGGTCTATGGGCGACGGGGAAAGGAGCCACTCACACACCACACCCATTGGGGATAGTCTGCTGAGACGTACCTGCATCACCTAAACAGGCTGACATCACCCACTGAGGGAACGAACTCACACTAGGCCGTTTGAGTTTTTTGTTTATTGTCACTCCCTTATAGGAGTTTTGCATTTACGAACCACAGTCAGCGTTGAGGGTGAAGTCTCACACAAGCCCGTGTGAGTAACTGAAACTAATTGTTCAAGTTTCATTTACTGTATATCCAGTGGTAATCCACTAACACCACCCCCTACACATCCCCTGACTCCTCCGCCCTCTACCCCCCCCTCCCCTATACACATTGATGTATGCACTAATACTGTGTTTTATTCTGTTTTATTCCAATCTACTCCATCTTTTATTCAACTCCACTCTGTTCCACCAACGTCGTGAGGTCCATGAGTTTGCGCTGACCATCTTCATACTTCCATTGCAACAATAAGAAGGACTCGGGGTTTCCTTCTTCAAGGTCAAGCAGCAACTAGAAACCACCAAAAGGGCCAGTATACATTTTTATACTCTTTTACACCACCACACAATTTTTTATATATATTTTTTTTATTTTTTAATATATCTTAGGCGTTGAAACATTTTATAGCCACACATTCCAGGGAGCGCCCCAGTTCAAACATCAACCATGCCTCACGCATACTGCATCTTTGTAATTTATCACCACCTCTTGTACTAGCAGAAATAGTCTCAATAGCTTGGCATTTGAGACCGCTAGGGTTTTTATCATGATGTGTGAGGAAATGGTGGGATACGCTATGAGTTATCAATCCTCTTTTTATATTGTATATGTGTTCATACACTCTCCTTTGATACGTTCTTCCTGTCCTTCCCACATATTGCAGGCCACAAGGACATTGGAGTAAATATATGACATAACACATATGACAGTTAATGTGGACTGTGCTCCACACTGTGCTCCTTATTATGTCCACTTAGCCTAATTCACTATTTTACTAACATTGACGATTGTCACCAGGATGGGCTAAAATAGCAGATTATTTTATTGTACATGCTATCTACTAGAGTTTATGATCTACTATGGTTTTTTGAGAAGTAGGCATACGATACATTGTGCTAACTACTTACAGTAATTATATGAGGTTGGGTGTAAGAGGCCTGCAGTCATTTTGCATAGCACAAGCATTTGATTAGTCCCTCTCTCTACTTATCATACCAGCTCAGAAACCTAAGGGCTGTTATATAGTGTGTGCGGTTGTGCGCGCTGTGAGTATACTGTGTGCGCGACTATATGTGTGTGTGTATGTATATGTGTGTGTGTGTGTGTGTGTGTGTGTGTATGTGTGTGTGTTTTCAAATAAATAAATAAAACCTGTAATAATTTTTTTTAATAACGTTGAACATACATACACACACACACACACATACATACACACATATACACATATACACTCATATACTTACATTTTCAGCGGCGGTAGCGGCGCAATTTCTTTCTTTTTTTTTCTTTCCCCCTGTCGGCCGGTTCCACTCTCCTTGCCATGTGCGCGCGCGGTGCCATTATAGAAAGGCTGACTAACGTCAGCCAACTATAAATGCCGCGCGTGCGCACGGCGTAGCGCGCGCCCGCACTATAAAACGGGCATAAACCAACACACTATGTGAGCTCCCATGCTCGTTAAGCATTAATTACTAAGCTACTGGCACAATCCAGGGGCTGAGAAACCATTAAGCATCCTGATTTTATATTAACCAAGCATGCACGCTGCTTGCTACCACTACACAAGTAAAACTGTTATCCCAGTCCACATTCTGACCTTATAATGCCTGTGTGGGGCCACTTAGTGCTCCAGTCTGATTTATAGGTCTGGGGTCTATCGTTTGTCAATACATCTAGTGATACTGTTTTTCAGAAGTAGATGAGGTGGTTAGAAAGACAGATAACACCACAACAATATACCTACTGGACATAATAGGGAGTACAGATGTCAGCAGGGATTACTAGTCCAACTGCAACCCAGTCCATTCTCCTAACCCTCAATATGAACAGGGGGATTTTAGTGCTCCAGTTCTAATCTCTAGATATGGAGACTAATCAATTGTCACTAGAGCTTGTTGAAGATTTATCTAGTATATAATCTGATAACATTAAAAGCTATATAAGACACCAAGCAGAGAGGACATGTGGCAGGAGAGCTCCGACCCAGAGACTCAGAACAACCGAGATTAAAGAGCATAAAAACAAACATATACAACTACAAAGATAGGAATAGTTGGGGGAATACCACCCCAATACACAGTGAAGCCTGCTTTTATGCCAAATAAGACTGAAGCCCACAAGCACTAAACCTGGACCCCTGCAAGCACTGCCTTATCGCTAAAAGGGCTGCCAAGCGTGCTTAAAAAAAAATCCCAGACCAGCTCCATCGACCAAGTAATGTACTCACCGCCGAGCGGGCAATCGGGGACCCCCAATCAAGAGCAGACCTTGGTGCAAGGCTCAGCGAGAGAGACTCCGCGCCTGCGGGTGAATCAGAGGGATTCCCCTGCATCGGGACAGCGCTTGGGAATACCCGATGGGGGCCGCGAGACACACACAATAGGTCCAAGATGGCCAACGGGAGAGCAGGGAGCGCAACAAGATAGCCTGCGACCCGCCACGCAACGGGAGATCGGAGGTGCAGAGACAGAGGACGCTACCAGCAACGCAGAGGAGCAAAATACAGGAACAGGGGACCTGCGGAGGTGGGGTAAGAAGAAAGAGGGCAAGGGGTACCTGAGCGGTGGGGACTTGTGGCCTGGGAGCTTTTGTCTCAGTGGGACACCAACGCGACTGCCCTGACGGCCACCCCTGCTCCTGCAATAAGACACTGCTAAAGCTTAGGGCTGCGGCCCGTCTTCCCCCCCCCCCCCCCTGAATAATACCATCTTGAAATCTGGCTCCGGGACACAGACATATACTGTAAGAGGTGCACCCACTCCCCCACTGCCCCTCCTCAAAACTGCAAATACTGATATATACTCTGCTGACCCTAACCAGGCACAGCAGCTGGAACTGAGGAACTAAGAACTGAGGGCCCACTCGGCTGCGCCAAACATACAGATAATAAAAATACCCCAAAATGGCTGCCATGAAACACTGAACAGCTAGCTGGACTGAATGGCCGTGCCGTCCCAAAACCCCTGCGCAAATTGTGATCACTCAAATAATCTCATGTAATGAGGGGATGATTGTGTGAGGGGGTGCATATGTGGTATCGACGACACTGAAGGTTCATGACTAGGACACCCTCAAGGAACCACAAACTAGCGCAGTTAAATATATGATCAAATAAGAGTGACGCTGGGCTGTCTTTTCTTTCATTCGCCTCCAAAGAGCACCTGAAATATGGCTCCACCAAAAAGGACACCAAAACCGGACACGTCCTTGTTTTTCAAACAAAAGAGGGACACAGCCAAATCCCCAAGTAAGAAAAAGAACGCACAACCTCGGGAACTACAAGAATCCGAAGCAGGCTCTGACTCTGACCAGGAGGCGAGCATCAGAAATGATCTGAAAGCCTGGGTCAAGGAGATCAAACAGACGTTTCATGAGGAGCTGCAGAGCACAATGAAGGGGCTGCTGTCTGAAATTGCGGCGGTAGAGGAACGTACCACGGGCCTTGAAGAGGCAATGGAGGCCACCTCTGAAAGGCAGGTCGAGGTAGATTCAGACATAGCCGAACTGAAAGACCAGATATCGCAACTCCAGGATGCTCAAGAGGAGGCTGAAAACAGGTCAAGGAGGAACAACATCAGGGTCCGAAATGTACCAGAGTCGGTCTCAACAGAAGAGATTAAACGTACCTCCACAGACTGTTTCAAAATATTATCCCTGAAACTGCCAATACTAAACTGGAACAAGACAGAGCCCACAGAATCTACAGGCCAAAGGAGTTTGAAAACAGAGGTTCCAGAGACATAATCACAAGGCTCCACTATTTTTCAACTAAGGAAGAAATCATCATTAAAACCAGAAACCAAGACAAGATCATTTTCGAAAACTCGGAACTACCGATTTTCTCGGATCTATCATCAACAACGCTGGCCAGAAGACGCGAACTTAGAGACCTAACGAGCTTTTTACGGGCCAGAGATATCAGATATCGCTGGGGCTTCCCATTCCGCCTGCAGGCATCACATAATGGGAAACAAGCTACACTCAGAACCCCAGAGGAGGGCCCAGCATTTATTGCCGCCTTAGGTCTGGAAGTCCCGCAGGAGCTTGGAGCCTCAGGGAAATCCCCATTCCAAACGAGTCAGAGGCCATGGTCCAGAGTTCAGGGGAAAAAAAGTAAAGAGTGAAAAAAAAAAAAAAAAAAGAGACTATAAAGTTATATTAGGAGCTCTAAACACATAGGCTCTACATGGCTACCAAAACTGTTGTTTATCTTACTGTATTGTTGATGTGATTAACGTTTAACTATTGTTCTCTCATGCACGTTTTAGCACCAGTAAGGCTTCTCCGGAGGCTAGAAGGCCTGACGTATATATAGCCACTGACAAGCAACCGAAACATGCTGGTTTCTGTAAACATCCAAAGTTAATCTGAAAGCAAGTACTGCGATGCACCCCACACACACATCCCCCTCTTTTTAGACTCTGCATGCCCCAAAAAAACCCAGAGCAGAGTTAAAGGCTGAGTTAACAAAGGGCTCGACCCTACACCAAGTTAATGCCCCCCAAGGTTATTTTTGTTTTTCCCCAAATGTTTCCCCACCCCATCCTAGTTGGACTCCACACACGCACACCCAGTGTTATATAATCAGGGAACAAGGGAAGACACACTACCTGAAATTAAAGACCCGACAGGCAGCCCATATCTCCAACAGAATAAAAGCAGAAAAGCCCTCTCTAGGGCAATACATGAAAATTTATGGCTAGCTCTTTAAAAATAATCACCCAGAATGTCAAGGGCTTAAACTCACCTATGAAAAGAAGGCTCATGTTCAGAGACTTCAAAGCTAAACAAGGAGATATATATATATGGTCCAGGAGACACATTTGAATAAAGACGATACAAATAGACTGAGAGACAAAAATTACCACCAAATCTACCACTCCCCAGCGACAAACAAAAAGGCCGGAGTGGCCATTTTGATTAAAACAAGTGTCCCCTTTGCCATAGAGAAAGTTAAGAGAGATAAGGCAGGACGAATGCTAATAATAAATGGTAAAATAGGGACCACAGAATTGACCTTAGCATGTTTATATGCTCCTAACGAGGACCAGGAAACATTTATACAGGAGGCATTCGATACAATCAATCACCACAGGAGAGGCCCCCTAATAATTGGGGGCGATCTGAACTCTGTTATAGATAGCAACAAAGATAAAGCAAGAACCATGGGTAGAGCACGCCACTCAAACTTAAAGAACTCAACAACCCTTAAAAACAGTATAAGAACGAGCGGGCTGGTAGATGCATGGCGACTGATGAACCCCACAACAAGGGGATACTCATTTTATTCGGCCCCACACAAACAATACACACGCATAGATTACATTTTTATACCAAGAGAGCTGACTAGTCAAATAGTAAAGGCAGAGATAGATAATATTACATGGTCGGACCATGCCCCAGTGATGCTATTGTTAGAAGGCCTACATCGGAGGCCAGCAGGAGCAAGATGGTGGATGAATAATCTTCTGCTTAGGATACCCGAGTCTAAAAATGCTATAAGAGCTGCTATGCAAGACTATTTCACATTAAATGACAACAGACAAGTAGGAGATAGCACCCCATGGGTCGCGCACAAAGCCACACTTAGAGGTAGTATAATTGGCATCACTTCACATAGGAAAAGAGAGAAGAACAAGAGGATAAACAGCCTAAACGATAGCATCAGGGCGAACGAGGAGAGCTATCAGAGAGACCCATCAGACAGAATCAGGGCAGAAATAGATAAAGATAGAATAGAACTTAAGAATATATTGATAGAGGACACTGAGAAAGCAATGCGCTGGACAAACCAGATTTATTATGAGAAGGGAAACAAAGCGGACAGATATTTAGCTGCCAAACTTCGCAACAAGACAGCCAGCCTTAATATATATAGTATTAAGACGAACCAGGACAAGCTGACATACAACCCTGCTGAAATTAACGCTGAATTTGTGACATACTATAACAACCTATATAATTTGGCTCAAGGTGACCCAAGTAGCACAGACTCAGCAACAAAATTAGACGACTATATAAAAGCGTCTAGACTGCCTAAATTAGAGGAGTCAGAGGCGAGCCATTTAGGAGCCCCAATAACAGCCGAGGAGTTGTCAGACGCCATAAAATCACTTAAAAATGCCAAGGCCCTGGGCCCGGACACGTTCTCTAATTTTTATTATAAAAAGTTTGAGAACACACTGAAACCCTACTTGGTCAGGTGGTTCAATACAATCTTCAATGGTGAAGCCTTATCAAGGGATTTGCTAGAAGCCTCAATTATAGTTATCCCAAAAGAAGGAAAAGACCCCACACTATGTCCCAGCTACAGACCTATTTCATTGATAAACACAGACATAAAACTGTTCGCAAAAATACTAGCGACTAGACTAAATAAGGTCTTAAATTTGTTGATCCACCCAGACCAAGTGGGGTTCACTCCAGAGAGGCAAGCCTCAGAAAATATTCGCAAGATTATTACCATTATTCACAACAGCAACATGAACCAACGCCCCACACTGGTACTAGGACTCGATGCTGAAAAAGCATTCGATAGGGTGGCTTGGCCTTTTATGTTCCGAGTGCTCAGAGAGGTGGGTCTACATGAAAATGTCATTAACGGTATAAGAGCGTTATACTCCAGCCCAACAGCCACAGTCCGTACCTCGGGCCACACCTCAACACCCTTTAAGATCTCCAATGGTACCAGACAGGGATGTCCGTTGTCCCCCCTTCTGTTTGCTATTTGCATAGAAGTATTGGCCACAAGAATAAGATCAAACCCAGAGATACAAGGTGTCCCTATAGGTGACAAAGTTTACAAGCTATCCCTATTCTCAGACAACATTTTACTTTCCCTGACCAACCCAGAGTCATCCCTAAGAACCCTGTTTGACAACCTAGAAGAATTTGGTAAATTATCAAATTTTAAAGTCAATCATACTAAATCAGAGGCTTTAAGCTTCTTTATTCCCAAAGAAACAGAGAACACCCTGAAAAAAATATTCCCCATAAAGTGGCATCAGATAATATAAGATACCTAGGAGTGTTTATTACACAAACGTACGAGGAGATTTACGGCGCAAACTATCCAAATGTAATCAAAATTTTGAAGAAAGACCTACTGAATTGGTCGGGACAGCAGATTTCCTGGTCAGGCAGGGTTATATCGGTAAAAATGAACCTACTACCAAGAATATTGTACCTTTTTCAAGTACTACCAGTAACAGTCCCAGCATATGTGATTAAGGATCTAGCGAGGGAGATAGCCAAATTTATCTGGAATGGCAGGAAACCCAGAATTAAGAAAAAGTTAATGGTGCTCCCTCTGACCCGGGGAGGCTTGGGACAGCCAGGCATAGCTAAATACTATGAAGCAGCCAGACTGAGCTCGCTAATCTACTGGTCTGCGACTCCAGGTACAAAACCATGGGTAGATATATAGAGATCGGAAGCCCGGCTGTTAGATATGGCAGCCCTATTATGGGTAAAGAGGGATAGTAGGAAAACGAATTACAAAGACCATCCAGTTCTTGTACACTCTATAAATATCTGAGACAAAAATTGCAAATACAAGCAGATTTCATATATCCCCTCGCCCCTGACACCAGCTAGATCTAACCCGGAGTTCACCCCAGCACATCAATCAAAGGTCTTTAAAAGATTGGACGAAATAGGGCTATCTCCATTGGAGACATGCAAAAGGGAGGCAGGATAAAGTCGTTCCCTAAACTAAAAGAAGAATATGGTATCCCAGATATACAAATACTCCAGTATATGGAGCTTAGACACTATGTATCGTCGCTACTGTACTGTACATCCAAGAGAATCTTGGATTAGACCCCTCACCACCTTTGAGAGTCTATATCAGCGGGGTGAATATCACAAAGGAACGATTGCTCAATTTTACCAGGTACTAATAAGTTAGTACAGGGGGCAAAACAAAGAAAATAACCCCTCCAAAAGCGCTAACCTACACTAAAATAAATGTGCTGACAATAATGTGCTTAACAATAATAAGTGCTAATACAACATCAAGGTAAATAACAAGTGCTTTGAAAACAAGCAGCTGGGTGACAATAATGACAGGTTATTCCAAACCTGATAATAAACAGTGCACAAACAATAATAAAGTCCCCAGCGCTAAAAGTCCAAGATACCGTGATCTTAAGGCAGTCTTTGGTCTTTAAGATGGTAGTTGGGCTCTGGTATAGATGCTCCAGATGGGATATGTCCTTGATGTGGATGGATACACCGTCTGAAATAACAGATAACAGACACACCTGATTGCGCAGCGTTTTTCAGCAATCAGAGCCCTATCTCCTATCTCCTCCTTAGGGAGGAGGAGCTTAGTCGTTTGAGCCATCCCAGCATTCGTAGTCCTGTCGCAAAGAGAGTTTCCAGCAGCACTGACGTCACACGCTCAGTCCAACAGCGTGTCTGTGTGCAGGGATCCTCTCCTTCTTGCTGTTAGGAAGTACAAGCTGCGGACGGCATTTTGAGCAATACGATTCATTATTGCACCATGTGAGTGTATTTTAAAACTTTTTATAGTGTTTTAGCTAATTAAAGGTCATTTCGAACTACACCATATTGTGTTTATTCCTGTTCCATATGGGGGTGCCTTAAACGGAATCACCCGACCGCCATTGTGGATTGAGGTCGCCTCCAGTAAGCTGTCTCCACGTGGGGTGAAGAAGGGGAGCAAGTACAGATTCTCTCCACTGAACATATTGGCGTTTATTATGTGAGTAGGATTCTTCACAGTCTTAGATAGGGCTCTGATTGCTGAAAAACGCTGCGCAATCAGGTGTGTCTGTTATCTGTTATTTCAGACAGTGTATCCATCCACATCAAGGACATATCCCATCTGGAGCATCTATACCAGAGCCCAACTACCATCTTAAAGACCAAAGACTGCCTTAAGATCACGGTATCTTGGACTTTTAGCGCTGGGGACTTTATTATTGTTTGTGCACAGTACAGGGGGCAAACAAGTAAAAATATCTCAGATTGGGGGAGGGACTTGGACAACCCTATAGCAGACGAAGATTGGGAGGAAATTTACGAAAGAATAGGTAGAGCCTCCCGATGCTCAGCGGTCAGGGAAACAAACCTGAAAATCCTTCACAGGTGGTATTATACACCTGCATGCCTTCATTCTTTTTTCCCATTAACCTCCCCTATGTGCTGGCGAAACTGTGGACAATTGGGCATGTTCAAGCATATATGGTGGTCATGTCCCAAGATTCAGAAGACTAATAAAAGGGGTGTTGGGTTTGGATCCGACCTGGGACGAAACTGTACTCCTAGTGTATTGTATTGTATGTCTTTATTTATATAGCGCCATTAATGTACATAGCGCTTCACAGTAGTAATACACATGGTAATCAAATAATTAACAGATAATATAAATAACAGGTCATGGGAATAAGTGCTTCAGACATAAAAGTAATATTAAGGAAGAGGAGTCCCTGCCCCGAGGAGCTTACAGTCTAATTGTTAGGTAGGGAGAACGTACAGAGACAGTAGGAGGGAGTTCTGGTAAGTGCGTCTGTAGGGGGCCAAGCTTTATGTATCATGTGTTCAGAATATCCACAGTGCTATTCATATGCTTCTTTAAGCAAGTGTGTCTTAAGGTGGGTCTTAAAGGTGGATAGAGAGGGTGCTAGTCGGGTACTGAGGGGAAGGGCATTCCAGAGGTGTGGGGCAGTCAGTGAAAAAGGTTTAAGGCGGGAGAGGGCTTTAGATACAAAGGGGATAGAAAGAAGACTTCCTTGAGAAGAACGCAAGAGTCTGGATGTTGCATAACGAGAAATTAGGGCTGAGATGTAAGGAAGGGCAGAAGAGTGTAAAGCTTTAAAAATGAGTAGAAGAATGGAGTGTGAGATGCGGGATTTGATCGGAAGCCAGGAGAGGGATTTCATGAGGGGAGATGCTGAGACAGATCTAGGAAAGAGTACAGTGATTCTGGCAGCAGCGTTTAGGATAGATTGTAGGGGAGACAGGTGAGAGGCGGGAAGGCCGGACAGCAGGAGGTTACAGTAATCAAGACAGGAGAGAATGAGGGCCTGAGTCAGAGTTTTAGCAGTCGAGCAACAGAGGAAAGGGCGTATCTTTGTTATATTGCGGAGGAAAAAGCAACAGGTTTTAGAAATGTTTTGAATGTGAGGGGCGAATGTGAGAGAGGAGTCGAGTGTGACCCCTAGGCAGCGTGCTTGGGCTACTGGGTGAATGATCGTAGTTCCAACAGTAATGTGGAAGGAGGTAGTAGGGCCAGGTTTGGGAGGAAGTATGAGGAGCTCTGTTTTAGCCATGTTGAGTTTAAGGCGACAGAGGGCCTTAATAGGAAAGTAGACCATTTGACGATAGAGTTCTATCCCCTTCTTCCCCCCTTCCCATTTTCAGTTAAACGTTAGGCAGTGCAAGCAAGAGACACCTGTTTACTTACATACTGCAAAAGTTCATTTCAGTGGCTTTATCTCTGTTCTCAGGTACAGTATTGTAATTCATACTATTATCAATACCCACAAAACAAATGAAATCTAGAGCATACCTTCTTCAAGAGAATCACAGAGACATTGCTTGTTTGCTTACATACTGTATTTCATTCTATCATCCTTCAAATCAGTCACAAAGTACAGAGCAAAATTAGAAAAAAGTGTAACAAATATTCGGTCCAAAATGATGAGGATTCCATAATCGGTATGTATGTATGTATCCTGTATGTATCTTGTATGTTGATTTATATAGCGCCATCAATGTATGCAGCGCTTTACAGAATTATAATACAGACAGGACAGCAATATACAAAGTTTCACATGTGTATTAAACAGGAAGTTAAACAATAGGAGGAAGGTATTCTCTGCAGAATTGACAATCTAAATGGAATAATGGGAGACTTGCAGAATACAATAGGAGCAAGTGCAGTATATAGAATATGTAGCACCACTCCCCCAAGGGACAGTTGTCTGCTATCTGGTGTTTGTGGTGCTCACCTGTAGGTTCTCAGGAGCTCTGAGCGCCACTGGTGGTATTGGGGATCAACAGGTCAGACTTTTGGTGTTTCTCTTCTATCTCTTTAGGTGCAGTGCCTCCACCCTCCAGGGCCTATCATAGATAGAAGCAGTCCATGCAGGAAAACTCTCTTCTCTCCCCCTGAATAACTGTATTCTTAGGCAGGAGTAAAACAACTGGTCTTTATTTCTCTCACAGCACAGATAAAGTCTCCTAATCCCGGGAGCAAAACCAAAGGGGCTTGAGGCCCCAAGAGGCTCTCCTTAGTTCCCTTACCCCCTGATTGGATAAGGGGAAACAGCTCCCACTCCCCTGAAGGAGGGAAGGACAGGAACCAGATCCCTGGCTCAAGAAAAACTATAATTTGAGCTGTAGCCCCTTTTGATTGCCAGGGGTGGGTCAGGAGTGTGAGGAGTAGCCTCATGCCTAAATTAACCAAGTGCTTTGCTGAGAAGATGACTTGAAGATGGGGAGGAATATACATTGGTGAATGCTGGTAGGGAGGGAGAGCCACATGTAGGGATCCAAAAGTGAAAAAGGCTTGACACGTGAGAGTGGTGGAAAGATGAATGGAGCAGAATGGAGACAGCCTTCAGAAAACATAAAGAGCTGGAAGGGTGTAGCGGAAGATTAGAGATGATATTAGAAGCACAAGATCGTAGAGCCTTCATCGAGAGAAGTACAATTTTATAGTTAATGCTGAGTTTGATGTGTAGCCATTGAAGGGATTATAGGAGGACAGGGCAGAGATAGACCTAGAAGAGAGTAAGATAACTCTTGCAGCAGCATTTTAGATAGAAGTTAGGAGGCTGAAGAGCCAGAGAGGAGAAGGTTTGAATACTGATTACAAGAGAGATAAAGTACCCGTTGACTTATATACCGTACTTTTACAAACACTCTTTTATACAACATTGAGTACACATGAGACATACCTGTATACTAATTTATTTGAATATACTTTGCATAGTCAAATTAGGTTATTTCCCAGGTGTCTCAGGTGTGTTCACAATGTATTCACTGTCTCCTTCCCATGCTAATGAAATATACGTCTGTTATTTTTGCATATCATTAGCTTTGTGAATATGCGTAAACCTGAGGAAAAACAATGTTTGTTATTGGGTAACATCACGTTATGTGCTCTGTCTTAACAGAGCTCTTTGAACCTGGCCCTGAGATGTGCTTAAAACATTGCAAAAATATAAACAGTTACATATAATTCTACAAGCTAAAGGAACATTGAGCAACATTGGATATAAATGTTTAACTTCCGCATTTTGTCCTTCGGTCTCCCAAAGGCTACATAAAAGGGAAACCAAATAAAGGAAGGAGAGCAATCTAAATGGCTGAATACTGGTTTCTGACATAATGTTTTAGAGATGTAGTAGTGTGAATACAGTTTTCCTAATCAGGCAGCCATTTTGAAAATGGGTACAGCTACTCCACTGCTCATTGGACAACAAAGTCCCCTAGGATTTCAAAGTCTATTAAGATGGCAGCCATCTTGCAATAACTCCTCAGATGAGAGTAGAAAAGACAGTGTGGATATCTGGGAATATGTAATAAACAGATCAGTATGCAATCTTCCTGACTGTATTAGACCTTATTGTGAACACACAATAGAAGCCAACATATTAATCTTAAGGGTGACACTTAATTTCCACTTAACCAACATGCACAGACATACTGTATAACAGTGCACCAGGTTTATCTCAAGAGGCCTAGCTGAAGAGAAAAAGCTATATTTTTTCAAATATTTAATAATAATTCCTAAATCAACTTCCATAAAAACAGGCTTCATTGAAGGAAGGCAATATTACCAATAGCACATTCATAAGCGTTATCATAATATTCAAAAAGCAAAACACAATGAAAGAAGCATTTATCAACTGCATGTTGCCTGTGGAGAAAGTTTATACCAAGTAGTGGACAGTCTTAGAAGAATTAGGGTTTATGTAAATAAAATAGTAAATAAAAAAAAATGCCATCACTCACCATATCATTTACCCTGCTGTACCATCAGACTTCAAACATTGTACATACAGAATCACAAACTAGACAATGGATTCTTACATTCTCTTCACCACCAGGTATACAATGTTGGACTGGAGCATGAATGGTCCACAGAAGAAAAACTAATTGTAGCTACCTACTACAGGGACTTAATGAGATTTTTTTTTTTTTTTTATGTATATGTAGCTCAAACATTTTGTACTTTTATTGGAGCCGAACACACAAGGTAGGAGATAGGGTACGGAGAGAGTGACATGGGAGGGCAGGCAGGCACACCGAAAATGATATCTCTATCCCCTATCCTGCTAACTTCCTTACCCTCTTTACAACTCTTTGTCTGACAGGAGGCAGATATAGGTGGTGTCCAATATTCAACCTACTGTACAGAGGAACAGAATTAGGGTTGAATGAATCACATGCCCAGAGAATCCATTCTGAATGGGCAGCACTAGTTCAGGTCCTTTCAAAGCAGTTTTAGGTAATACCAGATCTTTTAGGAACACGACAGCTATTATAACTGAACTTATTGAATCATCAGAAATAGCATGTATCCCAGAAATCTGGATAGAGGAAAATGAAAAAAATAAGAAAATGTAGATGACCAGGTATCAGCTTTTGAGAGCATTGACTACTCAGGGCCTGATGGTGAATTTCAATTTTTCTCAAGGATCTGTGTGTTGTTGTCTGCTACTACAATAGTGCTCTGCAGCTGCAATGGATAATATCGCTCCTGCATACAACCTCCCACCTCCTCAACCACTCTTCTTGGTTCGACAGTGCCAATAGTGAATTGAAAATGAGACAGGCTGGCAGAGGACTAGCATGGTGGAGTAAGTAATGTGCCATTGATAGCCACATTGGCAATCTAGGCCCACATTGAGGGCCTGTTATCAACAGAGTCGGTCAATGGGCTTATGATTTAACATTTATATACTGAGCAACTGGTAATGTAGGATCACCTTCCCACCATTCCACTTTCTCCATAGTAGGGAGAATAAAAGGTAATTCTTAAAGTTCTGGCAATACAACAACTGTGTAACCCCTACATATCTCCCATATCTGTCTGGAACCTGCTCTTGGCTTTCCTCACAGCCGCCCTCCCTCTCCTTATTCCTCGCTACCCTGGGACGCCTGTCACCTCTGCTGCCTCCTATCCGCCACCCACAATTTCTCTAAGCAAGTCAGCAACAAGGTGTTGTACCTGGTAGGCTATATATCTGGCACGTGACATCAAAATGAGTTGCAGACATCTTGTACGAAATAAATTGTCCTTTGCTTGCCAGTGCAAGAAATGCAGCCTTGGTTTTAAAAGTCCTGTGGTTGTGTGGTTGTTAACCCCTTCACTCCTGGACTGGTTGCTGCTGTACTGGAACAAAGTCTTGCATCTTTACATCATAAATAAGTAAATCAGTAAATAAGCCTGTGACGGGAGCGTAGGCCAAATACACATTTATATTTAAGGGATCAGTCACAAGGCAAAACAGGCAGTAAAATAAATTACGGTTTATTCGGACAAGACCTCGGAAACACACAGAAATACAAGAAACAGAGAATATACACACTTACTGGGGTCTGGGGAAGAGATCTACCCTTTCCTAGTTGCAAGGCGCCTGTTCAGCAACGGCTTACCTTGATAGGACCTTGGTTCTGGGCTCCTGGACCGAAATCTAGCCTGCTGGCTAGGCCTCCCCATGCTTCCATGTGTGAATAGCTCTTTCACAGAAGCATCTTTTGAGTTTGAGAGGCCCCCCAGCAGCTGCTTGTCTTCAAATCTCCAACAGGAAAAAGAGAGAGAGCTGCTTTTACTGCACGCTATTATATAGGCTGTATTCCTATCTAAATCATTGAGGAGTGTAATAGCCAATTAAAGCAGGGATTGAAATTACGCATTCATTGCATGTCATTTCCCAGAATCCCTTGCTGCAGTGGAAGCGCTGTATGCTGGGCGATAATGGGGAAAGACAGGGTTGCAGACCTGTCTAAGACATGCAAATGAACATACAGTAATATTGACAGTGCTATATATATATATATATAATAATATATAGATATATATAATATATATAATATATAGTACAGTGGTCGACAATCCCTTAAATTTACACGCCCGGGGCGAGAGGATTTAACCTCCGGGCGAGTAAATATTGGCCCAAGCAGCACACGTGTTTGTTTTTTTAATTTCCCCCGCTCGCGCTGCTGTTTTTCCCGCGCTCGCGCTAGAGAGAAAAAAAAAAGCCGAGGCGGGTTCATGTTGTTGGGGGAGATTACCCCGCCTCCGGCTCTCTAAGCAGTGCCTTCGCTCCTCCCCCGCCTCTCAGCAATACTTTCCCTCCTCAGCACTTTCATTCCTCCCCCTTCCGGCAGCCAGCCCCTTCTGCGCCTGTCTGCCTCAGGCCCCTGCAGGGCCATCTGTCGCCTCCCATCCCATCGAGCCACCCGCCACCTCCCCCCCACCCAATCTCTCCCAGCCTCAGTGACCCCCCCTCACCCCAATCTCTCCCAGCCTCAGTGACCCACCTCACCCCAATCTCTCCCGGCCTCCGTGATCCCCCCTCACCCCAATCTCTCCCGGCCTCCGTGACCCCCCTCACCCCAATCTCTCCCGGCCTCCGTGACCCCCCCTCACCCCAATCTCTCCCGGCCTCCGTAAACCCCCACCCGACACCCCAATCTCCCCCCCGACACACCAAATCTCCCCACTCACTCTCGATCTCGCCTCCAACTCTGTGTCCCCGGCCTCCGTGAACCCGCGTGGCAGCTCCGCCAGGTCGGTGACCCGGATCAGCCCATCGTAAGAAGATGGTCTCCTGCTTCACCGACAGCCACTGAGCTGAGGCTGCCGCTGCCCCCATATCCCAGCGTGTCTGACACCCGGTGACCAGCCACATCACTAGCCCCCCCACTCCTCTCTCCCCTGTGTCCGGATCCCTCACTGCTACCCGGTGACCCGCAGCGACAGCCGCCGAGGCCGAGGGCGACACCCGGCCTGCCGCTTCCTCTGCTGTCACAGAGACCGGAGACCACAGCGATCCACGGTGTGTAGGGGGGGAGGAGTGTGTGTGTGTGTGTGTGTGTGTGTGTGTGTGTGTGTGTGTGTGTGTGTGTGTGTGTGTGTGTGTGTGTGTGTGTGTGTGTGTGTGTGTGTGTGTGTGTGTGTGTAGGGGGGGGGGAGAGAGAGAGAGAGAGTGTGTGTGCGTGTGTGTGTGTGTGTGTGTGTAGGGGGGAATGTTGTGTGGGAGTGGAGTGTGTGTGTTGTGTGTGTGTGTGTTGTGGTGTGTGTGTGTGTGTGTGTGTGTGTTGTGGTGTGTAGGTGTTGTGTGTGTGTGTGTGTGTGTGTGTGTGTGTGTGTGGTGTGTGTGTGTGTGTGTGTGTGTGTGGGGGGTAGAGAGAGACCACAAGTAGTCAGGCACCAACCACCCAGTCACCCGCTCGCCCCTCCCTACCTACCCCCCCCATCAGTCAGTCACCTACCACACCAGCTCATCCAGTCACCTACCCTACCCCCCCAGTCAGTCAGTCCTACCTAATCACCCCCGCCACCAGTCGCCTCAGTCACCTAAAGTCAGCCCACCTACCCACCCACAGGTCAGTCACTAGTCACCCACCCACACTCTCATCAGTCACCTACCCAGTCACCCCTACTCACACGCATCAGTCCACTACCCAGTCAGTCACTACCAGCAGTCAGCCCCCTACCCAGTCAGTCAGTCACCTATCCCATCAGTCAGTCACCTACCCAGTCAGTCAGTCACCTACCCGTAGTCAGTCAGGCCCTACTCTCAGTCAGTCAGTCAGTCACTACCCAGTCAGTCAGTCGTCACCTACCAAGTCAGTAGGTCCTCACTACCCAGTCATCAGTCAGTCACCTACCCAGTCATCATCACCTACCCAGTCAGTTAGTCAGCACTCCCCTACCCAGGTCAGCAGCAGTCCACCTACCCAGTCACAGTCTCCACCTACCCCGTTAGTCAGTCAGTCACACCTACCCAGTCAGAGTCACCGAGTCGTCATCACCCATCGCATCAGTCACTACACGTACCATCAGTCACCTACCCAGTCAGTCAGTCCGTCCAGTCAGTCACCTACCCACAGTCTCTCAGCAGTCAGTCACCGACCCAGTCAGTCAGTCAGCCACCTACCCAGTTAGTTCAGTCAGTCAGGCACCTACACAGTCAGTCGTCAGTGCACCAACCCGATCAGCAGTCACCTACCCAGTCAGTCAGTCACCTACCCACCCACCAGCAGTCACCTACCCACCCATCAGTCCAGTTCACCTATCCCCACCCAGTCAGTCAGTCACCTACCCACCCACCCAGTCAGTCAGTCACCTACCTACCCACCCACGCATCAGTCAGTCACCTAAAGTCAGCCACCTACCCACCCCCAGTCAGTCACCTAAAGTCAGTCAGTCACCCACCCAGTCAGTCACCTACCCAGTCAGTCACCTACCCAGTCAGTCACCTACTCAGTCAGTCACCTACCCAGTTCAGTCACCTACCGTCAGTCAGTCACCTACCCAGTCAGTCAGTCACCTACCCAGTCACAGTCAGTCCAACTCCAGTCACCCACCCAGTAGTCAGTCAGTCACCCACCCAGTAGTCAGTCACCCACCCAGTCAGTCACCCACCCCAGTCAGTCAGTCACCTACCCATCAGTATTCCGTCAGTCACCAAAGTCAGTCAGTCACCCACCCAGTCAGCCAGTGCACCTACCAGCAGCCACCTACTCAGTCAGTCACCTACCCAGCAGTCACCACCCAGCATCACGCCGGCACCAACCACCATCAGTCAGCCCCTACCAGGCAGTCGTCACCTGACCAGTCAGTACAGCAGCACACTCAGCAGGCAGGCAGCACCACCAGGCAGTCAGCAGGCACCTACCGCATAGGTCAGCACCAGCATCGACACACCCAGAGCACAAACCCAGTCAGTAGCACCACCCAGTCAGCGATCAGTCATCCAGTCACCGCTCAGTCAGGCACCTACCCAGGGGAGTCAGCAGCAGCCTACCCATCGTCAGTCAGGCACCACCAAGTTCAGCACCTACACCACACCACGTCAGTCAGTCACTCACCTACAACAGTCGTCAGTCAGTCACCTACCCAGTCAGTCAGTCAGTCACCTACCCAGTCAGTCAGTCAGTCAGTCAGTCACCTACCCAGTCAGTCAGTCAGTCACCTACCCAGTTAGTCAGTCAGTCAGTCACCTACACAGTCAGTCAGTCAGTCACCAACCCAGCAGTCAGTCACCTACCCAGTGCACAGTCACCTACCCACCCACCCAGTCAGTCACCTACCCACCCAGTCAGTCAGTCACCTATCCACCCACCCAGTCAGTCAGTCACCTACCCACCCACCCAGTCAGTCAGTCACCTACCTACCCACCCACGCAGTCAGTCAGTCACCTAAAGTCAGCCAACCACCCACCCACAGAGTCAGTCACCTAAAGTCAGTCAGTCAACCCACCCCAGTCACATCACCTACCCAGTCAGTCACCTACCCAGTGTCAGTCTCACCGGATCATCCAGTTCCCACCCAGTCAGATCACCTACCCAGTCAGTCACCTACCGTCAGTCAGTCACCGACCCAGTCATCATCACCTACCCATCAGTCAGTCACCTACCCAGTCAGCATCAGTCACCTACCCAGTAGTCAGTCAGCTACCTAACCAGTAGTCAGTCACCTACCTTCACACCAGTCACACCCGTCATCAGTCACACCAAGTCGTCATTCAGTCACCTACCCAGTTCTCAGTCAGTCCCTACCCAGTCAGTCAGTCACCTACCTACCCAGTTAGTCCATCACCTACCCAGTCAGTCAGTCAGTCACCTACCCAGTCAGTCAGTCTACCTAGTCACACCCTACCACGTCAGTAAGTCAGCTCAGTCAGTCAGTCACCTACCCAGTCAGTCAGTCACCTACCCAGTTAGTCAGTCAGTCAGTCACCTACCCAGATATATAGAAACAAAAAGTAAAAAACGGGCGCTTCTTAAACTAAAATGAAACAATATATGGTCTATACAGTGACAGTGACAGTGATGATATAATTTTAAATATGTATCATATGATATGACAAATGACCTCCACCAATAACAGTGAATACAATGGTGATTGTGAATACAAAAAATAAAAATAAAAACAGCTCTACACCCTTTAAACGGACTGTCAGGTCCAGGTAGATCTTTGGTAGTTTGGTAATTGAGCGGAGCGCTGTGTGTCTCGTGAATATGAAAGAAAAAATATATATAATGGTGCAGATAGTATAAACAAATGAAGTTTCAAGATAACTTTGCAAGGTGTTACTCCAATTGACAATGTCAATATAAGCGTATTAGAGACACTTCTCTCTCTGATAGGAGCCTTTAATGGATACCCCCTCAGAGTGGTGTCTTGATAACGTGTCAGGAACTTGTGGTGGTCAGGGTTTTACTCCCAAGGTTGGTATAAAAAAGAGAGAGAGAACGCACATAGTAGATAGTATGTCTAAAATAGTGTATTAGCAGCAATGAATAGACTATGCATGATGCACTCACATTTCCCAATATGATCGATCTACTGTGGGATTGACTGAGCTGGAGAGATTCATTGGAGCTAGGTGCTGGCACGGGACGGACACGCAGGGCAGCTTCTTCCGCCCCAACCCGAACGTCACAGGACGTGACGCGGACACATGTGACACACGCGAAGTGCTCTGGCCGCTCCTGAATACCGGCACTCTCTACACCAGCAGTACTCTCCCTCGAACGAAACATATTGGAAATGTGAGTGCTGCATGCATGATGTCTATTCATTTGCTGTAATACACTATTTTAGACCATACTATACTATTGTGCGTTCGCTCTCTCTTTTTTATACCAACCTTGGGAGTAAAACCCTGACCACCAACAAGCTTCCTGACACGTTATCAAGACACCACTCTGAGGGGGTATCCATTAAAGGGCTCCTATCAGAGAGAGAAGTGTCTCTGATACGCCTTATATTGACATTGTCAATTGTGAGTAACACCATTGCAGAGTTATCTTGAAACTTCATTTGTTTATACTATCTGCACCATTATATATATCTTTTTCTTTCATATTCACGAGACACACAGCGCTCCGCTCAATTACCAACCTACCAAAGTCACCTACCCAGTCAGTCAGTCAGTCACCTACCTACCCACCTACCCAGTCAGTCAGTCAGTCACTAATCAATAATAATAATATTTACTTGGTTATTTAGTTAAACCCTTTGGCCAAAGCGTCATAAGCCTGGCAAGGTATAACCAAAATGAATGCAGGTCCTACACTACACTTTATATTATTATTGAAGTATTTCAACTTTATACTTATTACTTTATATGTTTTTCAATTGGATGTAGCATTGGTCACCCTTGTCTTTTGTTGTATACGTTTGCCACGCCCAGTAGCACTCTTTTTGACATACATATATATTCATGATGTGGTGGGTGTGGGAGTTTGAGCTAGCTGGGAATGTGTGTGTTAATCAATTTCTGACTGGTAACAGTTGTAATGGAGGTAGGTGGCACCTCACCCCAGAGCTCACTCCTCCTCGTCTTTTTAACTTGGGAGGTCTTTTCACTTTGCTGCAAAGAACAGGATCTACCATGGTTCTTTCCCCTCATACAGAGGTAAAAGGAAGGGTTCACAGAATATATATTATATTTTATATTGTGATGTACTGAAGCAGAAGGTGTTTGAGGGGAGGTACATAGGACCCAGCACCTTCCAGGGTGTGTTCCCTTCCCTCTCAGCTGAGCCTTAATTAATCAGGTACCATGTAAAAGGCAGCACAGACAGTTTCCTGTATGCTGCTGCTGTGCTGATCTGAAAGCACATACACAGACAGCCCTGTGAGAGACTGCAAGTGGAAAGCTGCAAGTGCAGAGTGTAATGTGGAGAAAGAAGTTGGTTATTCCACTGATAGTTAGGGACTAAGCAGTATTAGTCAGAACTCCTGAAAGGAGTTAGGTCTCTTGTTTATGTTTTGTGTTATGAGTTAATCCTGTTCCTGATTTGTACCTTGTAAATAAACCCTCCTGTGCACAAACGCTAAGTTTTCCTGCCTTTGATCTGGACATAAGACCCTTGTAGAGGGAGAAAGGGGGTGGCCCGGTATTAAAGGGGTTGCACCCCATTTGGCCACCCCTGACCCCACCAGGGAGACAAGGGGTTAACTGGACTGAGGTCCAGAAATGTGATTTCACCCCTGTTATAACCTGTAAATGTGTATTTTCCTGTTTCCCCTCTGTTATTGTACATCAGTGTCTGCACACACACACTAGAATCCATCCGGGAGCACAAGGGTTAATAGTCCGTTAATATTGTGTCTCAAGGTATGGACAAAGCTTCAGAGAAATTCCTTTGCTATCAGGATGACAGATGGCCCTAGAGACATCCCAATGGCTAGAACTTAAGTTTTGTTCAAAAGGTTTTATCACCCTCCCTGTCTCTGTGAGAGTGGAGGGGGCGCATACCATAGCAGTTTTTAAGTGTCCCACTTATCACTGTCCAACACAGGTTATCTTGTCCAAGATCCGGAGGGGTAGCTGGGCTGGCATTCCATTTGCACATGTGGGGCCTCAGAAAGGAGACCCCAGAGTTCTACTGCACATGTGCCAGCTAGCAGGGGGGCCTGTCCTAAAATGTGTCCCCCATCAAAGATTGGCTGGAGATAATTGCAAACCAATCACAGGTTCTTAATGTTACAGATAGAGGGACAAAAGGTTTATAACCTGCGGTTCCCCATCTATCCTTTGTCTTCATTTTTGGTCTTCATGCAAAGTCTTCATTCGTTTTCGTTTGCTGATATGGTAACCTGATCTCACCTGAATGATTTCCTGACTGCTGAGAGAAATGCTACATCATACTTCTCATTCCCCAACCCCAATGTAAGTGTACTTCTTGTTTGTTACTGCATTATCTGTTGTGTTCACCTTTATTCTAAGGAATAAATACAATTTATTATATCTTAAGCCTCGTTCAGTTCAAACCCAATTATTTTTGTGTAATATTAATAAGCCTGTGGAAGCTATCGTCACAACCCTATGCTATGACTGAGGTGTGAAAATTGGTGGAGTTTAATGTGGGCAGTCACAAGGCAGTGAAACTGAAAAATGGAGGAATTCCTGATCACACTTCAGCACAGACAATGCTGGTATCCTAATGCAGGGTTTGCAGCAATTGGCAAAGACCGAAGAAGATACTGCATCATTGGTACAACAATCTTCTAAAATACAAACAGAGAATGCTACTACCTTAATGCAAGGTTTACAACAAATAACAAAGTCCCAAAATGAAAGCATTGCGTTGTTAGTACAGCAGATGGCGCGGTCTCTACATCAGAATCTAAAAGAAGAGCAACACGAGGCGCAACTTCGCCTACACAAGGAGCTCCGTATGTTGGGAGAGAGAATTACCTCTACGACCTCATCCATTGCTCCAGTCTGACGAATATACAGCCACCGCCATTTTCGAAAGGGTCGTCATAGACCGGTTGCTGCGGGATCTTCCTCGCACCGTCCAGGATATTTATATACTGTATATCTATGGGCCAAACATACTAAACCCCCAACTACGCTCTTCCTTTTGATCCTATTAGATAGCATGCCAAATTTGGTGGCTCTAGGATTAAGTGTATGGATTTGTATAGCCAGACAAACAAATTACTGAACTATAGTATAAATGTATGATTAATGATTTGTCTGTGTTTTTTTACTGTCTTTTTCTATACTGGATTGAAGCAGGGGGTTTCCGGAGATGAATCCCATTGCTCACACAGATCTTTAACTCTTCCCTCTACTCTGGTACCTTTCCATCATCCTTCAAGCATGCAACAGTCATACCATTACTCAAAAACAGCAAGCTTGACCCTACCTGTCCTTCTAACTATCGACCTGTCTCCCTCCTGCCTTTTGCCTCCAAACTCCTTGAACGTCTTGTATTCTCTCGATTGCTACACTTTCTCAACACCTATTCTGTCCTAGACCCTCTACAATCTGGCTTCCGCACTGCTCACTCTACTGAAACAGCCCTCGCTAAAATAACTGATGACCCCCACGCTGCCAAAGACAGAGGTCATTACACTCTGCTCATATTACTCGACCTCTCTGCAGCATTCGACACCGTGGACCACCCTCTTCTCCTTCACATTCTCCATACTCTTGGTATTCGGAACAAAGCTTTATCCTGGATCTCCTCTTACCCCTCCCATCGTACCTTCAGTGTCTCTTTTGCTAACACCTCCTCCTCCTCTATTGATCTCTCTGTAGGGGTACCCCAGGGCTCTGTCCTGGGACCCCTTCTCTTTTCTCTCTACACACTCTCTCTAGGTGACCTAATCACATCTTTTGGGTTTAAATATCACCTCTATGCTGACGACACACAAATTTACCTTTCAACCCCTGACCTTACACCTGCTATACAGACCAAAGTTTCTGAATGCCTCTCTGGAATATCATCCTGGATGGCCATCCGCCGACTGAAACTTAACATGGCAAAAACAGAGCTCCTTATACTTCCTCCCAAACCTGGCCCTACTACCTCCTTCCACATTGCTATTGGAAATACGATCATTCACCCAGTAGCCCACACACGCTGCCTAGGGGTTACACTTGATTCCTCACTTTCATTCTCCTCTCATATTCAAAATGTTTCTAAAACTTGTCGCTTTTTCCTCCGCAATATCACAAAGATACGCCCTTTCCTCTGTTACTCAACTGCTAAAACTCTGACTCAGGCCCTCATTCTCTCACGTCTCGATTACTGCAACCTCCTGCTGTCCGGCCTTCCTGCCTCTCACCTGTCTCCCCTACAATCTATCCTAAACACTGCTGCCAGAATCACTCTACTCTTTCCTAAATCTGTCTCCGCATCTCCCCTCCTGAAATCCCTCTCCTGGCTTCCGATTAAATCACGTATCTCACACTCAATTCTGCTGCTCACTTTTAAAGCTTTACATTCTTCCGCCCCTCCTTACATCTCAGCCCTAATTTCTCGCTATGCACCATCCCGACTCTTGCGTTCTTCTCAAGTATGTCTTCTTTCTACCCCCTTTGTATCTAAAGCTCTCTCCCGCCTTAAACCTTTCTCACTTTCTGCCCCACACCTCTGGAATGCCCTTCCCCTCAATACCCGACTAGCCCCCTCGCTATCCACCTTTAAGACTCACCTTAAGACACATTTGCTTAAAGAAGCATTTGAGAAGCACTGGACAATCATGGACACATGACACATAAAGCTTGGCCCCTTGCAGACGCACTTACTAGTATTCCCTCCTACTGTCTCTGTACGTTCTCCCTACCTACCAATTAGATTGTAAGCTCCTCGGAGCAGGGACTCCTTCCTTAATGTCTGAAGCACTTATTCCCATGATCTGTTATTTATATTATTTGTTATTTATATGATATGTACAGTATTACTACTGTGAAGCGCTATGTACATTTATGGCGCTATATAAATAAAGACATACAAATGTTAGCTCTGGGGACCCCCTGCTTCCGAAGATATAGACTACTGTATATCTCTGCAAGTTTAAATATCTCGGTCATGTAGGCCAATAGGAAGCCATGACACAGAAGATTTAAACTTGCAGGAGGTACCAGCACCCCCTACAGATGACTGTCGTGTCCCCGGAGCTGAAATTAATGGGGTTCAGCTCCGGAGACCCCCTGCTTCAATACCTATGTAAAAAAAAAGCCCATGAATTGCTCCTGTAAGACCTGCGCGGGGAGACACACAGAGAGAGGCTGCTTCTCTCTGGAATGCCATTTCACAGCTCTAATAGAGCTAATCGGCGGAATAGGGGCATTAATATTACATTGCAAATGAAATATAAGCCATGCTAAAATGTAAAGAGAAATGACACAGAGAACATATTTGCAACTGATTCTTACAAATTATGTTGGTATGTGCTTGAATCAGGTAAGAGACTGTGCATGGTAGAGATACAATTGAGTTATTGTACTGTATGTACATTTTAGTTATGCTCTCTGTATAGATGTATTGTCTTATTGATGCTGGACAGCTGAGGCTCCTTGCACTGAACGCCTCTGTTGGCATGCCACTGAAAACAATGGCATTTTGAAGGGATGTGACTTCAACAAAGGAGTATTGAGAAGATAAAAATAAGGGTTTATACAAATTACCATTTTAACTTAACACATACTTTTTGTTCTGAATAAAAATGCCTCCAGTCATAATTACTGCTTCACAGCAATATTCACTCTTGCCTACTACAATAGACAGACGACTGCATTTTCCTGTTCACTTTACCAAATGTACAGTAGCTGGTCTCTATAATCTTTTCTTTTAGACGTGCAATAAAATGCATGAAATACAAAAGAGAAAAGATAAACATGACAAACATGTACAGCTTTGAGGGGAGAAGGGGGATATACTTGAAATGTTCAAGTACAGTATATAAAAGGTTTCAACAATGTATAGTTGGGAAGCATATCTCAGAGAAAGGGAAGCACTAGAACAAGAGGTCATACTTTGAAACGGAAGGGTGGGGGGTTAGGGGAAATGTTAGAAAGTACTTCTTCACTGTAAGCATATTGAATTAAAGGAATAGCCACCAACAGAGGTGGTAGGGGCTAATATTGTAGGAGAATTAAAAAATGCTTGGGATAGACATAAGGCTACAAATATGAAAGAAAGCGTAGTGGCTGAGACTTTACAACAGATAAGAAAATCGGCAGACTAGGTGGTCCAAGTGGTTTTTATCTGGTCAATTTTTTTTACATAAAATCTTTGAGCTGTTTGAAAAAACTGAAAGCTTTTGTGAAAAGTTTGAAAAAGTGTGACCAATAGTAAATATTAAATACAAATTCCATAATGGTGTTAAAATTACAAACATACATTATTTTTAAATCCAAAACACATGTGAAAATATCCACTCTTATAGGACATAATAGAAAGTTATTTCATCTTTATTTTTTTAATTGGATCATTCTGTTTCATCCGTTATGCAAAAAGGGGTGAATTAAGTAAAAAGTAGATGCAAAACTCATCAAATCCCTTCCTAATTATCATTTACTGTATGTGTGAAAACGCGTAATGCACCTCTGAAACAGGCTGAATAAAATATGTTTACAATACAGTACATGTAAAGAGCTGTCCCTTCCTTGCACTGCCTCTGTTATTTTAAACATATTTGCATTCAAATTTAATGACTTTTAATGCTCTATTAAGAGCCACCTTTCTGTATGACTATTTATAAAATTACATACTTTTGTAGTGCAGTAAGGCGGCATAGTTAGGATCCTTGAGCAGGTAAAGATTCCACAAGGTGAAAAAAAAAAAAACGATGCACAGCCAAAACAAGCAAAAGCTGGACTATGTGACCATAGAAAAAGTTTATTGGTTAAAAAAGCATGACAGTAGAGTCGTGGCGGATCCTCTAACGTGTTTAATGCACAAAGCTTTACCAGGGAGCACGCCGGACTACTGCATTCGCTGCGCTTCATACAGACTCCTGCCAGACTCAGACCCATGGTGTTGTCGGGTCTCTCCACATGCCGGGTCACTTGCGGGCAGTCGTTTCGAAATTCACCGTATTGAAGGAATACATGCCTAATTCAGATGACTTCTAAACCGTGAGTGTATAGACAACCTTTCTGGTGCTTCGTGCTAAGCCAGTTGCCAGTTATCTTGTCACATAGAGACATTTTGTTTCTATTTTCATTGGATATCCCTCTCCCTTCCCCCTCTGCTTGCGGGCTTTAGGGAGGTTATACAGTACATCCGCATCGGGATTGTCAATAGGCATTTAAGAGACTTTATACTTACAAAGGACTGCAGCCATACATCTTTCTATTCTTCTTTCTGGAGCACCAGATTGGCGGACTGGTTTACAGTTCACCGCACTATAGGATCCATGAGCATATTTAAAGTAAAATTAGAGTTTTTACTATTTATAATTTAGGACAAAATACTGAATCCAGTTGCCACTTAAGATGTACTGTATAATGTCACTGTGGTGTCACCTGAAGTGTATGCAGTTCATTTTGATCATGGGATCTTTGACATGCACAGAGACATACGTACATGTGTGTGTGTGTGTGCATTCTAAGGGGCCTCTGCACTAAGCATGAGCACTTATCACCCAAAATGCCTACTCCGATTCTGTAAGCGGCGATAAAAGACTAAATTGCCCCCAAAAATTTGGTTAAAAATAAATAAATCGCAGAATAAGCGGTGAGAAGCCACTTTATGCCGCTTTTCTGCAGATTCATAAACTCGTGCAATTCTAGTAGCAGCGATTAGGTTATCGACGCCTATTGCAGCTCTAGACTGGCGAATTTACTGTATGTCAAAATCATCACGCCAGGTAAATTGGGCGTGAGGGTGTTGGAAACCTGCTTAGAAGCGGCGAGACGGGACTTAGAAAAAAAATGCATTTTTAATGCATTGGATTGATGCCGGGAGACTTCGGAGCTGATATCCATTAAAATCACCACCGGAGACCCACGGCATGAATCAGATGCATGAAAAATGTATTTACAGGCAACTTCATTAACTTAGCAGCTCACCGCTAAGGCAATGAAGGGGTTAACCACCAGTGCCATGCTTATTGTGGGTAGTGGGGGTGGGTGACGGTGGTATTTGTCCCATGGTGGGTGTTGGGGCCTCGCGGAGGGCTTCCGGGTGGACTTAACCCTGTCATTACCTTAGCAGTTAATAACACTAAGGTAATGAAGGATTAACCCCTCCCGCTACCCACCTGGTAGGCCTAAACGCCCATCCTCGGGGCTACTACCCCCTTCACCCACCCCCGCTACCCACAATAAAAATAATACAGACAACAGCCCTACTACTCACCTACTAGGCCACCAATAACCATTACAATATTTAATAAACACTAATACACAACCCACCCATCCCCTGTACCCCTCCCTCATAAAACCATTTTTTAGACACAGGATTAATACCACAGGCCTGTGGGGGTCCCCGTGGGCCCCACAGGGCACCCTGGGTGGTTCCCACGGGTGTCTGGGGGCCTCGGGTGGTCCCGTGAGTCTCCATGGGCCGGCAGGTGGTCTCCGCGGTTGTCTGGGGGTCCCCGGGTCATCCTCACGGGTGTCTGGTGAACCTTGGGTGGTTCCCACAGGTGTGTCTGGGGGCCCTCTGTGATCCCACTGGTATCTGGGGGCCCTCAGGAGGTTCCCACGGGTGTCTTGGGGCTCTCGGGTGGTTCCCACAGGTGTTTGTGGGCCTCGGGTGGTACCCGCAAGTGTTCAGGGGTCCTCAGGTGGTCCTCGTGTGCGTCCAGGGATCCTTGTGTGGTCCCCATGGGCGTCCATGGGTCCTCGGGTGGTCCCCGTGGGTCCCCGCTGGCCTGTGGTACCATTCCTCTTTTTAGAAAAACAGACACAGATTAATACATTAATAGTCAATGGGCAATGAAAAATATAAAAAAAGAAAAATCCAATCAAAAAACCTGTAAAAATAAAAGTACATACATTCAATATTTATCATACCTTTAGAAGCGTTGGCCCTCTGAATCCCGGTGAATCAGGAAGCACTCGTACATGTTTTTACAGGTTTTTTGATTGGATTTGTCTTTTTTTATGTTTTTTATTGCCCATTGACTGCTACTGTATTAATCTGTGCCTGTTTAGGGTATAGATGAATACAGTGGGAGCCAATGCATTTTTTGGCAAATGCATTTCTTCTATTGACTGTTATATTTTCTATTTCTTTTTATTGTTTAGATTCAATTGATTTGAATTGTGATGGCTTGTTGTTTTCTTTTTACAGATTGACTAGCGATTTTATTTAATGATGTATTTTGGTGGCTACTGGTTTTAATTAATCTGTTGCCTAGTGGTTGTATGAATTAATTGTTGTGTTGGTTACTGCTTTTAGGTATTAAATGTATTTTTTGGCTAGTGGTATGATTTATGTAATTGATTGCACAGTGGTTTTAATTATTTTATTGAATGCCTAGTGGTTTTATTTCTTTAATTTAAGGTGAGTACATGCATATGACCACTAACGTACACTACCCAATGCCCAGGTGAGTACGTGCCGAGTACTGAATGGCATGGGGGTAGTAATAAAATACCATGTCGCTAACGTAGCAACCTCGGCGCACCGGGTACACCCCGTTGTATAACAGCCTTACTTCTCTACAAGGACATCTGGTGGGGGGGGGGGGGCGTTATTTGTCCTATACTCGTGGGAACAAAAATGGAAACCAACTAATCAAACAAAAATCTACGAACTACGGTAACGACAAATGCTAAACAAACAACGGATCATGGGATCGGAAATCGAAAAGAAACTACAACACAACGAAAGCAACGGTTAGAAAAGGCTCGGCAAAAGTACCAAGAAAAGCATGCAGATGAAGAGGCAAAGCGTGCCATACTTGAGAAACGACGTCATTGTTTCAATGGCAGGTGGCAGTTCTAGCGCGGGCCTCACGCATCTCCTGACAGCGTCATAGGGACAGGTCGGCAGCCTTCTGCGCTTGGTCCCAGCACGGATCAGCATAATGGATCTCCCTTGGGTCACCGGTGATGACTACTAGAACCTGTGGATCAGCATCCGATTCGGATACATATGAGGTCTCTGCAGGTACCTCATGGATGTCATCAGTCTCCTCCTCCGATTCACTGACAACGGTCACTTCCTGAATATTCTCCCTCATGGAGCAGCTTACTGGAGCGGCAATAGAGCCCACCTCACAGTATGGAGTTGGTGCTTCTCTGCGGGGCTCAGACGGTTGGCTACTCTGGGTAAGTGGCACACTGGTTATGGTGAGGCACAGCTCTGGTGGCGGGATGTAGCGGGCATGTTTTGGAAAGCACTCACCAAGGCTGTAGGGCTCAGAAGGGAGCCTTCGTTCCACCCCATATGGCGCACTGAGTGTAACTTCATAGTAGATTCCGTGTCAGCATAATCAGACACAATTTGTAACTCAGGATAGAATAATTCATATACCATCGGGAGGTAATGATGGTTGGTATCACCAGCAGATCCTTGAGCCAGGACCAAGGTATATAAAGCCCTCAGCTCCTCGGTGCTCATGGTAGGATTAGGCCACTGAATTTCCTCTGGCCTAGGCCGCAGATAGGGCACGCGGCAGATCAGGCAACTACCCATCTCTTGGAGCTGTCCACCCGGTTGGTTGCATAGGGGACAAACTCCCAGCAGGAGAGTTTCCTCTTTATCCTTGATCACTAGGACTCCTCCAGTCAGATCATAGAGTTGTTCAATTTCTTCCATGTTGGAGTAAACAAGGCAGCTCTGCATACACAACTTAGCTGTTGAGGTACAAGTGCATCTGGCTTCTCACATCCTGTTTGCTCCGTTTGGGCACATCCAGCTCCTTCCCCTGGTGAACATGATAGTCCAATCAGGAGCAAGAAAGGGGGCATAGTTTCGGCAGTTCGCTCTGTTTTCTTGCAAACTGAGCTCAGTAAAAAAAACCTTGCAACTGCATGTAACTTTTGCAAAACACCATGCGGCTTCCCTGGTCTCGGCTGTAACCACCATTTTAGATAGTACTGTCCATTGACATGCGGCTCCCAGTTCTCTGGAATTGTCATTTTTTAATCACTGCTGTAGGTATTTTCTGTAGGGAAGCATCAAAGCAGACAAAACCTCCCTTGAAGCACATTTCATCTTGCTAACACATAGTCCAGTTCTCTGCGATCTTTTGTGCTTGAAACTTGCTACTAGTAAAGTGGTAACTCCTGAAACGGAAAGTCCTGGGCAACCTTGACCTACAATGTCAGTCCCCCTTTCCTCGGACGATACCCATCATTACTCTTATGCCACCCTGTCTGTGCACTGACACCATAGTCTCTTCCAGAGCTCTTGGGACTTCGTTAACCAAGACACACCTTCCAGACGCCCTATGTGCCATCCCGCAGGGTGACTTAGAACAGGACTTGTAGCTTCTTGTCTCAACCAAACACATCCTTAGGGCAGAGCAGGCTGCAGCTTCTGGCAGATCAGATAAACCCCTTTACTACACCTGTCCCCCTCTCATTCTCTTTCTTCAGAACTGGAGCTGAAAATTCACTTATTTCTTTGGTTCATTCTGCTGGTAAACCTGTCCTGTGAGCATAATATCTCTCAGCAGCGGACAGTTAAGAACAATCGTGCCGCAATAGACTGAGCAGAAGACAGTTAGATGAAGTTAGTTTTACTAGCGAAAAACTAAATGAAACGCGTAGAAGTTTAAACAAACAGTTTATTGGCAAGTATCATCCCCCAGCTTACTACTGTGACTTGTCCGGTTAGCCTTCTGCTTTGGAACTGTTCCAGCGTGGGTTGGTCATGGTTCACGGCAAAACCCTGTGATGTCAGTGTGCTGCAAGTGGCGCCATGGAGTCAGAGCTTATACTGTGGGACTCCCCCAGAGCTGGTAGTTTATTGGTGTGGCATTGATTCGTTCTGCTGTGCTGCTAAACTGGTACAGAGTTTGACGCCAGTACGCTTGTGAATCTTCAAGCAAGCAGACGTGTTCCTACTGTAGATTGAGTGTCCACACCAGAGCCCTGTTCAGCCTGTTTAAAGAACCTTTTGCTGTGACTGGAGCAGGAGAACCGTAGGATTAGCTGACGCTCACCAGATGTATTTGATCCATCATCAGAGCGGTAACCTGTACCCTGAACATGCCCTGTTCAACTGATTTGTTCTTGCTGTACATGCATATTATACCACTTTAATATTTATAATTATATCTGTACTATTTTACACTATGAGAGGTCGTGCGCTGTCTTTTTATCTTCACATGGTATATCTCCCAGCAGCACCTCAAAATGTAGCCCTTGGACCCCCACCCTAAGTGAGATTTTGTCTGCTACTCCATATTACTGTGTGGTGTTGTGTACCTGTGAGGTAACAAAAGGGCTGAGTGCTCCGCGGTGTTGTGGGGAGAACAGGACAGGGTTTACAGGGTACCTTATTTGTGGTTGCAGCGTCTCCAGTCAGCATGGATCCTCTGGATAGAAGGATGGTCCATACTGACACCTTTCTTTGTCCTTGGAGAGAGAATCACTCGGATAGATGGTACAATGGTGTTTATTGCATGCTCAGGATATTACAGCAGGTATATATCTTTCCTCGCTTCCCCTATGAAGGTCACTTCAAGGCTTGAGGCCCATCAAAGTTTCCTCCTGCATGATGCTCCTCCTTAGACCTCCTAGTGAGACCCAGGGTACAGTAGGTGTTACTTACTCCACAGAGGGAGGAAAGAGACACACCCACTTTTAGGAAAGTGCCAGGAAAGTGCCCTGGAGTTTTGCTTGTAACCCTGCCCTATAACAGGGCAGGTTTGGATACTACAGTAACACGCATCACATATCCTGCATGTCATCCAGCTAGTATCCTCCCCAAGGATGACACTCTCTGGTTGTTTCTAGGCCCGGCCTTGGATACATCAAATGCATCTAAGGCTGCAAAAGCACACAAGGCCTTTCTGAAAGAATTAACCCATCCACTGCCTGTACCTAACAGGACTTACACTGGTAGGGCCCAGGAAAATAAGTAGCGGCCGGGAGGCTATGCTACAGATGCAGCCACCAGTATTAAAACACATGCCTGGGAAACTCTGGGAGATTCTGGGGCAGTCTCACAGTAAATGCCTCTAAATGCCTCAATATTGCCTTAATATTTCTGTGAGAGTCTTAATGGTCCATCAGATTAACACAGCAGGGGGTCCCTGCGGTCCCATTCAAACCGAATGGGACTGCAGGGACCCTGCTGTGTTAATCCAATGGGCCATAAAGAATCTCACAGAAATGTTGAGGCAATGTTTGCTGAGGCAATGTTTGTTGAGGCAATGTTTGTTGAGGCAATGTTTGTTGAGGCATTTACTGCACCAGAATTTCCCATGCAAGAGTTCTAATACTGTTGGCTGCATCTGCACACATACCTTAATGGGGATTCTTTTGGTACAATTTTAAATTGCTGGTGCCACAATTTTGAACGCTGATGTGAAATGTTCTTATCACTTTTCATTCCTGAGATACAGAGTCCTGTTAAAGAGGTTTGAAGAGAGATATACTGTAGGTTATTTATTAAAGTACGGTAATGACGAGTGCACTATTGAAAGGAAACTCACAGGAACACAAAGAAGCAATAAATGACTTCAGTGACGTTTTACCGTAGAAAGCACTGTAGCCATGACAGAGCACCTCAAACTATAAGTAACTCCTATACCCTTTAAGGGGTGTCACACGTTATTATTTATGTGTAATATCAAATAGCATTTGGATAGCAGGGTTGAAATAAAAGCAGTGGCTATTTTATCTCCACAAAAAAAAAGTTGTTGCATTAATATTTCCCCAAAGGAAGTGACTTGGGCTTTTCACAATGTGACTCGTGTGGTAAAACAAAATCAAAAGCACCAGTTCCTAAAACACAGATCACTGGAGCATTCATTTTCTCTCCAATACTTCATAGCAATGACCATTTAATCAGAAACCTAACTCCTATTGACATGAGAGGAAACAGCACCCATTTAATGAAGCTAATTAATTTCCAAGCAGATATTTGCAGAGTGCTAGCACATACCAATAAATTACTACTGTATCAGAGGAATGAAAAGCCTTGAAACAATTAAGCAGCTGATGGTGACAATTAAGTTGCTGGTGACTTCGAAAGACAAGACAAGCTTTGGCGCCCCGGCACCACCATGTCATCCTCATCCAGATGGTGTTTCAGCATTGTATTGTATGTCTTTATTTATATAGCACCAAAAGTGTACTCAGCGCTTCACAAAGAATACATTACAGGGAATCATAATTATAAAATAAGTGCAGAAAAAAACAGACAATGGGAAAGGAAATCCCTGCCCTGAAGAGCTTACAATCTAAGAGGTTTGAGGGGAAACTTACAGAGACAGCAGGTGAGGGAATAAGTGCTGTAAATGGGTGTGTTTGGCCACAATGGGTGGCATAAGTGACTGTGGACAATAGCCATGAGTGCAGGCTGTTGGGATGCTTGAGTTGTGGGGCAAGTTTTTTGGTTGGTCAGTGTTAAATGAAAAGGTTAACATCATTTACAGGGGAAGAGATGGCAGGGAGCTGTGGGTGAGATCAGGTGTGTATGTCTGGCTTCAGGCTTAGGGGAGATCTCCAGCAGCAGGAAGGAGTAGATAGAGGGTGTGAATAGAGGATTTGTGGGGGTGATTTTTATTGAGGGTTGTTGGGAGAGAGGTGTACAGTATAAATAATGTTGCAGTTGGGAGTGGGGAAGTTGGATAGAACAGGGACATTCACCAAGGAGTGAGGAAATAGTAAACAGAAAATGCAATAAGGAGGGCATAGTGAGATACAGGAAGAGAGACTTCCCAGTTATTGGAGGATAGGAAGAGTACAAATAATCACAGCTTTTAGAAAGTAACGTTCTCACAGTTGTAAAGTTGTTGTTCAGAGTCCAGATATTCCTCCAATCTTCACCTCCAAATTCAACTCCAACATTAACATTAACTCGTGGTGAAGGAAATTTAAACT
Organism: Ascaphus truei; assembly: GCA_036426205.1. Taxonomy (NCBI): domain Eukaryota; kingdom Metazoa; phylum Chordata; class Amphibia; order Anura; family Ascaphidae; genus Ascaphus; species Ascaphus truei. Next base: position 262,158,332 of record CM071567.1, on the reverse strand, counting down.
AAAAGCATGTGATCAGCGCTCAAACCTAAAAACCTAACCTAAATATTAACTAAAATAACCAGGTGCTTTATAAAACAAAAATGAAAATAATAAGGGGTCCCCTATAGGGGAAACCCTAATGATAATTCCTCACAGCCTGTTGTGGCAGGTTGGGGAATGGCTGCCTCAGGAATATAACAACCCTATCCACAAGGGTTGTATACAATACACAGAGAGATATATAACAAATAACACAGATACAACACAAACAGTGATTCTCTGGCGCACTATCAAATAATAAACCTGACGAATAAGAGTAGTCCCATGAAATAAGAGACGTTAGATAGACAAGATCCACAGTCCACAATGTCCCGTTCTTTTACACTGGACGCTTGTCTGGAAATACAAATGAAACAACATGGCGCAGTACCCTATGGTCAGTGTTCACACCCCCACCGTGGTATCTACTTACTAAAAAATGATAGGAATGGGCCTCAAAAGGTTCTTTAGATCTCTCACGCGTTGCTCCGACGATTCCTGCTGCTGGTATCACGATTTACACTTCCAGCATCAGCATCACCATACGATTGGGAACAGAAAGGGGCACCAATAGTATAACACTAAACATTTATTAATAAAAAAGGACAGGCATAAAAAACATGACTCACATGCCAGAATGCCTATGGTGTCCTACAACGTGCCGTCCGCTTCACATGCAAGGATGCCGAGGATTGCAGGAGGAGGCTGGAGCCGGCGTGATTCCCCGCTTCGTGGCCGCGACTGGAGCGCCTTAGTCCCTCTCCATGACGTTCCCGTCAATCAACCTCCTTTCCTTCCACAGGGTCTGCACGTCGCAGCACGTACAGCAAGCTCCACCCTACGCTCGTTTCGTGACTCGACGTCACTTCTTCACGGGGTAATGGAGCTGGGGGGCACTTGAGGTGTTTATACCTTTGTGCAAAGCTGACATGGGGTTCCCATTGGATGATTGTCTGATGGGAACCCTACTAATTGTCCACTTGTGGCTGATGACAGGCAATTCGTGTGTAGCGGTTTAACCACTTCATGCCGGACAGCCAATAGCACTAAATGATTACATTCTAGCATGCTGAATGCTGAGATACTTTACAAGACAAAATTGAACATCAGTGCCAATGCGCATCTAATATAAATACATAAGTAAAACTCTAATAATTATAGAAAAAAAAGTAATTAGCACCTTGTGGGCTTATTGTTTCAATGTGCAAGTAGCTATTATACTAGCTCACTGCAATGACGCATATAGGACCAGAGGTGGAAAGAGATATTTGATACAAAGATCAGATAACTGGTTAGGTAATACTCAACAACAGGCAGTATACGACCTAACTATCCCTCAGAAAGTGCTCAGGTCAAATTCAATGTTAAGTCCTCTCGGGGTTAAGGTTTTGAGGGTATATATCCAGTAGCTTTCGCGTCTGGATATAAGATTGATTTTATGTGGTTAAACCTGCTACACACGAATTGCCTGTCATCAGCCAACAAGTGGACAATTAGTAGGAGTTCCCAATCAGACAATCATCCAATGGGAACCCCATGTCAGCTTTACACAAAGGTAAATATAAAACCCCTCAATGCCCCCACAGCCCATTTAACCCCTGAGAAGACGTCAGAGTCACGAAAAGCGCGTAGGGTGGAGCTTGCTGTACGTGCTGCGACGTGCAGACCCTGTGGAAGGAAAGGAGGTTGATTGACGGGGAACGTCATCGGAGGAGGGACTAGGCGCTCCGAGTCGCGGCCACGAAGCGGGGAATCACGCCGGCTCCAGCCTCCTCCTGCAATCCCTCGGCATCCTTGCATGTGAAGCGGACGGCACGTTGTAGGACACGCATAGGGCATTCTGGCATGTGAGTGCATGTTTTTATGCCTGTCCTTTTTTATTAATAAATGTTATAGTGTTATACTATTGGTGCCCCTTTCTGTTCCCAATCGGTATGGTGATGCTGATGCTGGAAGTGTAAATCGTGATACCAGCAGCAGGAATCAGTCGGAGCCAACCGTGAGGAGATCTAAAGAAACCTTTTGAGGCCCATTCCTATCTATTTTTAAGTAAGTAGATAGCAACGGTGGGGGTGTGGAACACTGACCATAGGGTACTGCGCAATGGTTGTTTCATTTGTATTTCCAGACAAGCGTCCAGTGTAAAAGAACGGGACATTGTGGACTGTGGATCTCTTCTATATCATCTCTTGATTCATGGGACTACTCTTATTCGTCAGGTTTATTATCTGATAGTGCGCCAGGGAATCACTGTTTGTGTTGTATCTGTGTTATTTGTTATATATCTCTCTGTGTATTAACATTAACTCCACACACTTAAATGTTACACTTTGATGTTACACAGCCATATGGCTCACAGCCAAGGTATCCTGACTTAAGTATTCTAAAACACAGTCACATTGACTAACAATTAAGGGAGGGGTCTGCCTAATCAACTCAGACACACCAAATTGTTGATTACATTTTAGAATCTTGCAAATTGATTGAAGGAGACATACCAATTAATACATTTTAAAATCTGCAGCTATTGATAGTAGTAGAATCCAGCTCACACATACATTTGATAAGTTATTGCTCGCCCACAGTCCTTCCTTACTGGTGCTTTGCCTAAAATTCCCTGGCTACACCTAGCTGAATCCATCCTACCCCTTGGTTGTGCTGCAGATGTGCTGGTAATGGTCCCAGTGGTACCAAGAGATACTCAGGATGCCCTGAGCTGCTCCTGCTCTCAGCCCCTTATGTCTCCGACTTCCTTATTCTGATGATGTGGACTTCTTCAGTTAGAAGAGCTGCAACTAACAGTGCACAAGCATGCGCTGCAGTCAGCAATTAGAAAAAAAGAAGGATTTGACTAGATTATGAGCTCATCAGATCAAGGAGTCATATTTAACATTGTTACTTCCTAAGCTTGTAGTGCTTCCCCTTGTATTGAGTTTTTATTTCATTGTTTAACTAATGCAGTATTTCATTTGGACAGTGCCATGTACAGTGATTGTCACATGAGACCAGGACTTTTAACTCTTTTATACCTTACGGGATCAATTCACTAGGCAGGACAACATTATTGAATAAATTAAGTTTATTCGGGCAAGCCCCCAAACATACAAGAAATGCACAAAATAGAGTAATACATACCAACCGGGGTATGGGGGGAGTCACTAGCCTCAACTAGGTGCAGGGCGCCTGCTCAGGTAGGCTTACCTTGTCCACTCTAGTTCCAGGAACACACATACTCTTTTCTGCAGAGCCACCACGCTCTTCCACTGGTTCAGCTTTGTTCAATTCTCAGAACATGGTCCCGAGAACTTGAACATGAGAACTAGCTCCCTGCACCTCTCTTCCACTTGACCGGACTGTTCCAGCACTTCTCTGCCAAGCCCCCACCAATCGCGTCACTGGAGGAAGCCGGGGACAACGTAAAACCTTCCTGGGAACTTGGCTGCGTTCTCAGAACTTGTCCTCAGCCAGGCTTCTCCGGCAACTCCATGCTGAGTGCTTTGCTATTCGGACAAAGAATGTTCAGTCCGTGCTCTTGCTTCCTATGAGTGCAGAAAAGTAATTTCTCTCCTTCCTCTTGCAGCTCCTGTGATTCGAAGTGTCTCCCCCACTCCAAAGATGGACCCCGGCAAATTACTTTCAAAAAGCCTGCCATCGCTTCACCGGACCAAGCCCAATGTTGCTCTGGTTCTCTGATCTTCCAATCAATCCCCTTACATAGACCTCGCTGTCCTATGTTTAACATGGAAGAGGGACTGGCGACCAATCAGAGCATGGGATTCTGCATCACAGCCAATCACAAGCCAGGGGCTTTACCCAATCAAAAGAGAGGGCGTGCTTAGGCTCAGGTTGTCGGCAAGGCGGGAAATACTGGCCAATGGAAATCACACCTACGAGCTCCGTCTTGGCAACAGCTTTCCTTGGCCAGCCCATTACCACCCGCTGGATAAGCTCCACAGTTTTGATGACTCAAAGCCAATGAAGGTTAATATCGAAATGCCCAGTCAAAGTTGAGCAAGCACCCCACAACAGACATGAATCAGGGTTTCTTTAATTGAAATGAGATTGTAGACGCGTGAGGTGTCACAAGAAAAACTAAAGGTGTGGCCAGAATAGACAGAAAAAGAATTGTGTTAGTGCCTTATGACTACAGTCTACAGAAATTCAAAGACTGCTGTAGCCATGCCATGTTTGGCTACTATTCTGCCCTGTCACATGTCAGTCCTGGTAACAGCAGGCAATGTTAGGACCAATCATAGTCCCCTTGAGTGACAGGGGAGGAGGTGGGATCAGGTCTGTGTTCTAACCAACCATGGTTCAGATCTGGTACCCTCCCCCTACTGTACTCAAGGTGGTTGCATCTCCAAATTGTTAGTTGGTTTCTTCTGTGAGTGAGACAAGGTATCCCACCGGGCTGCTGTGCACTGGCAGGCCCAGGTTCCCTTCTCTTCGGGGGAGTGGGTGATTACCTATTCCCCTTGTCCTGCTAGAGGATCATTGAAGAACTAGGACTGCTGCGGGGGCCCTTGACCCGTAGTGAAGGTCAATGGACCATCTGAAATATGAGAGACCAGAGCTGTGACTGCATTGGGCAGAATTGCCTAGAGACTGCTGAGCAGGCACAAACCAGTCCCTGTTATATATACCTCCTGCCTGGTGTGTAATCTTTCTGGGAGGAGAGGAGTCTGTTCTACTGTGGGAGATTACCTTCACACGTCTGGAGCCTACAGCAGATGAAGGCACTGAGTACCATGGAGTAAATGTCGGGTAGGGATGTACCCCAGAAGTCTGTTCTGCAGTCCCCACAAACATCGGCGGACACCTCAGCCTCTTGTAAGCCAACAGATAGCATGTGTCAGGAAATAGCCCTGACATATATGTTCCTAGTTCTCCCTCCACTCCCAGTTCCATTCTCTGTCCACAAGGTGTGCTGTTGTTTCTGTCTGCTCTGGGTTTTCTCTGCCTGGCTCCTCTTGGTGTTCCTGTCCTCCTTCTCTGTCTGTCTTTGTAGTTTCTTGTTTCTCCTTGCCTTTGTTTTGCATCAGACTCCTTATGCCCATGCTTCTGCCACACCTTATGTTCCTGTACCTGTACCTGTTCTGTGTTTGGAGTCCTCTACATTTATTAAAGGCCCTTACTGGTAATCTGGCTTGTCCCTGTTTGTTCCCTGCTCTCAGTCCCTGTTCCATAGTCTCAGCCACTGCTCCCGTGTTCTGCTCCTGCCCTCCTGTTGCGAACCCTGCTTGTGACCCCGACGTTCCCGCTTGCTGCCCTGTGTGTGACACCGAGATTGCTGCTAGCCGCCTGCCACCGTGACCACAACTCTCCTGCACTGTTCCGGCCACCGAGGTCCTACCCGTTCCAGGAGTCTCCCCCTTGACAGAAAACAAAGGCCACTTCTGGACCTCGCTGGAACAGATCTTTTTTCTGCCTGCATTAATTCCTGCTTGCTTCAGCAGACCCCATCCTCTTGGTTGAAGATAAGTACTTTTGTTTGTGTTTTGGAAATCCTAGTTGGGATCTTGAAGGTTTTTTTTGTTGTTGCTGCAAATTGTTCTGCAAGATTCATTGCGTTCATAAAGAATTTTTTTTTTGCTGAGACTAGAACTGTTGCTTCAGAGACCAGTGCACCTTTCCTTGAGGTTTTTTGTTTGCAGTGCCTGGGTTAATCCTTGCAGTACCTGTTGCCACCATTTTAGACTCTGACTTAAATTCCCTGAACAAGGCTTGTCTCTCTCTGCATTTTTGGGTGGGCCACTGCAGATTTACAGACTTGCTTTTGATTTTTTTGCTTTTGTAAAACACTTTTGGTTCTCAGGGTCCATTTAAAATATTAAAAAACAAGAGAACTCCCATTGTTTTTTTACTTATGATTTTCCTGCTGTCAATGATATTCCTATGCCTGATTTCAAAGTTTCAGACCTAACTCTCTCTCAGTCCCTGTTCCACAGTCTCAGCCCCTGCTCCCCTGTTCTGCTCCTGCCCTCCTGTTGCCGAACCCTGCTTGTGACCCCAACGTTCCTGCTTGCTGCCTGCCTCTGACCACCGAGGTCTTACCCGTTCCAGGAGTCTCCCCCTTGACAGCATGCATCACGGGAGACCAGGCCTTTTATACCGGGATCACACCTTTTATACCGGGATCATATCACTGAGCAAAACCAAGAAGTAAAACAAATTGTCATTTATTCCATTGAAACAGACGTACACACAGTGGATTACAATAAACAAGGGAAACCACACTTACTGGGGGTCTGGGCTACATAACTAACCTTTACTAGTTGAAAAAGCACAGAGAACAAAGTCTTTACAAAGTCTTTCAGATGACCGGGACTAAGCCCGAAAAGTCCTGGAACTGAAATCGGCCTGCATTTCCAGCCGTGACCACTATAAAGTATTCTGAGAACTTGGCCCCCGAAAAGTGGGACTTAGAAAAATTCTCGCCTTGAAATTTCCAAAGCCGGCTCACTGACATCTCTCACAGAGCATCTTTGAATTTACCGCTGCTGTTTTGGCGCTTAGAATCTGAGGTCCGGATTGGCTGCTGGGTTTCTTATAGTATTTCAGATTAATTCATGAAATACTACAACCAATCCGAGCCTGGGAACTTAAGTCTTTAAGATAAAAGATAAGTCTTTTGGGCTATGAGAGCTAGAATGGGACTATATACTTTTATTCCCACTAGCCATATCCATCAAACACTGTAATCCTGAGTTAGTCTGTAAAAACCTTATAGCCACATTGGCTATTAAACTGTTTATGAAACATAAAAAATATTTCCCATTATTCTTCTAAGTCCTGAAGTGAAATCAAAAGATGCTTAACTGTAATCCCAGAGTTGTAGCTCCTTCCCTTAAGGAAACCTATTTTTTTTTAGAACCAAAAAACACTTAAGCACACTCCCAGGGCTGTGTCTCTTTTCTTTACTGAACTAGGACTTAGGTTTCATAAAACCACTCGCATCTTAGTACACAGTTGGAGAAACCCCCCAGAAACTCTATACTGATTCTAGGGTACCTGGGCATATACTGGGGACACATTACCAACCTAGGGACCCTTGACTGTACCTGGGATGCACAAAGGGATATGCCCCTTTTACCTTTCTGGTCTGTGCTGAAGCAGGGAAACCTGGCGGTGAGTCGCGTAACTGTTTTCAAGTGAGGATTTTGACCGGAGTGATGTGTCTATATGTCCCCGGGAACATGACCTGATTCCCAGATACATTTTTGGGGTAGCCAGAAACTCTGCACCCCTGCTACCTAGCAACAATCTGACAACACTTTGACCGCAAAATCCTCTTGAAAACTCATAGCCTGAGAATCTCCACTGGTTAGCAATCCTGGAAAGGTAAACACACATAAATCCTTTATTGTCATACAATACATTAATTGCAGGTGTAGCGCACTTTCCCCCACCCCCTGGGAGATGTGTGGCTACGATGTGTGTGTACGGTGCGATACCTGTGGCTCACAGGAGGCCTGGACTGCTGGGAGACTGAGGTGTACCTGAGTCGATGATTGGTAGCGCCTCCACCTGCACTGGATTCTACTATGTTGAATGACCCCGTTACAGGAACCCCATGCAACAAAAAGTATACTTTGGAAAGTATAACAGTTTTACTGCACAGTATATATATTATATACACAACCACCACGGTCATGCACGACCATACCATCCAGTAACCACCCACCTGGTGTCCATACACTGGTGATACAGTCCCCACCAACTGAGGGGCCCTCGGGCACCCAGCCACCCAGGTGTCACAAGCAAATAATCCTTCCCAAAAGTGTGGTACAGGGCTGCCCACTAAAGTGTATACATTGATGCACTTGATGAGTAGAGGTACCTGCCGGGTGGTCCCACACCCGGTAATATCACGGCAGAAGAGAGGATCCACTGATCCAGCGTTGACAGCGCAGCCGCCACCTCTAAAGTACTGTAGGTGGGTCCCGCGTGGATGGTGCCACCATGGAGAATGTCTCTATTTATTGGTAGAGGGATGATCTGGTCCCAGATCACCACATGATGCAGCTGCATCCTAGATGTGTCCCTAGGATGCAGCCGCGTCCTAGCTGTGTCCCCAGGCTCTGGTACTACAGGAGCAGAGTCCCTATCTTATGGGCCTGTCCCTGCAGCGACCACAAGCTGGAGGGGAGTCGGGGCCTAGCTGGGGCCTAACAGGTGGTCTCTAGCTTAGTTCAGATGCCACAGACACCTTCCCATTCACAACCTATAACCAGGTAAATCTGACGATTGACCCACCAGGCACTCAGAAATAGAACAATGCTGCCCAATGATGTACTGGAACTAAGGCTATGGTAAAACCCAGGCACAAAGACAATATATTGTGTGAAAAATCTTTTCCAGCAACAGGCTCCCTAAGAGCACCATGTAGTTGGGATAAAAAGATTCACTTATCTGATTCAGGGGTAACTGTCTATTATTGCGGCTGTGCGGCGTCTTCACCCCCCTCGGGAGGATTTGCTCATTCACAACCTACCCTATCCTTGTCCCAGCTCCGACTGACATGCTCCTCAGCGCGCGAAAATATATCAATATCCCCGTGCACGGGAATCTAACACCCTATTTGCTGCCATGGGTCATGTGGTGCCTTGCCCCTATGCATCCTGGGGGCTGTGGTCCCTATCTGAGCAATGACCGTCGCTCTCCGCTGCTGCATGCTCTGCAAATTCCCACCCCCCCGCTGTACGGAGGCAAGCCGAGCATCCGGGGTGAACAGGGAAACCAGACCACACCCTCCGCATGTCGCCGGCACTCGCCGGGGTGCGTGCAAGCCACCTGAGGTAAGGGAGCCCAGGGGGAACCCTGCTATACAGGTACGATACACAGGTTGAAGAGCTGACATTCTAAAACCTGAAACAGGGCTCAGAGGTAACCAGCCGGGCATAATACCTTTATTGATGCCTGGTTACCCCTTCACCGTCACATTGCACCATACACCTGGTAACAGGGCAATCTGTGGGGGAAACACCATTACACTGTTGTCTTACATCCTTACAATATGGTAGTAGTTAATCTAATTTGTTGCCGGGGGGGCTTGCAAGGCATTCATCTTATACATAAAATATATACACGTGGTGCAGGTGAAGGGGATGAAACTGTGTTACATAAAGTAGTTAGTTCAATGTGTTTTCTTGCCCTTTTTTATGGCATACACCTCAACATTATAGCAGCAGTCCGCACAGATCGCCATTTTTCTCCCCCGTTTAATATTTTACTTACTTTAAAAGATTTTTTTTTACCATTTCCAGTGTATATTTATTTTTTAAATCTGACGCTCCGATCAGGATATATAAGCATTTTAAATATTAAGTGTCCGGGAGGTTAAACGTGGAGCCCAGTACAGTGTAAATGTTACATGGTAACCTCAGAAGCCAGAGATGAAGTGTGTAGTGTTAACATTTGATTTTTTTTAACACTAAAAACGCAATTAACAAGAGTAGGGCATGCTCAGTGGAAATATATCAAGTAAATTAAATATGTACAGTAGTAACATCACTTGCTTGTGTAACCCATCTTCCCCCACCCAATCGCAGATAGGGTGCATGTGAGGGGATCTATATGTATTACTCAGTGTGGTGCTTTACCTGTCAGGCTCACAGGAGGCCTGAGCCTCTGCCAATGAGAGCCTGGGGTGTATCCTCTTGAAAAATACTATATGGTGCAGCGCCTCCACCTGAATGGCTCCCAGCAGAGCGGGAGTTTTTCCTTGCAGGACACATTCAAATGAACAAATACACTGAATGTAAAATAGCAACGGTCTTTACTATATGCAGAATATAACTTAACACATACATCAGCAATACACAACAAGATATATGTACCACCCTCTGCCACTAGCTGGCAACTATAACCTTGCCCCTAACTGGGCTATACCCTTACACCCCCTTCCCAACCCCGTGTCCAAAGAGTCCAAGCCCACCCAAGTGTGTGAACAGGCCTGTCACATCTGAGGAGCAAGTTAACGTTGGTGCACGTGTGGAAGGTTGTAAATACCTGCCCAGGTGTTTCTACACCTGGGTGTCTTCGCAAAGGGTCTACCGGCGCCGCTTGGTCCAGCGCTGATCTGTACCCCCGTGTGGGATGGGGTCCAGCCGGACGTCCCCCCATAAGGACAGTCTCTGGATCAGCAACGCAGCATACAGGAACATGCAGCATACACTATACTGGGCCCCTGTACTAATGAACTGCACAGGGTCTCTCTCTCTCTCTCTCTCTCTCTCTCTCTCTCTCTCTCTCTCTCTCTCTCGAACACAGCTGAAGGGGCACAGGGTCCTTACCTAAGGGCCTGTCCATGTGACCACCCACACTCACTAGTGGGGAGTCAGGGCCTCAACTCTAGCCTGGGGATTTCTGGCCTAGGGCAGAAGCTCGCAGCTCTCTGCCCCCCTTCCTTCCCCCTCTGTCTCCTAAGTCTCACTGACTCATGTGCTTCACAGTCTGCTTCCTGACTCTGCACACAACAATGTAACCAATTCCCTGCTGCAGAGAATCTGCAAGTCTCAGTGGCTGGCTGGCTGCAGGTGACAGGGATCATAGGGCATTCCCCAGAGGCTGCTGGGGGATGTAGTCCACTCAGGATCTCTTTCCTATGGGGATCGCGTGCGCGATCTCTACTGCACCTGTGCGAAGCTGTAATGGCCGCCGCTACGCTTAACTGCGCCTACGCAACCTCCCAGAGCTCCTGCACACTTGTAATGGCCACCACTACCCTTGCCAACCTCTGCGCATTGCGCGTACCTTGCACTAACCACAACATGGCCCCTGCGGCTATTTACGCATGCGCGAGCATCATGACCCCGACGGCGCCGGCCCAGATGGTGGCGCCAACCGGGAGAAGTCGCTGTCCCCTTCCCCAATGCCACAGGGGTAAGGCAGGGGGCAAAGGAAGATCAGGAGAACCATGGGTGACCCCCTTACACTTGCATGATGGTACATGTTCACAGATGACAGAAATACAACAGTAGCCTATTTCTAATTAGTGGAAAGTATAAGAAACAGGGCTCCACGGAATTTTCAAAATGAATTTATTGCCAACAAAGTGGCTGGCGTTTCGGCCACAATTGGCCTTTCTCAAAGCAGAATGGCATAATGCCAATTGTGGCCGAAACGTCAGTCAATTTGTTGGCAATAAATTAATTTTGAAAATTCCGTGGAGCCCTGTTTCTTAGGCCTTGGCCATGTTTAGCGCTTGCTGGCGGAAGCGTGCTGATGCGTGCTCCCGCTCAGCACTGAGCCCCTACAGCCGCATTTAGAGCGGCTTTAGTAGGGGCTCACCTGCGCTTCCGGCGCTTGCGGAACCGCAGGTCTTAGGGGAATTTTAAATTCCCCCGCTTGCCGGCGCGACAGGCCGGTCACGTGAGCGGTTCGCCCAATGAGGGCGAACCAGCTCCGTGACGTCACTGGCCCGCCTCTGGCCAGTGACGCGCCCGCCCCCGGTCCGACCCCTGGGTAAGCAACCGCAAGACCAGGGAAAGGCCTTATACTGGGATAGACTAAAATGTTTAATGTGGAAAACGATTAATGTGGATTAATGTGGCAAGACATACACCAATTGACTTCAAACTTGGCACAGAACATGCTTTGCACTCCCCCAAACTATCCATAAAATTTCATATTTTTTGATAACATGCACCGCAAATTATGTACATTAACCACTATCCGAAGTGGGAAATGCTTACCTTAAACGCGTTTATTGTGAATCTAGGAGTCAAACATACAGTGATTCATTTAAAACTTGCCACATGAGGTGTCTGTTCTCCCACACTATCCTGAAAATTACAAAGTGTTTTGCTAGCACACACGCAAATTGTTTTACATTATGCACTCTAAGAAGGGCCCAGTATCTCATATGGAAATGCGTAACTTTAATTAAATTACATTAAAATTTGGCAGAACACATACTTTACACGGCCCGCAACATCCTGAAATTTACATGGCTTTGCTGACATACACAGCAAATTATTAACGTTAACCAGTTTGCTGAAGACAACAGTCTAAAACGATTAATGTGGAAAAAACGTTTAATGTGATTAATGTGCAACACATACACCAATTGCCTTCAAACTTGGCACAGTACATGCTTTGCACTCCCCCAAACTGACTGCAAATTTCATGGCTTTTGAGAATATGCACTGCAAATTATTCCATTAACCAGTTTCTGGAAGGGAAAATGGATACCAAACGTGCTTAATATTTAAAGTGTCAAAACTAATCTTAGCTTCCAACTTGGCACATGACTTACTGTATACTGCCTACACTATCCTGAATTTTAAACGTGTTTGCTCACACACACTGCAAATTATTTACATTTATTTTGCTGCACAATCATAACTATCTTTTGAAACTTGATACTGGTTCTGCACCAGAATACAAATTCCACAAGAGGATGCAAGAACTGAAAATTACCAAACAAAGGTTTATTTACTCATTACCACCCTAGATAACATTACTTTGTTTAGACAGGCAGTCTCTTTTACAAGACTTTCTTTTCAACGAATGGCTTATCCAACACTAGGCAATGCATACCTATATCATTTTACAACGCCAAAACGGCTTATCCAACGATCTTACGATGCTTTCCAAAGTTGTTAATTTTGATTTGTATATTTCCTTCAACTCTCCTTTACGAGGAGACTCACCTGCTCTCTCTCTCTACCTTATCGATAGAGCTCCTTGAGCTCTCACCTCTCCGGAACAGTTCTATTCTTTACTTTCCTGACTAAATTCTCTTCTCTAGTATCTTTCTGATCATTCGAGGTTTATTATTTACTCTACTACTGATATACCTACTCTATTGGGCTCCCCTCTCATGAATCATCTTACCATCCAGCCTTATTGATTTCATGTGTGCTCATATACTTATTGCCCTGCGTAAAATATGGTGTTGTATTTTACTGTGTTAAAAATGCCTTTCAGGAACGGAAACCATTCATTCAAACAGTGTTCCATATGGGAAAAGTTTTCAAAAAAATTCTATGACGTTTTGCTATCCACGCATTTTGAGTAACGCTCCTTGGTCTTCTGGAACCGAGGACTCCTGTATCAGAGACTTGTACAAACTGTGGTATCATTAACCTAACATTTAGATCCCAATACATATTCCTCACAGAGATCAAAATAGGGGAATTTCTGACCTATCCACCATTTATGATAGATCAGATATATTTCTAGGTAATCCCATCAATTTAATAGCAACACACATAATTTATTTTAAGCATACACTGCAAATAATTTACTTTAAGTTTGTTACCAAGGACAATTGATTACAAGAATGCTTTTGATGCAGGAATCATAAACTATCTTTTGAACTTGATACTGTGTCTGCACCAGTATACAAATTACACTGAGGCTGCAATAACTGAGAAATTAACCAACAAAAGGTTTATTAACTTCACACCCTGATAACATAACTTTGTTTAGTATCAGAGACTTGTAAACAAACTGTGGTTCATTAAATAACATTTAGATCCCAATACATATTCCTCACAGAGATCAAAATAGGGGAATTTCTGACCTATCCACCATTTATGATAGATCAGATATATTTCTAGGTAATCCCATCAATTTAATAGCAACACACATAATTTAGTTTGAGCCATCGTAGTCAACCAATCAAAACCTCCAAGATGTTATTTTATGGGTTTGGGAAAAACATTTATACCACATACACAGTATTAGTTAGTTAACAAGAGAGGAGAGAGAAGGAGATTTTGGAGAAAGAGCTATTTCAATTCAAATAGACATCAGAGAAGGTAATTATGATCAGAATTCTTGTGCACTTGTAAATCTGTAAATATCTGTTTTTTATATTAATGTATGTTTTGATAGGATGAACTGTATTATATTGTTAGGCCAGTAATAAGTACAAACCATATAAGGAAGTATAATAGTACAACCGTGGAATGGTTAAATTTTGTTGCTGTTATAATTAAATACTGTTTTTATATTTGAAGCTCTGTATATCGTTTAGTAAACTCTCATAACCAGGGTGTGCATGTGTGAATGTTATTCCTATTGGAACCCATATCTATACATTCATTTCTTTAAATAATATTTATGCCAATATTATTATATTAATTCTTATAAGCCAGTAATACAGCTAAACCCCGTTATAACGCGCCTCGCTATACCGCGATTCGGTTATAACGCGGTTTTCCCATGGCTCCCGTTTAAAAAAAAAAAAAAAAAAAAAAAAAAATTTAAATTTAAAAAATTAAAAAATTTTTTTTTGCACACTGCACACACTGCACACACTGCACACACTGCACACACTCACTGCACACACACTGCTCATTGCTCACACTGCACACTGCACACACACTGCACACTGCTCACACTGCACACACTGACACACTACACACACACTGCACACTGCACACACACTGCTCATTGCACACACTGACACACTGCACACACACTGCACACACACTACACACACACACTGCTCATTGCTCACACTGCACACACACTGCTCACACTGCTCACACTGACACACACTGCACACTGCACACACACTGCTCATTGCTCACACTGCACACACCTCACACTGCACACACACTGCTCACACTGCACACACACTGACACACTGCTCATTGCTCACACTGCACACACACTGCTCACACTGCACACACACTGCTCACACTGACACACACTGCTCATTGCTCACACTGCACACACTGACACACTGCACACACACTGCTCACACTGACACACACTGCACACTGCACACACACTGCTCATTGCTCACACTGCACATTGCTCACACTGCACACACACTGCTCACACTGACACACACTGCTCATTGCTCACACTGACACACTGCTCACACTGCACACACACTGACACACACTGCACACTGCACACACACTGCTCATTGCTCACACTGCACACACTGACACACTGCTCATTGCTCACACTGCACACACACTGCTCACACTGACACACACTGCTCATTGCTCACACTGCACACACTGCTCACACTGCACACACACTGACACACACTGACACACTGCTCACACTGCACACACACTGACACACACTGCACACTGCACACTGCACACACACTGCTCATTGCTCACACTGCACACACTGACACACTGCTCATTGCTCACACTGCACACACTGACACTGCTCATTGCACACTGCACACACACTGCTCACACTGACTGACACACACACACACACACACACACACACACTACACTTATACATAAATCAGCCTTACCTTACCTTGGGGATGATTTTTGAGGCATGTGGCTGCAGGGTGAGGGTGGTGCTGTGGTGGAGGGGGATGATGGCTGCTGCGGGGGCCCCCGATGCTGTGGGGGCTGGTGGGATGGCCCGGTGCAGCGCGGGGGGGCATGGGGGGGGGGAGGGCAGGACGACCCTGCGCTACGGCAGGGCCAGGGGGCCCTGTATTGCGGCGCGAGGGCCCTGTGCTGCGGCGGGGGGTGCCGGAACCGGAGGGGAATCCCCCCTCCCATCTCCTGTCACGCGGTGGCAGTGGGAGCCGGACCGGAGGGGAATCCCCCCTCCCATCTCCTGTCACGCGGTGGCAGGGGGAGCCGGACCGGAGGGGAATCCCCCCTCCCATCTCCTGTCACGCGGTGGCAGGGGGAGCCGGAACCGGAGGGGAATCCCCCCTCCCATCTCCTGTCACGCGGTGGCAGGGGGAAGCCGGGACCGCGGGTAAAAACACTGATGCGGCGGCCATTTTTTTTTTTTAATTAGCGCGACCCCGTTAGTAACGCGGTGGTCTCGGGGTGGACCCCGAGGACCGCGTTATAATGGGGTTTAGCTGTACTTGTATATTTTGTGAGAAATTCTTAATGTGGATTAATGTGCCAACACGTTCACCAATTGCCTTCAAATTTGGCACAGTATATGCTTTGCACTCCCTCAAGCTGTCCTGCAAATGTCATGGCTTTTGATAACATGCACTGCAAATTATTCACATTAACCAGTTTCTGTAGGACAACTGTCTAAAATGCTTAATGTGAAAAATTATTAATGTGGATTAATGTGCCAACACGTATACCAATTGCCTTCAAATTTGGCACAGTATATGCTTTGCACTCCCCCAAGCTGTCCTGCAAATTTCATGGCTGTTGATAACATGCACTGCAAATTATTCACATTAACCAGTTTCTGTAGGACAACTGTCTAAAACGCTTAATGTGAAAAACTCATACACCAATTGCCTTCAAATTTGGCACAGTATATGCTTTGCACTCCCCCAAGCTGACCTCCAAATGTCATGGCTTTTAATAACATAACATAACATAACAATAATTTTTCACATAATGCATTTTAGACAGTTGTCCTACAGAAACTGGTTAATGTGAATAATTTGCAGTGCATGTTATCAACAGCCATGACATTTGCAGGACAGCTTGGTGGAGTGCAAAGCATATACTGTGCCAAATTTGAAGGCAATTGGTGTATGTGTTGGCACATTAATCCACATTAATAATTTTTCACATAATGCATTTTAGACAGTTGTCCTACAGAAACTGGTTAATGTGAATAATTTGCAGTGCATGTTATCAACAGCCATGACATTTGCAGGAGCACTTGAGTGGAGTGCAAAGCATATCTGTGCCAAATTTGAAGCAATTGGTGTATGTGTATGGTACAAAAGAGCTTAATCACATTAAGAATTTTTCACATTAAGCGTTTTAGACCGTTGTCCTACAGAAACTGCTTAATTGAATAATTTTGCGTTGATTTATCAACAGCCATGACAATTTTCAGCACGCTTGGGGAGTGGCACAGCATATACGTTGCCAAATTTGAAGGCAATGGTGTTTGTGTGTGGTACCTAATCCACATCAATGTTACATTTTTCAACATAGCATTTAGACCGTGTGTCCCTACAGAAACTGGTTATGTGAATAATTTGCAGTGCATGTATCAACATCCATTAATTTGCAGGACCGTGGGGAGTGCAAAGCATATACTGTGCAAATTGAAGGCAATTGGTGTATTGTTTTTCACATTAACGTTTTTAGAACAGAGTTGTTCCTACAGAACGCGTTAATGTGAATAATTTGCAGTGCATGTTATCAACAGACCTGACTTTGCAGGACAGCTTGGGGAGTGCAAAGCATATACTGTTGCCAAATTTGAAGGCATTTGGTGTAATGTGTTGGTGGTACAATTAATCCAACATTAAGAATTTTTCACTAAGCTTTTTAGACGTTGTCCTACAAAACTGCTTAATGTTAATATTTGCAGTGCATGTTTTCAACAGCACAATACTTTGCCAGACAGCTGGGGGAGATGCAAAGCATATACTGTCCAAATTTGAAAGGCAATTGGTGAACGTGTTGGCAGCATTAATCCACATTAAGAATTTCGTCACAAATATTACAAGTATTACTGGCTATCAGAATTACTAGAATCTATAGTGGCATAATATTTTTAAAGAAATAATGTATAGAGATGGGTTCCAATAGGAATACATTCACCATGCACACCCGGTTATGAGAGTTTTACTAAACGATATAGAGCTTCAATTATATAAACAGTATTAATTATACAACAACAACATTTAACCATTTCCGGTTTTTACTATTATACTATCTAGCCCAGGTCCCCTTTGGCCCCCTGCGTCGACCCCCTCCTCGGGAGCCTCCGTGGGTTCACAATCAAGCTATTGCTGGGTGCGTGCCGTGAGGCCAGCGCAGGACCCCGGACGGCAATCCCAAGTGGGGGCCGCTTGCAAGGGTAGCGGTGCGCTGCTCCTCCGCGAAGCGGCCGGCTTGCCGGTTGACGCGATCTGGGCCCGTTGCTAAGGCGCGTCTTCGTCTCTTCAGTATCCCCGGACGGTCCGGCGATGGATGGCGCCGCCATTAATATTAGGCCCACTCGCGCATGCGCATTGATCCGCTACTGCGCGTAGAGTCGCCCACAGTCAGGAAGTCCGCGAGGGCCAGACCGAGTAGGGAAGATTGAGGATGCCCAGGATACTTCGCAGCGCTGCGAGGACAGGGCACGCATGCGTGCCCCAATGTTATTACAGGCGCCCCGGACTACAACTCCCATGGGGCATAGCGAGAAGATTACATTTTTGTCGGGCTTAGCTTCGGGATCATTCAGAAGAAGCAGAGGCCAAGGTGGGCAAGGACAAAGAAGGAGAGGTAGGGTGGCAGGAGCCCCGGGGACTTCCTTGCACTAGGCCAGTCGGCAGGAGCCGGTGACTCCTTGCACTAGGCCGCGCGCCTAAGGTCCCAGTTGCCCTTATCCCTCGGTTAGTGAGGTTTTGCCATGGATCGTCTCAAAGGGACTGTCACTCATGGTAGTTAGAGCTGAGGAAATATTAATGGACACGAGGGGGCTGAGATTATCCTGCGAGCGTTGGCGGCAGGCGTTTAGGTGAATTAGTGGCACGAACACTGGTGGGGTTCAGGCGGTAACCAGTCCGGGGAGCCATAGCCCAGGGTCCGTGTTGCGAGTGGCGAGGCCACTGGGGGGGGGGGGGGGGGGTTCTGAAGCGTTACCAATCCGGGGAGCCATTGCCCAGGGCGGCGGTTGGCTAGTACGAGGCAACTGGGGGGGGTTTCATGCGGTAACCCAGTCCGGGACCCATGGCCCAGGGCCCGTATTGAGGAGTAGGGTGGGGTAGCAAGACCTACCTATATAGGATAGGCAAAACCCCGAATGGCCCTAGGAGATTGACCCTTAAGCCCCAAGGTTGCTGTTTTATAGGGACGGCCCTATAGTCAGCACGTTCCCCCCTTATGTCGGTATGGACACACGAGAATAATAGTTGTTCCTGTGAAGCGGTTGGACACGTTGGGTCCACAGAGACTGTTCCGGAGTGGGACCGCTCGACGGTCCGTTTACAAGGAGTACAGTGTAGGATCAGAAGGAGGCTCCGCTCGACTGTCCTTTTAGAAGCTTGGTTCTGACCCGAGCTCCGAGGCCTCGCAGTATTAATTGTTCCATCACATGTGCACCAACAGGCCGAGAGTTTTGAGTGACTTGCGCAGTCCACCCCAGTGACTAGCTCTGGATGGAGTACGGAACATTGGGTTGGGTTCTTCTTGGGACACTGGGTGGGATCACACCTGGTGTCGGGGAATCGTCCTGCGAGACTTCATCTGTCAGTGTCCCCCCGGGAGAGGACCCAGGTTATGATTATCTTTGTAGTACAGTCCATTAGTTATATATATAAATCACTGTGTGTGTGGTTTCTGATTGGGTTCCTATGTAGGGTCATTCTACCTTCCCGAGAATCCTTATAGGTGGGAGGCGCTGAACAGAAACGGTTCCAGAGGATTCACCCCCCAGGGCTCATTCGCGTCGGCTCAGACCTCCTGTGAGCCTGCAGTATACGCCCACACCGGTAACCACTGCATGTTCTAACTCACCCACACTAATATTAGATTGGGTGGGGTGGAATAAACCGTTCACACTTCCTTATATTGTTTGTACTTATCTGGCCTAACAATAAATACATTCCTCCTATCCTAAACATACATTAAAACATAAATTATAAAACACAGATATATACATGTAGCCATGCATAATACTGATGCTACATCTTCCCCTGTTGGCAGTAAGTATAACCTGGTAAGACAGGCCTGTCCCACAGTAGTTTGGGGGTTTCCCTCCAACCCAAGTGTGGGTGCCCTGTGTAAGGAAGGGGTGGCTGTAATGATCTAGTCCCTGGCTAGTGACCTCAGAGATGCGCCTGCCCCCTGTTATTATAAAAGGGCACAACACTGACATTAGTGTTTTTGTTGGTTGACAAAGATAAACAAAGGTTGCAGATTGAAGGAACACTTTTGTGACCCTAGTGCAAGTAAACTCGCGGTAAGCATAGTATCATCGTTTGTTCTACGCCACAACTGTGGTCCCAGGACCTGGCACAGCGGTGATCTTCCCTAGGAGGAAGGAGAAGGAATCCCACTTCAATATAGGGGAGGCGTACCTGGTCAGAAGGAACACATCACGAAGAGAGGGTGACGTCTAGAGCCGGCAGCTGCATGGGCAGTCTGGCTACATCCCTGATATTCTCAATAAAGATGTCCCCTGAGAACAGAGACATCCACTGTTGAGATAGTGGCTTACCTTACCGAAGTGGGCGGCACAAGAAGGATTCCTAACCAGGACCATCTCCCTGCGGATCATAATCTCCAGGAGATGATGTGTGGCAGGCGCATGCCATAATGTGAAGTTGGACTCGTACCCCACTAAGCCTCAGCTACCGTGTCCTATGAGACTCCCCTAATAACATCAAGCGGGAGACGCCAGGAGTCCTGTTACTTGCTAGGCGTGGCAGCCACCACACAACACCCTGTAATGGGGGACTTGTTAGACTACAACCGGGGCCCAATATAGATTGGGTGTGTCGGGCCCGAGGGAAACCCCGTTACATACAGTTTACAATGCACAAGAATTATGATCAGTTACCACCTTCTCTGATGTTATTGGAATTGAAATAGCTTTCTCTAAAATCTCCTTCTCTCTCCTCTCTTTAAATAACTAATACTGTGTATGTGGTATAAAGTGTTTCCCAAACCCATAAAATAACATCTAGAGGTTTTTGATTGGTTGACTAAGAATGCTCAAACTAAATTATGTGTGTTGCTATTAAATTGATGGGATACCTAAAATATAACTGATCTATCATAAATGGTGGATAGGTCAGAAATTCCCCTACTTTGACCTCTGTAGGAAATGTATTGGGATCTAATGTTTATTTAATGAACCACAGTTTGTTTACAAGTCTCTGATACAGGCAGTCCTCGGTTCTCAGACACAAGCGTTACTCAAAATGCGTTGATAGCAAAACGTCATAAAGCGAAACCTTTTTCCCATATGGAACACTGTTTGAATGAATGGTTCCGTTCCTGAAGGCATTTTTAACAGTAAAATACACCCAATTATTTTACGCAGGCAATAAGATATGCAGCACACACTAAATCATATAGTATATGCTGTATTAATATATTATAATATCATATTATATATTATATTATATATATATATATATACTCTTTATCAATATATATATAAGAAATTTATAGAAATTTATACTCTTATACTTTCTACTATCCTCTATACTTATTATCATATATTAATATAATATTCTATATTTCTGTATATCTAATATTATACTCACTATCCACCAACATTACCAACTTTGGAAAGCGTCTTAAGATCGTGGATAAGCGTTTTGGCGTTGTAAAAATGAATATAGTATGCATTGCCTAGTGTTGATAACATTCGTTGAAAAGCAAAGCGTTGTAAAATGAGACTGCCTGTCTAACAAAGTAATGTTATCAGGGTGTGAAGTAAATAAACCTTTTGTTTGGTAATTTTCAGTTCTTGCATCCTCTGTGGAATTTTTATTCTGGTGCAGACACAGTATCAAGTTCAAAAGATAGTTATGATTCGTGCAGCAAAATAATGTAAATAATTTGCAGTGTGTGTGAGCAAACACGTTTATATCAGGATAGTTGTAGGCAGTATACAGTACATCATGTGCCAAGTTGGAAGCTAATCGATTAAGTTTTGACACTTTAATTAAATATTAAGCACGTTTGGTATCCTTTTTCCACTTCCAGAAAACTGGTTAATGTGAATAATTTGCAGTGCATATTCTCAAAAGCCATGAAATTTGCAGTTCAGTTTGGGGGATGCAAGCATGTACTGTGCCAGTTTGAAGGCAATTGGTGTATGTGTTTTGCCACATTAATCCACATTAAACGTTTTTCCACATTAATCGTTTTAGACTGTTGTCCTTCAGCAACTGGTAACGTTAATAATTTTTGCTGTGTATGTCAGCAAAGCCATGTAAATTTCAGGATATTTGCGGGCGTGTAAAGTAGTCGCTGTGTCAGCTTGTTGGCTGCCAAATTTTAATGTAATTTAATTAAGTTACGCATTTCCATATGAGATACTGCCCTTCTTAGAGTGCATAATGTAAACAATTTGCTGTGTGTCTAGCAAACCTTGTAATTTTCAGGATAGTTGTGGGCAGTATACAGCACCTCATGTGGCAAGTACTTTCGGATAGTGATTAATGTACATAATTTGCGGTGCATATGGACAGTTTGGGGGAGTGCAAAGCATGTTCTGTGCCAAGTTTGAAGTCAATTGATGTATGTCTTGCCACATTAATCCACATTAATCGTTTTTCACATTAAACATTTTAGTCTATCCCCTTATACTTTCCATTGTAAGCTGGATCATCACAGAGAATCCTCAACCAGGAGCACCGGTAGTTGTATCTTTATATTATTGTTATGTGGTGTGCAGCATTTCACCTTTAGTAGCTATTTCTAATTAGTCACACGCTTATTTACAATTAACAAGCAAATGTGTTTATTCCTCCCACAGTGTGTCACAGGTTCTGCTTAAGTGATGCTGTGCATGCAGAGCAGGGCTGGAGAGGGGGCGGGGTCTGCACTAGGACATTGTCAGAAGTTACAAAGGGCACAACAAGTGACACCGTCATGAGAGAAGAGAGTGAAGGATCCGGAGTAAAGGGAGGAGAGAGTGGCGAGATCATCATCACACCCAGTGCAGGGAACGGACAGCATCACACAGTGACATTTGTGATAACGCAAAAGGTCTAGGGACAGAAGTCTATAGTACCAGGCACGGTCATTGAATCCGGCGAGGAGGGAACTTTCCAGTGTCACCCACAGGCTTCAAAGTCCTAATTATCCTGAACGCTGAAGAGGTATCTGAAGAAGTTCTGCACCTGTCCCGTTCCCCCCCCCTGTGATCTCATAGAGAGAAGGAGTGGCAACTCTTGGGCAGACACGCTGCAGGGACACAGGCACACTTCCATGTCATCTCTGCACTAGTTCACATCCTTTATAACTGGAGATTTTAACCCTTCCCCCCTTTTAAAAAAAGACATCGCCACAGACCTGGAGGATACGAGGTGAGGAAATTAAGAGTGAAGCGCAATGTGAATTATATACATATAATTGTAGTTATATATTCAATTTGCTATTTAAAAAATGTAGTAACGATGCACTCACAGGACTTCACTGCAAAGTGGATAAAGGTCCATGCAGAGACCGAAACGTCGATCCTGCCTGTTTGAATGAAAGAAGTGGGGGTGATCTGACGAAAGGGCTGCTGCCCTGAGACATTATCAGTTTTGTTTTCTGTCCTGCACTAAGCTTTAAGTAAATGCATTTGTTATGCTTGGTTATTTCAGTGTGCTACACACATTCTTCCTTATCTACATAAATCTATCTGCATACTACCTTGTATGTTCCAGCACCTTTTGAAGATTTTTAAAATCTTTTATAAACATTGAGTGCAGCCTATACCAATTTCTTTTGAATAAAATAAGTGGTTGCAGTTAAGGAGTCCTGTGAGTGCATCATCACTTCAATTTCTTCTGCAATTAATCCGTGCATGAATCCCAGGCAACTGATTCTTGGAACCGTGAGTGCACTGTGATTTGTCTACAATTTTATATACATGTATATTCAAAATGTATTGGTGCGTGGGCGAACAATGTAGTAGTTCTCAATGTACATCAATGGTGGACGTGTAGACCTTGCACTGTGTGTATTAGTTTAGATTAAATAACCATAGCACAGAGTGCAATGTGCAATAGGGGTGGTCATAAAGTTCCTCTGATAAAAACATTTATCAGTTTGCAGACGGCAAATGGAACTATCAGCACTGAACATTCTATGCTGAACAGCACCTACTGTAAGAGAATAATACAGTAGCAACTGGGAGAAATAGTTGCTCCAATACTGCGCAAATAGTACATGCACTAAATGCTATAGGTAAGGGACATGCTATTGTTATCTATCAGTGATGGGTGAACAAAGAAATATAGTATGTGGTGATATAGAAACAGTACAGTAATAGTGTGTATGTATATATTCATACTTATGTTTAAATACAGATGTAGGCATCACAGCACCTGCCGGCTCGCGCCACCGATTACAATAATGCATAAGCCCTGCCCCAATTTTGCGTGCGTCTAATTGAGACACAATGGTGTATGTTCCTGCTGGAGTGTTGTTCCCCCCTGCTGCAATGCGCCAGCAGGAACATTAATGTCTTCTACATCTGTACATACAGTATATATAAATAGATATATAGACACTGTATTTGTGCATAGACATAGCATAGAGCAGAGTGGGCAACCTATTTTTCAATGTAGCCACAGGTGTGGCGAATGAGAAGTGAAAATCACCACACCTTGTATAAATTGAGAAATTAGGTTGCTCAATCGAACATATTAAACAATACACTGTTTGTCTGCTTCACTCACCTCAGCACTATCACCTGTTACTGCTTCACTACATTGACTCATTCAGAAAGCGGAAACCAGCACACGCCGCCAGGATACAGTTTATTTTACTGTGGGACCTAGCAAACTCATTCTCCACACTTTAATGGCCGATTCGCCACGTGTGGCGATTGGCAACAGGGTTGCCCACCACGGGCATAGTGTATGAATATATTCAGTATATAATGTGTATTATGTTATATATTTACACACATACTGCATTACAGGGAGATAACTGTCACGTTTAGTTCAGGTGTGCTTTTATCCCCTGCTTCCTTCTTGACCTCCACTTCCACCCTTTCCGCCTCTTTCCTACAGTAAATACTGTATCACTTATTCCCTCAACAACACATAGCTCCTTCACCTCCCAAGTCTTTCCTCTAACTACCTCTTTCCATAGTCTGCCCTAAATCTTCACATCCAGTGCTTCTTCAGTTTTAGAATGAACCAATTAAGAATTGTAGAGGTGATGTTGCCTTGCTAAGTTCTTTCCCTCTTGAAACTCTTGTATATTTTGCTAAAATGCCTGGGACTGCATCTTCAGATATTTATTTTGTACCCTCAGTACTGTTTTAAGCAATTGGCTTTGTATTTGTGTAAGCTCGTTTTCCCCTCCATGAAAAACAAGAGGACTCACTTGCATATGGCCTTTCTCTGAGCAGTTCAGCTGGAAACTGTCCTTACCATACCGTACAAGTTACTACCTCTGTTGTCAGACTAGTGCCTTAGTGATTTTTGCCTGGCACCATTGCATGGGTTAAAAGCGAAGGAAGCATCCCTCTATCTGCAAGGTGCCTAGAGGTCACACTTTAGACTGGCTACCATACTGTAGTTCAGTATTGAGCCTGTCCTGTTGCCTGGTTAACAATGACGTCTTTCTAACACACTTTTTTTCTCACGTCTTACTATGTTAACTGTGTACCATTCTAATGATTTTGTTTATATACATACATGTATTTACACACACACATTATATATATATATACACACGCGCGCACACACGCGTGTGCATGTATATACTGTACACTCACGTGTATCTGGCTGTAAGAGCCATTAGCTCCAAATCCTGAAACTTTTAATACTGAAGGGTCCCTATGGGTGTACAGCTGTTTTTTTTTTATACAATTTATTTTGGGGTAGTGTTTTTTGTTTTTTTTTCAACTGCTTTTCCACTCATTGGTTGTTCCCTCACAGCGAGGCCGCTGATTGGTCGGTTTCTTGGCACGGGGCTGCTGATTGCCCTTTGCTTTGCAGGGAGCTATGTGATTGGTTGCCGTACTGAGCTGGTGGAATTCTGGAGATTCCTTAGGCCTCGTCCAGGGTTGCTGCTTGCTGGCTGAGGCGCGCTTCCGCTCGGCACTGAGCCCCTACAGCTGCAATTAGAGCGGCTTTAGTAGGGGCTTGCCTACGCTTCCGCAAGCGCGCGGAAGCGTAGGTCTTAGCAGATTTTTACATTTCAGCGCTCGCCGGAGCGCAGGGCCGGTCACGTGAGCGGTTCGCCCAATGAGGGCGAACCAGCTCCATGACGTCACTGGCCCGCCCCCTGACGGCACGCTGTCTAAGGCCAGGGAAAGCACCCACAGGAGCGGTCACGTGACCGCAAACATCCAATGGGAGCGAGGGACTAGCCCCGCGTTCCGCCTCCGTTCCGCCTCCGCCCCGCCCCCAAAGCGTGCTCACTGCCTCGCCTGCCAGGACAGTTTGAGCAGGCGAGGCAGAGCAGAAGCACGGATCAGCGCGGCCCGAGGCACCATGCCCGAGGACTTAGGGGGACAGCATAGGCGGCAGGGCTGGGGGTGTAAGAGGGAGCAGGAGAGGTGGGTGTAACAGGGAGGGGGAGATGGGGAGTGAGAGACAGAGGAGGAGGAGGAGGATTAGAAGGAGGTAATGTGAGAGGTGGGTGTATAAGAGAGGGAGGGGGAGACGTGGGTCTGTAAGAGAGGGGGGGAGAGGTGGGTGTGTAAGAGAGAGGGGGAGAGACGGGGTGTAAATTTGGGGCCATGGTACCGCAGACCGTGCAAGCGCATCTGCACGCTGAGCGAACAGACTGCCTTAAGGCAATGTTCGCGTCCATGCGGCGTGCGTGAGGAAGCGGGCGCGTTGTGCAAGAATCAGCTCAAACTGATTTCTTGGCATGACAGGTCGGTCACGTGAGCGGTTCGCCCAATGAGGACGACCCAGCTCCATGACGCATCCTAGGCATGCCCCCCACAGCGTGGCACGGCTCTTTTTCACAGGCCACAAAACGCACCCGCTTCACACGGATGACGTCACGGCTGCGCATGCCTCCGCACGGGCAAAGGCACCATGGCCCCAGCCTAAGAGGGAACGGGAGAGGTGGGGTGTAGGAGCGGGAGAGGTGGGGTGTATGAGCGGGAGATGTGGGGTGTATGAGCGGGAGAGGTGGGGTGTATGAGCGGGTGGGGTGCGGGAGAGGGAGCGGGAGAGGCGGGGTGTGAGGGGTTGTGTAAAAGATGGAGGGGGAGAGGGGGGCGCAAGAGCGAGCTGGCAGGGGGACCCAGCTCAAAAAGTTTGCGCTCCCCTGACATGGACGACCCAGTCTGACACGGAATGGGACATTTAGTCGCGGCCGCGTTTAGGGTAGGGGGTTAATTTAAGAGGGTTTTAGCGGTGGGGGTTAGGGTAGAGGTTTTTAGGGTAAGGGCTTAGGGTAGGGCTTTTTAGGGAATGGGTTAGGGTAGGGGTTCTTAGGGTAGGAGTTTTTAGGAGGGGGTTAGGGTAGGGGTTTTTAGGGTAAGGGCTTAGGGTAGGTGGTTGGAATAGATGTTTTCCATGTTATGACTTATTTCAGTGGTAGGTAACATAAACATGCGGACCCTGAGCCTTCAAAAGGGTTGCACATTAGCCACATAT
Organism: Ascaphus truei; assembly: GCA_036426205.1. Lineage (NCBI taxonomy): Eukaryota > Metazoa > Chordata > Amphibia > Anura > Ascaphidae > Ascaphus > Ascaphus truei. The sequence continues at coordinate 262,131,139 of CM071567.1, read as the reverse complement.
AAATATAGTGCAGAGTACATACTGCCCGCTTCTCTTCTTACACTGGGAACTAGAGAGTATCAAAGGAGAGCAGCGGGACAGTACAGTATTTATCCGCACACTGTTATTAAGCAGCTGAGGGAGTGGGGAGAAGCTGATATAGCTGTATTATGCACAGATGCGGACTCTGCACTGAGGAAAAAGGGAGAGTGGGCTGCTCGGTTGGCCAGAGGTTGGGGCCCCCTGAGGGTTGCACGCATTCCCCAGGACGCCTGTTGTCCCCCAATGGCCTCTTTACTGGACCCTCCAGTTCCAGAGCGGCAAGACTTTTAATATTTTGTAGTTTTATAAAAGAAACTACAGTCAGGCTGCAGAGACTGACATTTGACCCCATGGCCATTTTATACCTGGAGGGCACATATTTGTACAAGGTTGCCCCTCCGTGCCACCTGTTGCCCACTAATGGCCTATTTACTGGAGTGGTCTGTAAGGGGTCTTCCAGCGCTATAAGGTGTCTTATAAAGTAGCACTCCTTAGTAAACATGGCCCTAAATGTGCAATCTCCCTTCAAAAACATTTTTTGAGAAAGACATGCAAATGTAGCCCCCTTCCCCGTAACTAAGGGAAACTACCTGTGCTGCTGTTACCTGCGTGGCTTACAGGAGGCCTGATCCTACTCCGCTGGGAGCCTGGGGCGATTACGCTCGTGGGTATGCAGCACCTCCATCTGAGAGAGAACGCAGTAGGATAATCCCTTACAGGAACCCACCAGTAAAGGAATAAGGATACACACCCAGTACGGCTAACTTATATTTACTGGCATATAAACAGACAAACGCAATAATATGCAGGGCCACCAAGGCCGTACCCCCACTGTATATGACCAACACTTAACCCACACCCCAGTGAGCTTCTCCCAAAGTTATGAGGGTGCCTTGGGCACCTAACAATCTGGTGTCCACCAAGACAGGCCCACCCAAAAGTGTGTGAGAAGTAGCGCTACCCCTGTGTATGGCCGGTGGTGCATGTTGGGTACCTTCCTGGCGCACCCCACCCCCACCTTTTGCTCCTACCCCCTCCCTCCCCTCTTGGTCACCAGCAACATCCCGGATGGGGCCTGCAGGAGGGGATACAGGCAGGCTGTGAGGGGTGGGAGATCGTGCCGCACACCTATCTCTGTTTTCTTGCACTCCCTCGCATTTTAGTAAAATTTTGTTTCGTGTCAGTTATACTTGTATTGACTATATTTCTATTTGAGGTGTCTGTTTTTATATTATGTTATGAATGCAGGGTATGGCCGCGATTATAGTGAGCGTGACGGCGCCTGCGATTTAGCGCGCTGCACGGGTTGGTCATATTGCGCGAGGGTGCGCTGCAGTGGCCGCACGGCAGATTTTTCATAAGACAAATGCTTTTTGTTTTTTTTCGCGCGGTGGCCGTGTCACGTGAGCGGTTCAGCCAATGAGGGCGAATCAGCCTGGGACACGTCCGGCTCTCCTCCCGAATCGCCTCTATCTCATTGCACCCATCGCTCGGGCGACAGGTGTGCGCAACGCCGTGCGCTCCGTCGCGCGTGTGCCTACTATAATCTTAGCCTAACCTTGCCACATGGGGCTCAGTTATGGTAATGCCTGGTGGTGACATGGTTGGCATGTGGGCAGGACTCATTTATGCTTTGAGTACCTGGGGCCTGGCTGACGTTGGGTCAGCTGAGTGGCTGAGACTTTGTAGCCCCCTTTCCCCTGTGTCTGGGGTGACTGTGTGTGGTGCGTTACCTGACCCCTCGCTGCAGGAAGCCTGGGGTGCACCTGATTCGTTCTGATGATAGCACCTCCACCTGTGAGGGATCCTAGCAGCGCTGGATAACCCCCTTCACATGATCCAATACAATGAATACACGCATGGTATATAGAACAGGTGGGTGACTGACTGCCTGACGGGTGGGTGACTGACTGCCTGACACGTGGGTGGGTGACTAACACGTTTGACTGACACGTGGGTGAGTGGGTGACTGGGTTGGTGTCTGTATACACACTGTCACTAATACACAGACACTGGGAGGGGGCAGTCACACACACACTGGGGGGGGCAGTCACACACACTCTGGGGGGGCAGTCACACACACACACACACACACACAGAATGGGAGAGGGGCAGTCACACACACACATACTGGGAGGGGGACTGACACACACACACACACACACACACACACACACACACACACAGGGAGAGGGGCATTACACAGTGGGAGGGGGCAGACAGACACAGACACACAGGGGTTAACCAGCAGTACCCGCTTTCATGGTGGTAGAGGGGTGGGTGAAGGTTGTAGTTGCCCCAGGGCGTATGGTTAGGCCTCCTGGGAGGGTTGCAGGAGGGGTTAATCCCTTCATTACCCTAGCTACTGCTAAGGTATTTAATGGGTTAACCCCTCCCGCTACCCACCCGTGAGGCATAACCACTCACCCCGGAGCAACTAATCCCCTTAACCCACCCCCTCTACCACCACCAAACCCCCCACCCTCACCACCACACAGGAATGGGTTATAGCCCAATATGGCTAATAGCACTTGTGCCCATTCAAATAATACTGAACATTAGAATAAAATTAAATACCAAATACAATACTATAAAAAAAAAAAGCACTAGCCATTTAATCCATTCATCGCCATTGTGGTTATCTACTGTATGCTCTCAACGGGGCACAGATTACCACATTTACAACCAATGTTGTCAACACCACCACCACACAGAGTAATAGGCAAAAACCCTATTAGCCAGATATTGCTAATCGCACTTTTGCCCCTTCAAAATCAATAAATAGCCAGCAAACATATAGTAAATAAAGTTGTATTTACCCCTGAAAGGGGTCTTTCTGTCCTCTTCTTTTCAGGGGGTTTGTCCCTTTTTTTTTTTTTGTCCCAGCTGTTTCACGCTTGCGCTCACCACGAACAACGCGGAACCCCGGTACTGAGGTTCGAAAGTATAGAACTGCGCATCCACAGCAGCGGAGGCACGCCTGGAGGGTGGATAGTCAAGATCGCCGGGTCTGGGTTGATGAGTGGGTTAGCTTTGATACTTGTTGAGGTCGTAGGTAGGTACCAGGAGAGTGGTCAGAGTCCGAAGTGCCATGGTCTAGGGTTGGAGCCAGTAGAGAAGTAGATAGTCTGTTTGCCGTGGTCAGGGATGGAGAAGAACGGAAGGTCAGAGGTAAGCCAGGGTCGGTAATCCAGAGATGGGTCCAAAGTCTAGCCGGGTCGGTACACAGGGAGGCAAACCGCAACAAGATTAGTACACAGACCGGACCGAGGCAGGAATAGAGATGTGGGAACACAAGGCTACCAATAACTATGCTCAGCCAAAGAGGAAGTGACAGAGCTGAGCATATATAGCAACAGGCGTCCCATGAGAGAAGGGGGTTGAGCGGAGGAGCGGCCTCTGCGGAGGCAGGGATAGGCTGTGAGAAGCAGGAGGCAGGTGAGGGAGAAATTAGAGTTGATGCGCAGGTGGGGAGCGGTGCACGTGTGTCACGTGTGCCTGCCGCGCAGGGCGGCCGCGTGATATGTGGAGGGGCAGAGCCAAGCTCCGTGGGAACCTTGAAAGCCCTCCGTGGGCGCGCTCTGTAAGGTGCACGGGAGACTGTACAGCAGGAGGCAAGGAGGAAGCACGCCGCAGGGAACACGCGCTCTGATTTCTTGCAACGGGATGCTGTGCAGCAGGAGGTAAGGAGGGAACACGCCGCAGGGGACGTGTTCCCTGATTCCTTACAAGCTGTAATCTGATTGTGTATCTGGTTCCAAACTTCTGTTTTGCGACTCCCAGTATGTTTTTTTTTTTTTTTTTTTTT
>CM071567.1:262078219-262124424 GCA_036426205.1 Ascaphus truei | reverse complement strand
TGAAGAGCACCACCTGTAGCTGAAATTTAGTTTGAGGAGTTTTACTTTGGGGTCTGGGAGACTAAGATTTAGGGCCTCTGATTTGTCGCTGTTTATTTTATACCCTGATATCTTTCCAAAGTCCGTCAGTTCCTTTTGAAGGTTAGGAAGGGAAGTTTGGGGCTTAGTCAAAGTTAGAATGATATCATCAGCGAATAGGGAAATTTTGTATTGTACTTTTCCGATGGTGGTGCCCTGTATATTTGGGTTGCTTCGTTTTTTGGTCGCTAGTGGTTCGATCGTAAGGGCAAAAAGGAGGGGGGACAGGGGGCACCCCTGCCGAGTTCCATTTCTATTTTGGAATCTCTCGGAAACTCCACCTGGGAGTCTGACCGTGGCAGACGAATTTTGGTATAGTGCTCGGACTCCCTCTAGGAACGAGTCTTTGAAGCCAAATTTTATTAATGTTTGATCTAAAAATAGCCAATCAATTCTGTCAAATGCCTTCTCTGCGTCTAAGCTGAATAACATTGCTTTTGATCCTGTCAGATGGACATGGTCGACTATATTGATTATTTTACGGGTATTGTCCGAGGCCTGACGGCCTGAGACAAACCCGACCTGGTCCGTATGTATTAATCTCGGTAGAATGGGGTTAAGTCTGTTCGCCAGTATCTTTCTATACAATTTGAGGTCGTTGTTCAACAGTGAGATTGGCCTATAGCTCCCACACTGGGTTGGGTCCTTCCCTTCTTTGTGTATTATGGCCAGATTAGCGGACGACATTGAAGGTGGGATAGGACTTCCTTCTAGAAATGAGTTGAACAAATTCAGCAAGTGGGTGGACAGTACGGGTAGGAATTTCTTATAGTAGAAATTTGTGAAGCCACCAGGGCCCGGCGTTTTGGAAATTTTTGCTGCCTTTACAGCTAGCGTCAATTCTTCTATCGTTATTTTTGCGTTTAGCCTAGCGTTTTCCTCCTCTGTCAGAGAGGGGAGCATGCATTCATCTAAATAGTTAATCATTGACTTTAGGTCAGAAGTACTTGGGTTAGCAGAGCGAGCCCTTAGATTATATAATTTAGTGTAAAATTTGGTGAATTCTTCTGATATTTTTTTCTCGTTGTATAATATCTCACCAGATCCACTCTTAATCGCCGTTATTTGTGACCTTTTTTATACTCCTCTTAACCTACTAGCAAGAAGTCTATCAGCCTTATTCCCTTTGTCATAATACCTCTGACCTGTCCATTTGAGAGCCTTTTCTACATTTTCCAATTGAATCTCTTTCAGATCATTTCTAGCAGTTGTCAGCTGTTTGTAAATTCTCCGAAAAGGGTTAGGTTTGTGCTGCTGCTCTAATTTAACAATGTTGTCTGTGAGCTCTTTGGTTAGTCTGGTTTTCGTTTTCTTCCTGTGGGAGGCAATTGAGATAAAGTTTCCTCTGATTGTCGCCTTATGGGCTTCCCACAGGGTTGCTGGAGATGAGACTGAACCCGCGTTTATTCTGAAATAATCCTTAAGGGATTTTTTGATCTCCTTCTCTATCTCGGTGTGGTTTAATAAGGAGTCGTTCAGTTTCCAGCTATATGAAACTAGTTTGACAAATGGAATGGAGAGGGTCAGGGTGATGGGAGCATGGTCTGACCACGTGATTGGGCCTATATCCGAGTTAGCAGCGGCCTCTAGGATATTCTTGGTTGCAAGAAAATAGTCTATACGAGAGTAGGTCTGGTGAGGTGCCGAGTAAAAGGTATAATCCCTTTGCTCCTGATGTTGTGTTCTCCAAATGTCCACCAAAGAGAAATCTCCGATAATAGCTTTAATTTTTTCCCCCAATCTTTGGGACTGGGTGGAGTGGTGTCGTCCTGGGGTACTTGATTTGTTTTTAATCGGGTTGAGGGCCATGTTAAGGTCTCCCGCTATGAGTAGTGAGGACAGATAAGCTGGGTCAATTTCTTCCAGGACTTTTTTTAAGAACTCCGTCTGATTCTCATTAGGGGCATAAAGGTTAACTAGGGCGACTGCCGAACCCGAAAGTGAGCCATAGACTACAATAAATCTTCCCTCTGGGTCCGTCTTTATTTTTGTTAGATTAAATGGGGTGCCCTGATGAATCAGAATGGCAACTCCTCGGCGTTTACTACTAAATGATGAGAAGTAGCTCATCGGGTATGCGTTTTGAAATGTTTTGGGCGGATCTTGAGATGTGAAATGTGTCTCCTGAAGGAAAATAATGTCGCCTCCCGACTTTTTTATCACCTGGAGAGCAAGTCTCCTTTTCCTATTATTATGCAGGCCCTTTACGTTCAGGGAGACAATTTTGATTGCCCCTTGATGAGCCATGTTATCTGAGTTACTTACTGGGGTGTAAGAGCTATCCCTTCTCTCTAGGGCCAGTCGGGTCTGGGTTTGTGGAAGGCTGCACTGCTGGGTGGCGAGGACCAGAGAACTCCTTTGTTAATCAAGGACCAGAATCGGCCAGCCATGGTGGGTAGAAGGGGAGGATGGGGAGGGGGGCCCTCTGGGACAGTAACAGCGGGGGATAGAGAGAGAAAGAAGGTCGACCCTATCGGGGTCGAAAAGGTTGAAGTCCGGTCTTAACTAAAGGCCGGCAGGTTGGGTTTAAGACCCTTGGGGGGGTGGGGCCGGTGACGACCTCCGGCAGGCTCGGGCAAGGTGGAGACCCTAGGGTATCCTTGTTTTCGTCCGGACCGTTTTTTCCGTAGTGCTTATGGGTGTTAGGGTTATCAGGGGAGGGGACCAAGAGAGAAAAGGTTTGGGGTGTTCAGTCTCCTGGACGTGTTTCGCTTCTTGTCTGAGGGGCTGGGTCCATGTCTACACTCCCGGTGCTCCCTCCTGCGGGGGCACGGAGTTGTGAGTATGGGGGGGCAGGTTGGAGGGGAGGCGAAAGGTAGGAGGGGGGGGCGAGAGAAGGGGGGGTAAAGGGCAGAGGAGGAAATGTGAGGGGGGGGACACACAGTAGGGAGCTGAGGTGTCCTGATTCTGGGGGGTGGTGCAAAGGGGCGAGAGCCTGTGTTAATGTGAGGTGGTGTGTGACTCGTCCCCCTTCATCTTGTGCTTTCCCTTTAATCTTTATGGAGCCCATTTTGGATATGTTATACTCCTGGTTAGGGGTCTCTCCGGGCCCATCTTGTTTTATCAGGAGGAAGTCTTATGCAAATGAGGGAGGAAAGGCTGGGGGGGAGGAGAAGGGAGGGAAGGGGAGGGGGGGGGGGGAGAGAGAGGGGGGGGGGGGGGGGAAGGGGGGGGGTGTGAAGTACATTGTTTCTAAGCATATATTACAGGTATTGCATACATTGCTCATGGTTGTCTACATGTAATTCACGTAGGTCACTTGGGAGGCTCTTTGGTCTCCTGCACTAAACATATTGGGTCGCTTTTCAGTGCCTTGATCCTGTACTTGGGTATACATTTAGGGGGGGGGAAAGGGGAGGGAGGGGCGGAGGGGGGGGTAGATGACAAGGGAGGGGAGGGGTTGGGGAGGAAGGGAGGGGAGGGATTGGAGAGGGGGGGAAATCTTAAACACTGTTTTCCTGTATGTGTGTTTCGGTCAGTACCTGGGTTGTTGTGATATTTTACAACTCAGGGATTCTCAGTTCACTTTTGAGTCTTTCTTATATGATCCCAACCTCTTCAGGTTCCCTGATCTCTCCTGCTTAACATATTGCCTAACTGTTTATTTGCTCAAGGTGCTCTAGGGGGTGGGGGTTGACAGGGGGGAGGGTTGTTTGAGGGGAGGGTGAGGGGGGTGAGGGAGGGGGAGGGTCGGGGAAGGTGAGGGGAGGGTCAGGGGGGGGAGGGTGAGGGGAGGGGGAGGTGTGAGGAGGGGGAGGGTCATGGGGGGGGGAGGGTGAGGGGAGGGGGGGGAGGGTTGAGGGGAGTGGGGCGGCGAGGAGGGAGTGTCGGAAGTGGGGGGGGCGGGCGGGGAGGGTGAGGGGGGGGGGCGGGGGGGGGTGAGGGGGGGGGGGCGAGGAGGAGGGGGAGGTGAGGGGGGGGCGAGGAGGGGGGGCGGGGCGAGGAGGAGGGGGAGGGAGGATCCAGGAGAGAGGTTTCTCTATCTGCCTCTGTTTCTTAGGGCGGACAGGGGGGGGAAACTCTTTTCTGCCAAGGCCATTTTGATATTTATAAAATCATTCGAGGGCCATACAAAATTATCAACTTAAAAATTAGCCTGCTATATTTGGTCAAACATTGAATGAACTCACCACTAAAGTGATGGCTGGAACTGCTTCTCTTTGGGTGACTGACTGACTCTTGGGTGGTGGGTGACTATGACTGACTGCGGGTTGGTGTCTGTGCGCACGCACATGCACACGCGCGCACACACACACACACACACGTACACAGAAATCGGGCAGGGGAGAGGGAAATCAGACTCTCAGACCCACTCTGTCTCTCTCTCAGACACACTCTCTCTCAGACTCTCAGACTCACTCTCTCTCTCTCTCTCTCTCTCTCTCAGGCACTCTCTCAGACACTCTCTCTCTCTCAGGCACTCTCTCAGACACACTCTCTCTCTCAGAATTCTTCTGCCACAAAACATTTGTAAAACATGGAGATACCTGAAAATGGACGTTTATACTGTGTGAATATTCATTTATAATACAGTATACAGTATATGCAGTATATATACTGTATATAAAATCTACTGTTTGTTTTTGGTGCATAGGGGCAAAGGGAGTTAAAGTGACTTGCTTTTTATGTACTGTATTTGGGGGTTGTCTTTGGGGGTTTATTCATCAAATTATTATGATGAACTGCCTTTTGAAATTACAGTGCTGTTAACTATTTCAGCCACACACCTCCAGAGTTTTAAATCCCTCCCTAGTCAATCGGCTGAGTCACCCTATCCTACCAACCCCCTCTCTCCACTGGGTCGTTAATTTTCTGCATATTGCCATTGTATTCTTAATCCGCCCATAGCCGAGCTACAAACACTCAGTACGCCTGCGTCTAATCACACCATCCCCCTCCCCCAACCCTTAGAGGCCTGTTGTTTTAACGGTAACGCTTTGGAAAATCCCCTCTCGAATTTGAAATGTAAATCTGATGTGCACAGCACTGTGAGAATTGAGAGTAAATTGATACTGTATTTCATCAGGGTGTGAAAACATTTGTCAGTCAGTATGGTTTATAGTCACATGTTTTAAATACAATACAGTACATTCTTTAATATCTTTAAAATAAAAATATATAAATATATAAGTATAATTTAAAATAATCCGTTCTGTGGGTCTGAGCGGGTTAAATCGGAGAAACATTTACAAAACATTCTTATTCATTGGTGCACTGTAGGGGTGGCTGTCAATGATTATGATTAGCAGGAAAGTGAATAAATATTTATTTTATTTTATCAGGAACCAAAAAATACAAATATAAAAATAATCAGGAATAATACATAATGCCGTCTTTATTAAGTTCTTTTGGCAGCTTGAAATTGGATAACCATTTGTAAAACATTTGTAAAACATGGGGAAACATGAGTAATGCACATTTATAAGAATATTATTTAATACTATATACAGTACAGAGAAAACGGGGGAGTAAGGGTGTGATCAAACTAAACCATACTAAATGTGTAGAAACTTAATAATAATAATTCGATTGATAATGAGAGATAGGTGCAACTGTGAACTGAAGTGAATCAGAAAAAGTGAGGGGTAGTCAATCCTATTAAAGGTTAAATTTTAAATATTGGGTAGTGTGCATTTAAGTGAATTTCTTTTGGTGTACAAACCATTGTACCCCTCACTTTTTCTTATATACAGTACAGTACTGTAATGTACTGTATAATATACTGTAAATACTATATACACTGGCGACACGTTTTATTGAAGCACGGCTAGCACCGCAAGCCGGGGGATGCCCCGGCGTGCTAGCCGCACTCCCTCAGCGTGCCGCGCATCACCGATGCGCGGTCACGCGTCATCGGGTGCCTGCGCCCCCTGCACGCGCGTCCAGGGCTCCCCGAGGGAGCCCTGGTGTCCCGCGATGTGGGGGACGGCGGCAGGGGGTTCCGGGGGACCCGGCGGACCCGGCAGCGGGAGGGAGAGCGCCCCGATCGGAGGGCGCTCCTCCGCTGCTTCGGCGCGCGCCCGGCACCCTCCGGCGCGCGCCAGGTTACTGCTGCGGCCGAGAACGGGCAAATGCTCGAATAAACTCGGCCGCAGCAGTACTGTATAGTAAAATTATTTTTTCCGTCTTTATCTTTTCCTCATTCTGTCTGCAGTACAGTAGTTCATTGAGAGAGGAGAGGTTTTGTGTACATCATTACTGCTGTTTATATACTGTACATTTGACTGTACAAGTAGATTTGACTGACACAACGCCCCCATCTCCCCCTAGGCCACCCTTTTTCCTGGAAAGACAAGAAAACCAAAAATTAGTGCAGTTACGGTACTGTACTGTATGTGCGTACTGTACTGTATTATGGCAGAACTACTGTAGATGGCTGGTGCAGCTTTCTCTGGAAAGAAAAAAATGGAGCAGTTAGTAGGCAGTTACTGTAGTACTGTCAAACAATCTACTGTATACTGTACTGGAACTACTGTATACTCTGACTACTGTTAAATTCTATGTACTGTAACCTGATGGCTGGTGCTGCTCTCTCTGTAAAGAAAAAACTAACTTCTGTATACTCTTACTATCTGGAAAGAAAAAATCTGTGCCATACTTACCTGTATCATACTGTACTTACAATACTACAGCACAGTACTACTTTCCTGATGCTTGCCCATTACGCGCGATGACAATGGGCAACACAGTGGCAATATGGTCTATATATTTATTGCAGCGTTCCACGGTGAGTACATCGTTCCAAAAACTCATTATGCCTTTCAACAACTCGTCCTTTTTGGAGGGTTTCGCCACTTTCCGGATATGGTCCTTCAGCTAATGCTAGACAATTTAGAACGGATTGAAGTCTGGCGATCTGTCATTGGAAAGAAAGGACAATTGGTTTAAGAGCTAAAATCAGTGGGGAACAAAAATGGGACACGGTCTACTGCACTTACTCCGCTGGCGTCTTCACCCAGTTGATGCCGCGCTCAAGGATATGCGCCGTTGACGCGGTGTGCTTGGGATCGTTGTCCTGGTAGAAGCGGTGACCATTGGGGAACTCGCGTGTGATGTATTGCATGTGTATCTCGGGCACAATTTTGTCTTGGAAGAAAGCTTTATTCATGATTCCTATAGCAAGAAAAGAAAAGTGCTCAAAAAACTGCACAATAGTACAGTACAGTGCATACGGTAAGGCAACACTAGTAAAGTACAGTGCATTAGGCGACATTATATTTGATACATTTTACCTTCAAAGATGACAATGCATCCCGGTCCACGCCTAGAGATGGCACCCCACACATGCAGCTTCACAGGGTGTTTTGGCCGCGGCTTCAAAGATATGCGGCCTTTTTTGTGGAAAGCAAATCTTACAAATCTCTCCAGCGACACAGTAGACTCATCAGTGAAGATGCAATCCTGGAAAGTCTCCCCGCTGTCGATCCATGCCTGGGCCTGGAGCACTCTTTTGATTTTGTTTGCATCCCGTATCATGGGGTACACTCTGTAATGACAAGGAATAAATAAATTTGCGGCACAGTGCAGTACAGTTTGCGAAACAACACTTTTACCTCCTGTACTGTCCAGTACTAACCTCACACGTCCATATTTCCATCCAATGCTGCGGCTCATCTTCTTTATGCTGGTCTCGGATACAGTCAGATTGTGCTTTTCCTGCAGAGTGTTTTTAACCCTTAATGCACTCCTCTCATCATTCTCCTCACTTATTTTGTCCACCAGAACAGTTGTCTCCCTACAATGTAAAGAAATTATATTGTTTTATTAATATGCAGCAATATAAAATGTATATAAATGTAATGTTGTAATATACAGTAAATATAAATATACAAAAAATGTATTCTGTTGTACTCTAAATATAAATATACATCCTATACAGTATATACCGTTGTAAGATTAATTGAAATATACAAAAAATGTATACTGCTGTAATATAAATATAAATAGACAAAATATATATACTGTTGTACTATAAATATAAATATACAAAATAAATATACTGTTGTAATATAAATATAAATATACATACTATATATACTGTTGTAAGATTAATTAAAATATACAAAAAATGTATACTGCTGTACTATAAATATAAATAGACAAAATATATATACTGTTGTACTATAAATATAAATATACAAAATAAATATACTGTTGTAATATAAATATAAATATACATCCTATATATACCGTTGTAAGATTAATTGAAATATACAAAAAATGTATACTGCTGTACTATAAATATAAATAGACAAAATATATATACTGTTGTACTATAAATATAAATATACACAATAAATATACTGTTGTAATATAAATATAAATATACATCCTATATATATCGTTGTAAGATTAATTGAAATATACAAAAATGTATACTTCTGTACTATAAATATAAATAGACAAAATATATATACTGTTGTACTATAAATATAAATATAAAAACTAAATATACTGTTGTAATATAAATATAAATATACATCCTATATATACCGTTGTAAGATTAATTGAAATATACAAAAAATGTATACTGCTGTACTATAAATATAAATAGACAAACTACTGTATGTTGTAATATAAATCAACAGAAATAACAACAGTATTACAGTAGATACAGAACTGTACTGTAGATGTACAGTACAGTTTTCTATATTTTTTTTTTGTTAAGTTTTATAAATATACTTACGCGTTAGTTACCCTTGGTGCCCTTTTGCGGTCTCTGTTTTTTCCGTATGCATGATAGCACACGGTGCTTGATGGCACAACGAGGTCAGAAGTAGCTAACCAGCGCTGGATATAAGCAATTCGGTGTCCGCTCGTGTACATGTCCTTAATTCGCATGCTGAGATCCTTTGAAATCTTTTTAACAGGCATTGCTGCGAGTAGAAAGAAATACAAACACAAGAATGTATATTCGATGTTTAGTCGATGTGTATTCTATGTGCAGTCAATCCACAAAATGGATGGTGTATTTATACGGTAATGACTCACATTCGAGTACGTCCACTTTCAACACCTGTACCTGGTCGCCATGTATAAAAGGTCACACACTTTGCATAGCCCACCACTCCATGATCTTTATCTGAACTTGCCCTTGTCCAGATACTGTACTGCATTGTGCCACCTGCTTCCATGGAGCAACCCCGTTTCTATTGACGCAAGAACCCACTCACCTCTGCCGTGCCTGTCATGCTGAAAAAGCGAAAGGCGGTTGCCGTTTCCACGCCAAGGGCAAAGCGACAGGCTAAGGCCAATAAAGAAAACCTTCTGCTGACCCCAAAGCTTAAGGGTTTTCTTAGACGTAAGCCTCATTATGTGAAGAAGATATACGGTGATGTACTCTCGACACAAAACGATTGGCAGCCAAACCATCGAATCCGCAGACCACTTCCTCCCATATGCATCGACGACTCTGCTGTACACTACGGCACACGTTTTATTGAAGCACGGCTAGCACCGCAAGCCAGGGGATGCCCCGGCGTGCTAGCCGCACTCCCTCAGCATGCCGCGCATCACCGATGCGCGGTCACGCGTCATCGGGTGCCTGCGCCCCCTGCACGCGCGTCCAGGGCTCCCCGAGGGAGCCCTGGTGTCCCGCGAGGTGGGGGACGGCGGCAGGGGGTTCCGGGCGACCCGGCGGACCCGGCAGTGGGAGGAAGAAAGCCCCAATCGGAGGGCGCTCCTCCGCTGCTTCGGCGCGCGCCCGGCACCCTCCGGCGCGCGTTAGGTTACTGCTGCGGCCAAGAACGGGCAAATGCTCGAATAAACTCGGCCGCAGCAGTAGCTGTCCCGGAAATCTTCATCTCTTCTTCTCCACCCCCATCTTCTCCGGTTCAATCTGACGATGCTGCCGCCTCTGAAATCCACGGGTCACTTTCTCCTTTGCTCTTAGACGACTCTGCTTCTCGCCCGGAAATCCAAAGGTCACCTTCTCCATCCCTCTTCGACGACGCTGCCACTTCTCCTCTACCGTGTATCCACAGGTCACCTCCTCCACTCTCCATCGATGCCGCTTCTGTCCATGGAACCCCCATCTCATCCTCCGTTGCACCCATCCCCCCAGATGTCCAGGCGCCATGCACAAGAAGCAGCTCGTTAGACCGGATGCTAAATGGGATAAGTGTGGATCTCCCCGGGAACTCTATTGTGCTAGCAAAGATAGATCTGCTTCTGGAGACAATGCTAAATGTGGACATTAATGTGATGAATGGGACCTTCGACCCCATTCCATCACCAAGCACCCCCCCCTCCCCAGAAGATGTAGTGTATATGTATGCCGTTGAGGAGGACATGACAACCCCGTCAAGACCACGCCAGGAGACAACACGGCGACCATGATCGGAGGAAAGCTTCCTCCCAGACAACCTACCATCGCCCGTCGCCTCAAGCACACCCGTTCCCAAAGACCTACATCCGCTCGGATCAAAACAGTGCCCGACATCACCCTGTGCGATCTGCCACCGGGGCTCAGGGAGATGTATAGGGTGATGAGTGCTGGTGTACCCCACAAGTATGCCTTGATCATTTTTAAGCACCATGTTCCCTACACGTTGTACTGCGAGTGGGTGTTCAAAGTGAACTACGAAGGAAATCGCGTTAAAAAGGCGCTTCCTGTCAATTTAAGGAAAAACATTGTGGAAGAAATGCGGAGCTTTTATGCAGTTACAGATCCTGTAATGAAAGGCATTCGAGACTACATTAATGGCGTTTTGCGCCATGCAAGGAATCGGCCATGGCTGGACAACGTGGAGGACTTTCAGTGAGACCATACAGTTGTGCTGAACTGTATTGTACTGTACATGTTTTGCCCTACAGTACCTGCTGTACTTAAACAAAGGAGATGTTGTTGTGTGTTTTTTTACACAGGACATGCACAACTCCAGTCCCTGAGGGCCGCAAACAGGCATGGTTTTCAATGTTGCCCTGAAAACCTGCCCTGTTTGCTGCCCTCTGGGACTGAACTGGTGCAGGTCTGACTGAGAGTGTTGCGCACCATCCCACTGTACTGTTCTGTATACAGTACTGTGTTTCTTTAATAAAGGAGATGTTACTTAAAATGCTTCAACATTGTACTGTATTTGTAAATAAATGTTTTTGAGCTGACTGCACCAATAACAGAACATGTTGATTTGTCTTACTGTACTGTGCATTGTTTCCATTTGCTCCTTTGATAGTACTGTATAACAAAATATAGAGTAACAAATGTCGAGGCTTGCTGCACTGTTTTTTTACTGCCTGGTCGTGCAATTGGGTTGGGAACTAGGGCAATTGGTGTGGGAACTAGGTCAATTGGCGTGGGAACTTCTGTTCCAGGGCACCTAGAGATAAAATTCTGCCACTAGATGTTAGGAACCCCCTCACTTGACCCCAACAGGGTCCGAGCAGTAATGGCGGCAAGAAAGGGTCACGCCGGCGAGGAGGGTCCTACCATTGAGCGTAATGGCGGAGAAAGCTTTGAACCGGCTAAGTCAGAATGAGCAGAAACCTGGAACCCACAACTCCATTTCTGTTAAACCTAGAGGGCTCAGATTCGGTCACCATGTAGTCCTAGTTGCGGCAGGATTGCATGGCAAATTGCGACCCTCTAGTGGCAACAGAACGGAGTCAGGGTAATGTTAAATTTCAGGTTTCTGCCATTGACTTGCATGGCAGAAAAAAAGCCACTTTGGTAATGTGCTTTTAAACTGTCTTTTGGTATCTCCGGTTCCGGGGGTCGTGCAAGGCTGATATTTTGCCACTATGGCAAGGGTCCTCCCGCATGAGGACCAGGCGAATTTCAACCCGCTCAGACCAACAGACCGGATTATTTTAAATTATACTTATATATTTATATATTTTTATTTTAAAGATATTAAAGAATGTACTGTATTGTATTTAAAACATGTGACTGTAAACCATACTGACTGACAAATGTTTTCACACCCTGATGAAATACAGTATCAGTTTACTCTCAATTCTCACAGTGCTGTGCACATCAGATTTACATTTCAAATTCGAGAGGGGATTTTTTCCAAAGCGTTACCATTAAAACAACAGGCCTCTAAGGGTTGGGGGAGGGGGATGGTGTGATTAGACGCAGGCGTACTGAGTGTTTGTAGCTCGGCTATGGGCGGATTAAGAACACAATGGCAATATGCAGAAGATTAGTGTGCATTTAAGTGAATTTCTTTTGGTGTACAAACCATTGTACCCCTCACTTTTTCTGATTCACTTCAGTTCACAGTTGCACCTATCTCTCATTATCAATCGAATTATTATTATTAAGTTTCTAC
Organism: Ascaphus truei; assembly: GCA_036426205.1. NCBI lineage: Eukaryota > Metazoa > Chordata > Amphibia > Anura > Ascaphidae > Ascaphus > Ascaphus truei. The sequence continues at coordinate 262,112,074 of CM071567.1, read as the reverse complement.
ACATTTAGTATGGTTTAGTTTGATCACACCCTTACTCCCCCGTTTTCTGTGTATATATATATATATATGTATGTGTGTGTATATATATATGTGTATGTATGTATGTATATATGTATGTATGCAAGTCCCCGCTCACGCGTATGCGGCGGGCACACACGCTCACCAGCGCTTGAGTAAACAATTTTTAAAAAAACTTTCTAGGTTCCCCTGCAGCGTCCCCGCCTAAAATTTGTTTAAGCGCCGATGAGCGTGTGCCCGCGCCTACGCATCGCGTGAGCGGGGGTTCGCATATATATATATGCAAGTCACCTCGCCAAGCGCCGCACGCTCAGCGCTAGAGAGGACGCAGCCTGTGTGTGGAGGAGGACCGTGTAAGTGCGCGGGGCGGGGTCCGTGGACGTGCGCATGGGGGGGAATCAGAGCAGGGGGATCGGAGAGAAGGACCAGTGTGTAGTTCTGTAAGTGCGCAGGGGGGGATTCTGAGCAGGGGGGATCGGAGGAGGACCGTGTAAGTGCGCAGGGGGGGGGGTATTCTGAGCAGGGGGGGATTCTGAGATGGGGGGCGGATTCTGAACAGGGGGGTCGGAGAGGACCGGTTGTAAGTGCGCAGAAGTGGGGGGGAATTCTGAGCAGGGGGGGATTCTGAACAGGGTGGGGTGGATTCTCAGCAGGGGGGGATTCTGAACAGGGGGGGTGGATTCTCAGCAGGGGGGGTATCTCGAGCAGGGGGTGGGGGTATTCTGAGCAGGGGGGGGATTCTGAGCAGGGGGGGATTCTGAGCAGGGGGGGATCGGAGGAGGACTGTGTAAGTGCGCAGGGGGGGGATTCTGAGCAGGGGGATGGAGGAGGTCCGTGGACGTGCGCAGGGGGGGGGGGAATCGGAGCAGGAGGGGATCGGAGCAGGAGGGGATTGGTGCAGGTGCAAACCTCCGCAACTGCTGCCCGGTGTGGAGATTCAAGTTTCTTCCTCCGCAGACTCGCTCTTCTGTGGACGTGCTCCAAAAGGGGGGGGGGGTCTTGGCAAAAAAAACCTCTTGGCATAATGCCAACACGAGGCAGCCAATCAGGAAAGGGGAAGTTTTTTTTTTTTCCCCTCCTTTCTTTCGAGCGCGCAAACGGCCGCCTGACTCACGGGGTCCGGACCAAAACAGTTGGCGGGCCGTATACGGCCCGCGGGCCGGACGTTCCCCACCCCTGCTCTAGGGCAACAGTCTAAATTCTACATAACCAGGTAAATTTTTATAACGTAAAATAATTTAGTTCTATCTAGCTAACTGAACTTATACATAGCTTTCTACTGCGGACTCTGTCGGCTCGGCAGCATCTGCGAATGTTCGTGGGTTGCTGCAGTCAGGGACTCAAATGTCCTGGATGGCTGTCCTTCTCGGCGGCAGGTCCCGGGAGACGCAGCCGCTGTCTCGCTGCATCTCGAGGGTTGAGACGTCATTTTCCCCTCGGCCGAGGGGAAGTGAGAGGGCAGGGCGCAGACTGCTTCAAGTCCGTTGCCTGGGCCTTCCTCGTGGCAAGGCCTCTTAGGAGCTGGTCGTCCACTGCAGTTAGTCCCATATAGAATGGTGTGGTGCCGTCAGGCGGGGATGGGTCCTCCAAGAAGGCAGCATCACCGTCGGCTTCAGCGAGCAAATCTAGGGCGCCTCTTAACAAAGTGAGGCAGTCCGTGGCTCCGCTGTGCTGGCACAAAGTATTGTCCGCGGCTCCAGGAATCATCACAACAGGTGAGTAGCGCGGGAGTTGTTTCACTAGTCCCTTGTTTGCCTCTGCTCTGCCAACCTTTCCGAGGCTCGTACTGGCGGGTCTTCCGTATCCCTGGACTGGTTTCTGGATGGTTCAGAGGCTCGGGGCAGCAGTAAGGTTAGACCCGGAGCTTTCGCCATTTGTTCCATGTCCTCGGGGAAGCGGATTGTGAGGAATTTCCCTTTATTATTTGTAATAAGCCTAAAGGGGAATCCCCACTTATATTTAATGCCCTACTCCCTCAGGAGCAGAGTGAGGGGGCGCATTTCTTTCCGTTGGTTGACAGTCATTTTCGACAGGTCATTATAGACCTGGAGTGTCTCTCCACGGAACAGGATTGTGTCTCGCTCTCTGCAGGCTCCAATGAGCTTTTCCTTTGTAGAGTAGCTGTGGAGCCAGATTATCACATCGCGTCGGCGGTTCGTGTCTTCAGACCGCGGTCCCAGCGCTCTATGTGCCCTATCAAATTCCAGGTCTCGCTGATCCATTTCTCCACCAATTGAGACAAATAGGTCCGTGAGGTATTCTTTTAGCTGGCCAGGTAGGACCGCTTCCGGGATGCCGCGGATCCTCAGGTTCTGGCGGCGATCCCAGTTTTCTTGATCCTCCAGCCCGTCTCGCAGAGAGTGGATTTCTTGGCCCAGACGGATTATTTCCTCGTCTGCGTCCGATTGGTGTTTCAGGGCCTCTTCAAGTCTGTTCTCCAGCATTGTGGTCCGCTCTTGGAGGCCTTGTATATCTTGTTTGATCTCAGATACCGCGTCTTTAAGATCAGCTTGGAGGGATCTGTGTAATTTGGCGTGTAGCTCCTCCAGAAAAGCTTTTGTAATTCCCCCGTCCGGGGGAAGGCTTTCGCCTGGGCTTGCGGGGTCAGGCAGCCCCTGCTTGGGGCCTCGTGCGCCGGGCGGGGATCCGCCATCTTGTTTTTTACCTCCCGCTTCAGCGCTCTGCTTAGCGGGAGTGAAGTACTTGGATACTCAGTCTGGTTTTTCCCCTTGTGCGACATGCCTGGGTGTTCAGGGGTTGATCCGATCGTTTTGGGGAAATTTTCGCCGGACGAAAAGTGCTGTTTTTAATCAATTATTCAGGCGGGTCTCCGGAGCTCTCCCTCTACCCGACTGCTCCGGTTGACGTCATCGGCACGCCACCCCGTTTTATTGAGTTTTTGTTGACAAAACATGGAGCCACTTCACGTAAAAATACTTGTAAACGGAGAACGCATATAAAGTCCTAATGCGGTGGTATTACACCCCATCTACATTAGCTAAATTTGTCAAAGGATATTCTCCGTTTTGCCCAAAGCAATGCGGGGAGAGAGCAGATCTACGACATATGCTGTGGTCCTGCGCTAAAGTGGTCCCGATATGGGAACAAATTAGAGAATGGTTACAAAGGATACTTCATTTGGAGATCCCCCTGGACCCGTGGTTGTTCCTATTGGGCAGACGGATCCAGGGTCTGTCAAATGCGTCACATACATTAATCGCGCATTTCGTAACAGCCACAAAGTGCGAGATCGCAGCATTGTGGAAGCAGAATGAATTTCCAGTAATCCCCAAAATCAGAAATCGGATTTGGCACATCTGTCGGATAGAACAACTGACGAGTATGGTCAAGGACACCGTCATAAATTTTCTAAAAGTCTGGTCGCCGTGGCTAGCGCAGACAGATATACAGCCGCAATACAAGCATACCCCGCATTAACGTACGCAATGGGACCGGAGCATGTATGTAAAGTGAAAATGTACTTAAAGTGAAGCACTACCCTTTCCCCACTTATCGATGCATGTACTGTACTGCAATCGTCATATACGTGCATAACTGATGTAAATAACGCATGTGTAACAGGCTCTATAGACTCCCCGCTTGCTCACAGCTTTGGTACAGATAGGGAGACAGTTTGCTGTTCAGGACGTGCTGACAGGCGCATGCGTGAGCTGCCGTTTGCCTATTGAACGAGATGTACTTACTCGCGAGTGTACTTAAAGTGAGTGTCCTTAAACCGGGGTATGCCTGTACTACATTGATGGAAATAAATGCGTTCTCCTTTGATAACGCAGGATCCGCTACCACATAGTAACGGACAGGTAGGTCATAATAGACGTGGACCCAGACATCCCAGACATGGAATCAAATAAACAAGCAAGGTTGTATTGTGCTCTGAAACAAAAAAACAGCTTGAGAAAATAGCCAGAGTCTTAGGTGGAGTACCCCTCCAAACTGAACAATGAATAAGGCTAGGATATAATACTCCCACAAGCTCTAATAGATGTGTACTGTAGCTAGAAGTAGAGTCCCACAAGCACTGAGGTACGGACAATACACACCTGCCGGTGTCCAGCATCAAAACAGCATCATGGCAATAACATGGGGTATATAAACAGTGATCCTTTAAAGCCTTTTGGGGAACAGAACAGTGGAGTGAACTAACATTGAATATAAAACTCACATGGTTAAGGAGTCTCGATATCCACTTGTCCAGGGGTAAATCGTGCCTCCGTTGATGTAGATTGGCAAAGAGGAGAGAAAAAACAAAGCACTGATTCCACTGCTAGCTTCAAAAAACACAGAGGTGCGTTCCCATAATAAACAAGTTTATTGGATCAAAATTAAAACAGAACACCTTCGCGTTTCGGGCTTTTGCGCGCTGCTGCTCGGCATTGAGCCCCTGCAGCCGCAATGAGAGCGGCTTTAGCAGGGGCTCGCGCACGCGTCCGCACGCTTGGGGAAGCGTGTGTCTCACGGAGGTTTCAAATTTGGTGCTCGCCGGAGCGCAGGGCCGGTCACGTGAGCGGTTCGCCCAATGAGGGCGAACCAGCTCCGTGACGTCACTGGCCCGCCCCCGACACGCCCACGGACGCTCTGTACTGATTAAACCACTATGTCCCAGGCCTTACACTCGCCCAATGTCAGGCTTCCCCATCAGATCACCAGGCACAGGATTTTACATGCAAGTGCAACACCTTGTTAATTCCTCCTTGTAACCAGAAATCATCAGTAAGAGGAAAGAGGTAAGTAGGTACCATGGAGCTTTCAGTCAATTTTTGGCATAATCATCCTTTTACCTTTATACAAGCATACCCCGCATTAACGTACGCAATGGGATCGGAGCATGTATGTAAAGTGAAAATGTACTTAAAGTGAAGCACTACTTTTCTCCACTTATCGATGCATGTACCGTACTGCAATCGTCATATATGTGCATAACTGATGTAAATAACGCATTTGTAACAGGCTCTATAGTCTCCCTGCTTGCGCACTGCTTCGGTACAGGTAGGGAGCTTGTATAGCTGTTCAGGATGTACTGACAGGCGCATGCGCGAGCTGTCGTTTGCCTACGGGGTAATATGTCCTTACTCGCGAGTGTACTTAAAGTGAGTGTCCTTAAACCACCCCCAGACCCGTATGCCTGTACACAGCCACATAGAACTTGGCCACAACATGTTTACACTATATATCAGTGCAAATTTTGCAAACAAGGCAGTGCACTCGCATAACAAAGTGAAAAAACAAGATTGGCATACAGTAAATTTCAAAGTCAAATTTAAATGGGTGTGTCGCTACGCCCTTATAAAACTTAAAGTACAAATGAAATGACTAATGCATACAATTACACAGTCAATTAAGGTGACCGTATTCAGGTATCCAAAGAAGGAAAACCAGCTATTGAGCCACAGAATTACCACATCATGAAACACGACAGACAAAAGAACTGACAGCTGACTTGTCTCTTAGGCCCAGGTCCACAAAAAGGGGCTAACATTTAGCACAACTTTACTCCTGCTTTAGCCCTTTGTGGATCTTGACATTAGTGTGGTAATCTTACATATTTTTTTTAATGTTTTTTTTTTTCCAATCTTCACACCTTAAAGCAGCTGTTCAAGCAATATCCTACACGTGTGTTTCTTTTAATAAATCAGTTCTGTACTATGAGAAAATACTTGTAGCATAAAAAAAAAATGTTTTAAAGACCTTTTTGATGTTTTTAATGTAGGAAGCATTTCCAAATTGACAGCCCCCTTCCCCTTCTGATGGGCTCTGGCTCTTAAGCCCCGCCCTCTCTCTAGCAGTGTACCAATTGTATCTAGTAACTACATTGCCCACAATGATGTGCAAGAACTGAATTAAAGAACCCTGAGCAAGCGATTGATTACTGGAGAACGGATTGGTCTGCAGCTTAGCTAATCACATTACTATTATCCAGATATGAATTTTGCATTTGCCCTTTTAAAATAGAACATAAATCAGCAGCATAAAGTAAATTAAACTGGCAGGATGAAGGCTGTGCTCATCCGCATCCCCGTCCTTCGTGGGCATCAACAGCACAATAAAAAAATACAATCTAATGGCCCCTAACACCTTAATCAACTTAGCAGTTAGTTACCGCTACAGAAATTAAGGGGTTAACCCACCCTCCCCCACTGACCTCCCACCCTACCCGGAGACACCACCCCCACTACCCATTGATTGGCACAGTATTTAAGCATGACCATATTACATGGGCATGCTTTAACACTATAGCAATACTGTAAATGGAAAGCTAAAAAAAAAAAAGAGGCCCAAAATAAAACACATAGAAAATAAAAACCCATTAAAAATGCAAATAAAACAATTGATTGAGCTGCCACCATGCCAGGTAATTGTTTTTTTCGCTTATTCCTAAAGCTTCGACGGGATAGTGGCTGTGTTGACTCCTTATACTTTTATACCCCCAGTATTGAGCGTGATTAACTATTTGACCACACATTAAGGTGCATGAATCTAAAGTGCAATTGAATAAAAATACTAATACTGTACAGCGATGGTGGGTCCATCTATCTCTCTACTTTCCCTGTCATGTAAGTTCTAGTAAGACACAGACAGTGACAGGCTATCCTAATGGGGTTTTCCCCCTCCTCATGCTGACTTCCTGAGTCACAGAGTGGAGATGAGACAGGGATCTGTGATAGCCAATGGTGGTACAGATACTGGGCCCTCCCTCTTTGTGCTTCAGGAAGGAAGTGCCTAAATTATAGAATGATGTTCAGCCCCTTGGGGGTGAGTCCTTCAGTAGTGACTTGGGTTCTAGGCTATCCCTTCATGGGGTAGGAGCTTTCCTTGTCTCCTCCCGGCTGGGAGTGAGACATGGGCTGAGTGCACAATCTAATCCAACGAGGCCTCACCATTACCCGCAGGCCAGTACCATCCAGAAACAAGGGATCTACCTTATCAACTGGAGCATACGCTGCACCGACACCAGCAGTGGCTGCTGTAATAAACATCATCCTCATTTATATTTCTGGCTCTGCTGCAGTCTGTGTGAAGAGAGGTATTGAGAGTAAGGACTGTCATATCGGGGACCGCCTTCAGCCTTGCTGAAGCCCTCTGTCTGGAGGCGCTGTGACCAAAAAGGAAAGAACCAGAGGAATCCCCAAAAGTCTGCCCTGTACCCACACAATAGCAGGAATCTGATTTCTCCTGTACCTCACAGGTAATCGGCACTACTACTAGCAGTAGCATAACCATGATCTCCCAGAGGGAGGGGGGTGGGGGTGAGCATGCGCTACACTAATTTTATTCATTTGAGTGCTGGAGTATATAAAAAGAATATTAGGATTGATCACAATTTTATATCCTAACTTATTATAACAATAATGAAATATTTTATTAAAAATTAAAATACTAAGAAATCTAATTGTTAATACTTAAAGGAAAGGGTTCAATATCGACATGTTCATTTAAACCATTGTGAGATCTTGTATGTAAATTGTAAATCCATTGTTCTTTTTGCATTCATTTATTTCGATCCCTCCCTCTAATGCTTGGGGGGATTTGCTCAAGACCAATAAATTTGAATCACTATCATGATTTAATAAAAAAAAAGTGTTTAGGAAGATTATGTAGTTTTTTTTTAATTTTGTTGCAGATGTTTTTTTTGCATTCTTTATATTATTAAACATGTTCTCTTGGTTTTGCCTACATAATCAAGGCCGCAGGCGCATTCAATATTAACTATATATTTTGACTTACAATTAATAAAGGTTTAAATTTTGTTCACCTCTCCTGATGGCAGAGAGAATTCCTTCTGTGGATCCGTATATTTACATGCAACACAATTGTTGCATTTGAAATTCCCCAACGGTTTGGAGGTCAACCAACCGATCTATTTTGTTTGGGCATTTCTTTAAGCAGACTTGAGCTTAAAATGTTCTGAAGGGATAACGAATTTCTAAAACAGATTGTGGGTTTATTCTCAACAGTGCTACCTAATATTGGATCTGATTTTACAAACGCAGTGTAGTAGATTAATTTATTCCCTTTGTCCGGGTGTTGGCAGTTTGTTATAAACTTATTTTACTGCCTGGTCTGTGAGAAATTGATGTGGATGTGTCAAAGTTAATTGCTGTCCTGAGGGGTATGTAGCCAATTGAGTCAGGGAGGATAAATATTTTGTAAGCACACATGTTGAGACGGGCAGCCATTTATAACTGCTAATACTGATACATTACTGATAATGTCAGCACCTGATGCTCTTTAACCAGACTATACAAAATGACTGTCAGACACTGGTACACAAACAGATGTATTAATGCAGCTCAACACACTTGTCTAGATAAATGGTAGTTGAAGTTTAATATGGATAAATGTTAGCCATTTGAAAGCAAGATTTGTCAGGCTACCTACAAAACTTACTGGGACAAGATTAGGTGAACCCTTGATGGAGAAGGATTTAGGAGAGCTTGTAGACAGCAGGATTAGCAGCAGTGCTCCATGTCAGGCAATAGCTGCAAAGGCTAACAAGATATTATCATGCATAAAACTCAATATGGATAGAAGGGATGATAGCATAATTTTGTGTCAATTTACACAAAAGGTAAAATAGCATGTAGCTTTGTCTGATTTATCATAATTTTGATCGCTTTCATACTTTTCATTAAAAACAGTGTAGCAGGTTCCCCCCCCTGACTACTATTCTGCCCAATGGGCTGGCAGTAAACCCTGGTCCTATCAGGTTGCCAGTAGATGTATGGGATTTTCCCCCTCACCTTTTAGTACTGCACTTGAGTGACAGCAGAGGGTGGTACATCCTGTTGTAGCTGGGACATCGGGGTGCCCGCCTTCTGGTTGTACTTAAGGGCAGGACCGCCCTAAAGTTAGAGGTTGTTTCAATTCCTCTGATGAAGGCAGGTCACACAATTGTGAGCCTGAGATTGGTGCCTACCATGTGCTTTTCCCTTTGGGGGAGAGTGAGTGTGGACCATACCTCTGCCTCTGCTAGGAGGTGGGGAAGAGCTAGGATCGCTGCGGGTGCCCTTGGCCCGTAGTGGCGGTCCAGGGACCATCATCCAGTGAATGCTGACAGACTGTATCCGGCAGAAGACTGCTGTGTAACTGTTACTGCAGAGTGTAGTAATAAACCCGTTCCTGTTTTGCAATATACCTCCTGCCTGGTGCGTGACCTTACTGGGGAGAGAGGTAATAAGTTCTACCGTGGAAGATCACCTTCAGTTCCTGGAGTTCACAGCAGATGGAGGCGCTGCACTGCTAAGTAAATATGTGGGGTATGAACCCTCATACAGTCTCTTTCTTTAATGCACATGATGAGGACAATACACATTCCGAGACAGAAGCACCTAAGGAACAACGCCCCTTTTGGGAACGTAAACAAAGAGAAAGAGCTACAGAATATAGGTCTCGTCCGTCGAATCCATCTGAATCCTCTGGTCAAACATCGGTGTCAAAAAACGCAAAAGAACAAGACGGGGCAAAAAAAACAAAAAATCAATACAAGGGAGCACCTTCCAAAAGGAAGAAGAACTTTTAGGAAGAGAGAGTGCAGTCATTAACATTTCTAATGTGGAACTTACCGTTAATGAATTGTCATTGCTTAACAAGGGCATGGGCTTTGTACCTGATACCAATTTTGACCTGTTCCAAACAATGGTTGATTTAAACAAATTTGTCAGAAAATGTACACTGAAAAAATTCTTCAGTAATAGAAGTCATGATAATAATGAAGAACAACTCAGTACTACTGTACCTATTATATCTGAATTAATCATTGATAATGTTGATGTATGTTCTTCAAATGACTCTCTGTATGATACTAATCTAATTCAATCTAATGTTTTTTCATTTAAGGAACAGTGTCTAATTCAAGACTTAGAAGATCTAGACAACAGCCCCACATCCAACCTCGATTATCATAATTTTCTGGGAAGAACTAATACGGGTCTTAAGAAACAATCACTGTTTTACCCCACCTTTGTCAAAGGCAAATATTTATCCACCTTCGAAAGTTTAGTGGAGAGAGACTTAAGATTGTTACAGAAGGGTTTCTCCTTTGACACAGGTCACTGTAATACTAATAACAAGAATCTTAGTCCCGAGGAAATTATAGCCCTTAATGATTTAAGAGAAAATAAATCTTTAATAATAAAAAATGCCGACAAGGGAGGAGCAGTGGTAGTGCAGCATAGGGATGACTATCTGAGGGAGGCTTTACGCCAACTCCGGGATGTGTCTTCCTATGCTGTACTGCCATCTGACCCAACTCTTAAATATCAAAGAGAACTTAAACAATTGTTGGATCTGGGCTCGATGTTGGGAGTCTTGAATGATAATGATATAGATTTTCTATATAAGCCTTTCCCTGTCACACCTGTGTTTCACCATCTCCCAAAGATTCACAAGACATTGGTCTCCCCGCCTGGGAGGCCAATTGTCTCTAGTATTGACTCTTTGGGAGATGGTGTTTCACGCTATGTGGACTACTTTCTCCAACCGATGGTACAACAACTCCCGTCTTATATTAGAGACAGTACTCATCTTATAAATACACTAGATGGTTTGAAATGGAAAAGCAATTTACTCTGGTTGACATTAGACGTTACGTCTTTATACACCGTGATATCCCATGAACATGGGTTGACAGCTGTTGAATATTTTCTAAATAAGTCTGATTTATCACCAGCACAATGCACTTTTATTTTGGATGCTATTCACTTCTTACTCACACATAATTTTTTTCTATTCAACGGGGTTCACTATCTCCAGACACGTGGAACAGCTATGGGAACGAGCTTTGCCCCCTCCTACGCCAACCTATTCATGGGTTGGTGGGAGCTGTTCCACGTGTTTGGAGAATTGAACAATTATAGGGAGCACATTTTATTCTATAAAAGGTATATCGACGATTTGTTGTTTGTTTGGGAGGGTGATGTCACCACTTTGCACAAATTTATTTCTTCACTTAATAATAACAAATTTAATCTCACTTTCACTCACTCATATCATATACAACACATAAATTATTTAGATTTATGTTTATATGTTGACACTACTTTATGTATTCAGACAACACTATATCGCAAATCAAATTCCAGAAATACTTTTCTGAGGCCCAGCAGCTGTCACCCACCCAACATGTTCAGGGGAATACCAAAAAGCCAGTTCATTAGAGCACGTAGAAATTGCTCGAGTGAGTATGATTATAACATCCAAGTGAAAGACCTTTATTCACGGTTTTTACAGAGGGGTTGTAAAAAGGATGAGTTGGACAAATCTCTGAGGGAGGTATCAACCTTAGATAGAAGATCATTGCTTAGGAATAAACCAAAACCAAATAGGGATAATATCAGTCCCTCATTCATTACCCCGTATAGTAAACAAGCACCAATAATCAAAAATATCTTAAAAAAACATTGGAATGTGCTGACCTTAGATCCAATACTGAAACCCTACATTGTCTCAGGTCCAAACGTGGTCTACAAGCGGGCTAAAACCTTATCTAACAGTCTGTCCCCGAGTTTGTTTGAATATAATGAGAAAAAAGATACATTTAATCCACCACATGGCACATATTCGTGCACACATTGCAAAGTATGCCCAAAAATGAAAAAAAGCAAAAGCTTTAGTTCATTCAATTCAGGACGGACCTACAAAATTAAATCTTTTTTGAACTGTAACTCCACATTCGTCATATACTTACTGCAATGCGGATGTGGTAGACAATACGTCGGGAGAACGACTAGATGTTTAAAAACTAGAATTCTAGAACACTTGCGTCTTATACGTATAGGTGATCAGAACCACCCAGTATCAAAGCATTTTTTTAATTGCCCGCAAGGTAACATCAATTCTTTTTCATTTCAAGGAATTGAACAAGTACCCATCCCACCAAGAGGTGGGGATAGGACCAAATACCTAGATAGACGAGAATCCTACTGGATTTTCACCCTTAGAACGAGAACACCCCTAGGGATGAACACTGAATGGGATTTAAGTCATTTTCTATGATCAATTATTGTTTAAATATTAATAATTTAAGTATTATCAATTTTGAATTAATTATATAATAACTCACTGAATTAATCTCTTATATGAATTTTTGATTATCATAATTGACATAATCCACTATATATATTTTTCAATTTTTTCATTTATAAAAAACTTTTTCAATAGAAATGGTAACCTACTGTTTATTCTTTATATATTTTTATTATTAATGCATATAACGGTTTAACTTTATAATCCCCATCAGTGTTCATGCCCTAATAAGGTTTAATAATTTATGTATCAAATTTCTCTTTTCGATATCTTTCTGATGTATCACAATTAACTGTTATAGTTATAGTATCCTATTATTAATTCATCACCATCTGATGCTATCTATTACTATATACATCTACTTTTCGAGTTTTCTATGAACTAACAAGGTATTATTTCTGTCCCATGAACGGTTATTATATTATTATGATATGTTTATATGAGGCAAAATCATTATGGTATACTATTTGTTATAAACTATTTCATGTATAAATTATGATCATGAAATTTTACTCTCATATGTAATATACCAGGACTGGGAGTCTGCGATTTAATTATCCAGATAGTTATATGTTAAGTAAATGTCATTTGCCAAGTTTTTTGGAGTTTTTATTACTGTACTATGTTTAGTGTTAATAAAGTTGTATGTTGAAAAAGACATTTTAAAGCACATGATGAGTCCAAGCCAATGGGAATTGACGTTGCGTCGGCGCGACCGGCCCACAAGCCGCGCGCTGATGACGTCAGCTCCATGACGCGACGGACATCTCGTGGCAGTCCCTATACACCCCTGATGTGCTCCATTCTAAGGGAGTGTGCGTCATATGGCCACGACTGGTTACAGCTGTCGGCTAATGGGGCCGCCACCCATTGGATGTGAGACACTACAGGTGGGTATAAATAGGCAGTTATTTCATTCTTGTGTCACCTTGATAAAGTACCCTGTACGAAACGCGTAGGTGCGTTCTATTTGTCCTATTTTTGTTCCCTGTATGTGTTAAGCTGGCATCAATACAGAACTGATTTTATATTACTGCGGAGTGGCCTGGTTTGTTTTTCCTGCTTGACATTGCAGGGTGTCTGGAGCTGTGCTCTATCTGCATCCACTGCTTTCCTATGAACCCCAGAAGCCTGTTCCTGTGTCCCCACTTCCATCGGCGGACAACTCAGCCCTCCTGTTGCCAGCAGATATATGCACCATACAACCTGTAATGGCCCCTATCTGCGATTGGGTGGGGGAAACACCGTTACAACAGTAATAAGAAAAACAGGCCAGGTACTAAACAAAAGTAGGACAGATACATACCAATATGTAGCATGACATTGGTGTTAACATTTTAAAGATTATGCACCTGTAGCCGTGACCCCTGATTCACCCCAAAAGGAGCGGGAGATTGCGGTTGCAAATGGTAGTTACAAAAGCCCGCGAAGGAGGACTGTACATTTGGCGGGAGAAAGCTGTCCCTTGACCGAGCAGCCCTGCAGGGAGGGTCAGGTAAGAATCTAGCCAATGGGCGGAGGAGGTGCCAGAGATATAGGCAGTGGTTGTGCGCACGTGGAGCTAGAGCTGGTTGGCGAGGAGAGGAGACGGAGAGTCTGTGAGGGGAGGTTGTACCGCGTAGACCCGGTGCCCCAGGCCCAGTTAACCCTGAGTCACCTTAGAGACAAGCTGAGCTAGGGATCGCCTTAGTGAGGTTCCTGTTCCCCTAGTACTTGTAAGTCTTGACCGGGATTATACTGTCGAGAGAGAGGTCTGGGCTCAGACCCCCATTCGTATTACCGGACCCGAGAGAGAGAGACAGATCAGAGTCGACGTACAGAGACCCTTTTTGAAGATCGTGGCGGTTCCGAGCACCGGAGTGCTCGGCAGGTATTTCATCAAGTGCACCAACTGTACCATTCATTCATCTGAGACATAGTGGCTGCGCAGTCACCCATACACACACATAGTGCCTGCTGTGAGTGGGAGGACTGATCCGTAGGATCGGACACGGGGTGGGCTCATTCTTGTTGGCGTCCGCCATGGCGCAAGGTGTGGAGCGTCCGCCGTGGCGCCCTGTAATGTTGACGTCCGCCGTGGCGTACTATATAACGTATACATGTATGTATAGGAATGTTATGGACTGTAAAGTACTGTGACTTTAGTCTGCAAGTAAAAGAGATTGGTTTTATGAATTGGCTGTGTGTAATTCTTGCATAGACGTCCTGCGAAAACCTACTCCCCCTTTGGCGGGAGCTGTCGCAGGTGGAGGCGCTGCACCTGATATAGATATTGCGCGCACCCCAGGCTCTCCATGGCAGAGACTCAGGCCCTGTGAGCCGACAGGTAATACAGCACAGAGTAGCAGCTTGCTAGTGATAGGAAGCAGGGCTACACACCCTTTCCAGTTATGATATTTATCTCACTGCAGGACAAATGAGACAGGTATGGGTTTAAAAAAAAAAAAAAAAAGACTCAAATGTACCTTTTACAGATGTCTATTTTATTAATGAATGAAGCCTCGTCTCCATATAACAACATACTGTAGAGCTTGAAATAGGATCAAATAACCCAAGATACTTATATTGAGTTCCGCCTGATGGAGGAATACGGATAATAACCTGAAAGACACTGTGACCTTGCAGTCATTATTGAAATCAGAGGGTAGGACATTTGTCACAACACTTATGTTAAGTCTACATTGTAACCCACATATCTAATAGAGAACATTTATGGATTCCTGAATCCCATCTTTCCCATGTTTTTAAGACATATACTATGTACCAAAAGATATTCAACGATTAGCAGTACAACTAAAGGAAACAAGTTGTTTTTTTTGACAAGACAAGACAATTACATGACTTATTGTTCAGGAAGCAACCAGGAATTACTGGATTTGATAATATAAAACAATGTGGCAGTAATAACAAATATTCAAGCCCAGGAACATTTGGGTAATGGTGTTCATAACATGGTCTCACTTGAAATAAATGACCAAAAAACATATTATACGGGTTCAACAAAGATTTAACATTTTCGAAAGGCAGATTTTAATAAATTGAGGGGTAAACTTTTTTGCAGGAACAAATGTTGAAGAGAAATGGGCAGTCATTAAAACATTGTTGGATAAGTACTCTTATCAGTCTATACTCTTGGGTAAGAAATATAAAAGAAACACGTCTAAACCAATGTGGCTAAATAAATAGCTGGGGAGGAAATGGAAAGGAGGCGGCTTTGGCAGCCTGAATAAAGACTAAGGCTTAGTCCATAGACACTTCGCCCCTTGCGGAGGCACGCTGAGGCACAGGGAAAGCGGCCTTAGAGCGCACGCCGTCCGTTGGCGTGTCTGGGGGGCGGGCCAGTGACGTCACGAACCGCTCACGTGACCGGCCCTGCGCTCCGACGAGCTCTGAAACGTAACATTTGTTAAGACACATTCTTCCGCAAGCGTGCGCGAGCCCCTGCTAAAGCCGCTCTCATTGCGGCTGCAGGGGCTCACTGCCGAGCAGCGGCACGCCTCAGGCGCTGACCATGCCCGAGGCCTAACACAAGCAGCACTGAGAGGTTGTGTGTTCAGAGCTCTCACAAAAAGGCTTCAAAAGAGCATAAAACCCTGTTTCAAGTAGTTCTTTTTGGTTAATATATTTATGTTTATATTTTGGGCACTTTATTATTTAAAAATTAAGAAGTTTGGTGTGGGTTTCACTAGTCCATTTTTCTGTTGCAGTTTAGTTATTTATTTTTATTTTACTGCACAGGTTTTCTTTTTAGAAAATGGAAAGAAAGAGGCAGGCATTTCGATTCTTAAAGTTTAACGGGGCAGAGGCATCATATCAGAATTAAAGCTGCAGTTCAAGTTGCCGTTTTTTAAAATATATTTTTCCCATTCAATATGTGCATCAATACATTCTGCACACTGGCAAGTGGTTAGCTAAGCTGCAGATCGATCCGTTCTCCTGTAAATCGATCGCTTGCTCTGGTTATTTAATTCAGTTCTTGCACAGCATTGTGGGTAATGTAGTCCAGCAATATTATGTGACTGGGCAGTTACTAGATACATTTGGTGCACTGCTAGAGAGAGGGCGGGGCTTAAGAGCCAGAGCCTATCAGAAGGGGAAGGGGCTGTCACTTTGAAAATGCTTCATACATTAGAAACGTTAAAAATGTCTTTAAAACATTTTTTTTTTTAATGCTACAAGTATTTTCTCATAGTACAGAACTAATTTAATTAAAAAGAAAAAAAACGTGTAGGATATTGCTTGAACTGCTGCTTTTAAAGGAATGTAACACAAGTAGCAAAAGGGCTATCAGATTGGTAAAAATTGAAAACGAAAAAAGGATTGCAATAGACTATAAGATCCTTTCAGTGTGAGACGGGCAGGCAAATTATTGGAGATAAGGAAAAGGCTAAGGATAAGGAAAAGGCGGAAATATTTAAATACATTATTTGCCTTCGTATTGTAGCCCTCTTTCCCTGTGATTAAAGAGACTACCCACTGTGTCTATGGCCGTTGGTGCATGTTGAGAAGATACCTTCCTGGTGTTAGTCCAGACCAGGCCGTCTTGGCTGAAGTTTTGCCGGGCCACAATGTGTCCCACGCCACACATGGATCATCAGGCGTCTGGTCCACCTCTGAGGGAGTGTGCCCCTTTTAATAGTCTCTGATAAAGGTTACACCTGGGTCCGGTCCCAGACTACAGGCCGCAGTCACCACGTGGCGGCCGTCACCACCGTGCAGTGTCTCACTATAGCAGCTACTGGGGAAGTGTCCCTAGCTATGTATGGGCCTTCCCTGCAGCAGCTACAACCAAATGTGAATCGGGACCTAGCTGGGGCCTATAGGGGAGATATAGCCTTGTCTCAGTGCCACTGGCACCTATTGTATGTATTGTATGTCTTTATTTATATAGCGCCATAAATGTACATAGCGCTTCACAGTAGTAATACATATCATATAAATAACAAATAATATAAATAACAGATCATGGGAATAAGTGCTTCAGACATACTGTAAAAGTAACATTAAGGAAGGAGTCCCTGCTCCGAGGAGCTTACAATCTAATTGGTAGGTAGGGAGAACGTACAGAGACAGTGGGAGGGAATACTAGTAAGTGCGACTGCAGGGGGCCAAGCTTTATGTGTCATGTGTCCATGATTATCCAGTGCTACTCAAATGCTTCTTTAAGCAGATGTGTCTTAAGGTGAGTCTTAAAGGTGGATAGCGAGGGGGCTAGTCGGGTATTGAGGGGAAGGGCATTCCAGAGGTGAGGGGCAGAAAGTGAGAAAGGTTTAAGGCGGGAGAGAGCTTTAGATACAAAGGGGGTAGAAAGAAGACATCCTTGAGAAGAACGCAAGGGTCGGGATGGTGCATAGCGAGAAATTAGGGCTGAGATGTAAGGAGGGGCAGAAGAATGTAAAGCTTTAAAAGTGAGGAGGAGAATTGAGTGTGAGATACGCGATTTAATCGGAAGCCAGGAGAGGGATTTCAGGAGGGGAGATGCGGAGACAGATTTAGGAAAGAGTAGAGTGATTCTGGCAGCAGTGTTTAGGATAGATTGTAGGGGAGACAGGTGAGAGGCAGGAAGGCCGGACAGCAGGAGGTTGCAGTAATCGAGACGTGAGAGAATGAGGGCCTGAGTCAGAGTTTTAGCAGTCGAGCAACAGAGGAAAGGGCGTATCTTTGTGATATTGCGGAGGAAAAAGCGACAAGTTTTAGAAACGTTTTGAATATGAGAGGAGAATGAGAGTGAGGAATCAAGTGTAACCCATAGGCAGCGTGCGTGGGCTACTGGGTGAATGATCGTATTTCCAATAGCAATGTGGAAGGAGGTAGTAGGGCCAGGTTTGGGAGGAAGTATAAGGAGCTCTGTTTTTGCCATGTTAAGTTTCAGTCGGCGGATGGCCATCCAGGATGATATTCCAGAGAGGCATTCAGAAACTTTGGTCTGTATAGCAGGTGTACGGTCAGGGGTTGAAAGGTAAATTTGTGTGTCGTCAGCATAGAGGTGATATTTAAACCCAAAAGATGTGATTAGGTCACGTAGAGAGAAAAGAGAAGGGGTCCCAGGACAGAGCCCTGGGGTACCCCCACAGAGAGATCAATAGAGGAGGAGGGGGTGTTAGCAAAAGAGACACTGAAGGTACGATGGGAGAGGTAAGAGGAGATCCAGGATAAAGCTTTGTTCCGAATACCAAGAGTATGGAGAATGTGAAGGAGAAGAGGGTGGTCCACGGTGTCGAATGCTGCAGAGAGGTCGAGTAATACGAGCAGAGTGTAATGACCTCTGTCTTTGGCAGCGTGGAGGTCGTCAGTTATTTTAGTGAGGGCTGTTTCAGTAGAGTGAGCAGTGCGGAAGCCAGATTGTAGAGGGTCTAGGACAGAATAGGTGTTGAGAACGTGTAGCAATCGAGAGAATACAAGACGTTCAAGGAGTTTGGAGGCAAAAGGCAGGAGGGAGATGGGTCGATAGTTAGAAGGACACGTAGGGTCAAGCTTGCTGTTTTTGAGTAATGGTATGACTGTTGCATGCTTGAAGGATGATGGAAAGGTACCAGAGTAGAGGGAAGAGTTAAAGATCTGTGTGAGCATAGGGATTATAGAAGGAGCAAGAGGTTTTAGGAGATGGGAGGGAATGGGATCAAGAGGGCATGTGGTAGAGGGAGAAGAGGAGATCAGCAGTGACACATCCTCCTCCGAGATAGCGGAAAAAGAGTCAAGAAAGGCAGGAGGAGAGTTGGGAAACATTGTGGGATGGGAGGAGGCAACAGATGGGATGTTCTGCCGTACGGACTCCACCTTTTCCTTAAAAAAGTCAGCAAAGTCCTGAGGTGAGATGGAGGAAGAAGAGGAGGCAGCTGAGGGTGGTCTGAGTAGAGAGTCAAAGACAGAAAAGAGACGGCGTGGGTTAGACCTGAGACACTACCTGTCTCCTTGGCGTCCTGCTCCTGACTGGCATGGCTCTCCCATGCGTGCCAATTGTATCCTTTCCTCTCCTTCGCGCTTTCAGGACCCCCATTGGTCCTCCTGCAACACGTCTAGCAGCCCCTGAGGCTGCTGGGACTTTTAGTCCCCTTGCTGCGCCTGTCTCTACTGGGTGCAATACTTCTTCTATTGCGCATATCTGTCATCGCGCATGAGCGAGAACCAACATGGCCGCCGGATGCACCCCATGTCCACCCCGGAGCTCCGTAGCACTAGTGCTCCCTAACCGCCCGAAGCTCTCTGGCACCTGTGCCGAGTCCGCCTGCCATTCCAGCGTCACCCGACACTACTCTGGAGCACAACCGGCATGAGCAGTAGCCTCTCCCTTCCCCGTGTCCACATCGGAGCTAAAGGGGTGGGGGGGGGCAAGGGGGACCTGGCTACATCATCTACCAAGGAGGAGCCAATTGCAAAAATATTGTAACAGGAGAAAGCCGCAACCTCTATATTAACAATCAATTGGTTCACTGAGGAAGAAAAGCATAGGCGACTTGATAACATTAAGATAAGTTAATCATCTGGACCGATGGCATGCACCCAATTTATAATTTTATTTATATAACGCCAAACATGTATGCATGAGGACCCAAGGGTTCTTAAGGAGGCAAGTTCAGTAATAAGTAAACCAATATTTTTAATATTCAAGGACTCCATTTCCATAGGCTCACTACCACAAGATAGGTGTAAAGCAGAAGTGGTGCCTATATTTAGAAAGGGAGCTAGATCACAACCGTAGAATTACAGACCCGTAAGCCTAACATCAATAGTGTGGGAGCTACTTGAAGATATACACTACCGACACACTTTATTAAAGTGTGGCCGGTACCGCAAGCCGGGAGATTTCCTGGCTTGCTAGTGGCCGCCCCTCGGCGTGCCGCGCGTCATAGACGCGTGGTCACGCGTCTTCGGGAGCCTGCGCCCCCTGCACGCGCGTCCAGGGCTCCCCGAGGGAGCCCTGGTGTCCCGCGATCGCGGGACGGCGGCAGGGGGTTCCGGGGGACCCGGCAGCGGTAGGGAGAGCGCCCCGATCGGAGGGCGCTCTTCCGCTGCTTCGGCGCGCGCCCGTCACCCTCGGGCGCGCGCCAGGCTACTGCTGCGGCCAAGAACGGGCAAATGCTCGAATAAACTTGGCCGCAGCAGTAGTATGGGATATTATTCAGGATTACCTAATGCATAACACAATTATTAGTTATATTCAGCATGGAGTTATAAAGGATAGGTCATGCCAAACTAACAGTATTAGTTTCTTTAAGGAGATAAGTAGAAATCTAGACCAGGGTAATGCAGTTAATGTGATCTACTTACATTTTGCAAAGGCTTTTGATATGGTGCCACACATGGTTAATGTACAAAATAAAGGAAATTTGGCTCCGGTAAAAATATTTCGACCTGGATGGAAAACTGGTTGAATGATAGACAGCAGAGTTGTCATAAATTGAACCTTTTCAGGTTGAGCTAAAGTTGTGTAAGTGGAATACCTCAAGATTTGGTACAGAGACCCCTGCTTTGTAATGATCTTGAGGTTGGCATAGGGAGCAAAGTCTCCTTCTTTGCTGATAACGCTAAATTGTGTAAGGTAATAAAATCAGAGCAGGATATAGTTTCTCACCAGAGGACTTGGATGAACTGGAATCTTCTAAACCTAGTGAACATTAGAAAAGAGTCATCTAACAGGGGATATGATCACTATATACAAACAAATTCAGGGTCAATACAAGGAGCTTTTATCATCCCAAGGGCAGTGATGGCAGAAACTTGATATCTTCAAAAAACCGTTGGACATCTTTTTAGAAAGGAAAGCTATACAGGGATATACAAAATAAGTAAACATGGGAAGGCTGTTGATACAGGGAGTAATCTGATTGCCATTACTGGAGTCAGGAAGGAATTTTTGCCCCCTTATGAGATATCAGATTATATTTCACTGGGGTTTTTTTGTTTGCCTTTCTCTGGGTCAATAAACTGTAAGTACAAATATAAGATAAGTATCTGTTGTGTAAATTTAGCATAGTTTGAACTTGATGAAATATGTATTTTCTCAACCTCATCTACTATGTAATGTGTAAATGTGCTTTGTACTTTTCTCTGCAAAATGTGGCCACACAGCACTGGAAATTCCTCAGTAAGTTATGTAAAATATTTAGTAGGTCACAAGGATTGCTAGAAACCAGTAGACAATGGCTGGGGGTAGTGCAAACTCCCTGACTTGGTTGTTCAATGAAGCCAGCGAATATCTATCCCACATACCAAGATGCTTTCTGCGCTCAGTTCTGGCCTTTGGGTCTCCTGCTCAGAGGTGCCAATTTTGTGCTCACAGTGCATTGTTTTCATCCAGTTGAACATGGATAATGGATAACTTGATTGTTAACCAACGCCATTGCATCGTCAAATAATGCATATCACACTTTTTTTCAAATTTTCCAGAATACTATCATTAACGGAACCCCCTTCAGGGAACGAAAGGTGGTGTATTAAACAAAATGACCCCCGTTCCTTTTTTGGCACCACCCCTAACGGTGATACCCACAAGTCCTGCAATGGCGGTTATGCAAAAGGGCCTGCAATTCGGCTCATCTTTAACTCCTTATCCAATTTCTTTTGAACTATCACTTTGTGTTCCTAAGCTGACTGTAAGTTCTTGCTACATTATACTACCCGTTTACCCTTTGACAGGATGCGAAAGCCTAATTTAAAACCTTGAAATATTGTTAAAGCAGCGTATCTATTGGGATACCTGGTGAGCCATGGCAGCATCTTGTCTGCGTTTAGTGGGCCCCTGGCCTTTTGGGTTAATATCACTGATAGTTGGTCTTCCCAATGCCTGCCTTCCGTTTCTAATGCGTTTTTTAGGGGCTGGATGATTACCGAAACAGCTCGTACAGTTGTGATGGAATTTGGGATTGTGCGGTGGGCTCCACCGGCGGCAAAGTGCATGGTTTTCGCTGCGACATTTTGCTGGCACAACCCAAATTGTTACACGCCCCCGCCATGCCCCAAATGCCGCGATCTGCCTCCTGCTGTTTGAGCACAGATCGCTGTGCTGCTGGAGCGAGTGGCGGGGGCGCAAACGCTAGCAAGTAGGCGTAGCACCCTGTCTGAGCGAGCCTTTAGCCGCCTGGGAGTGATCGAAGGCTGGATATAACTCGCCGAAGGGCAAGGGGGGCACCCGTGCGTCATGAGTCCCCTGCCTTATTGCAGGGGCCGGCTATAATAATAAATGACAACATTAACATCCACTTTTATAGTAGATAAGGAGGGCAATAAGGGGGAAGTAGTTTAAGGGAAGGTGGGAGCGGAAACAAAACATTGAATGGGAAATGAGGTAGGTGTGTGACTGCTGGAAAGCTAGCTGCTGGGACATTGCTTTTTTGGTAGGAGATAGAGCTGTAAGGTTTAAAGGGGGAGTTCTGCCTACAGTGTTACCCCCCCCCCCCCTTTGTACATATACAGGAAGTGGGGGGTCTCCGGAGCTGAACTGCGTTAATTTCAGCTTTGGCTACGCCCTGCTTCCCGGCTAACACTTGAATGTGCCCTGGTACTGCCTCCTCCAGGTAGAAACAAGATGAAACGTTTAAATCTCGTGGGTGATGCAGGCTAATAGGAAGTTGCAACGTCATCCGACTTCCTATTGGCCTGCATGACGTGGGGCATTTAAACTTGCATGAAGAACATGCAGCACCGTCCCGGTAAGTATCTCCAGAAGTAGGGTGCTCATATAAATTGATCTCTTCCAAGACCATCCTTGTTTTACTGCAGGATTGCACTTGTTTTGCCAAAGGATTTCTTCCTGATTTACTTTTAAGAAATAAACTTAAATAGTGCTTTGGATAATAGGCATTGTATTGTCCTAATATTAAATTGGCTTTACTATAGGTTACATATTATATTGTGTACATCCCAGGTAATATAATGTTCACTGATAAAAGGTTCTATAGAAATTGTGTAGTCTAAACCTTGGCATATTTACTGAACGAGGTAATTACTACATTTCTTTTAAAAGGAATAGCCGTGCTTCATGCAGAAATAGAGATCCCATTGCAGGCAAGAAACGTATAGCTAAAGTAATTCATTAACAGCAATAACATTGATAGTAGATCAAATATTTGGGGTCGGTGCCACCACAGCGCATTGTTTGCTTGCGTTCTTCCAATGCGGTTTGAAAGCAGCAATTGTTTCCGAAATGAATTTACAGTTAAGATCACATTATGAGGTTGCAATGTTTCCACAAGCAGAAAACCCGTGTATTGTTTTTTATTTATTATTATTTTCTTCTTCTGTGCTACCTCTGGCAGACACTTTAATCCAACAAAAGACAACAAGGCCCAGTGCTACATCTAACTTGGCAAATTATATATTTAAATTCTTGTGTTTATAAGCAAGGGTCATTAATTTCAATTCTTTAGGCCAAAGTATTTTAAGCTTACAGCCACTTCACGGTATGACCCATCTGTAGGTTCTTAACACTGCTGCATCTGAGAAACGCTTTCATTACCTCTTTAATGGAGGGAGAGCTGTCTGTAATAGAATGGTAATTTATAGGCGTTTAGCAAGAACTGCAATTAAAAAGGTGAAATGAGTGAGCTTGGACACTTTAATCCATCATGGGAGCCTCTCAAGGCGGGTCATCTTATAAAGACAGGGATTCGGAGGATGGCACCTGCAGCTTCAATGGGTATCAAAAATGTAACCCATTTGCTGCCAGAGGGGCCAGCAACACACACTATGGGGTTTATTTAGTAAGCTGCAATAGTGCCGATCCAGCTCTATTGAACAGAAAGCCCCATTGACTGCAAGCCCCTATGTGCTTATTATTTTGTAATATCTGCATATGGTTTTGAAGGTAAGCGTTCACACTTAAAACTCGTAGGTCTATTTAACAACTGCTAGATTATATATTTGTTAATGGTGGTGGAGAGAAGTAGTTCAACTGCCCTGAAAACAACTAACTTGAAAGGGCTACATTCACTGAGTGCCTTTATCCAATATAAAGGCTCTTGGGCATTTTGTTTGGCCTCAGCACAATTATATTTGTCTTTGATAAACCTAGACAAACAAATTCTTCAAAGTGCAGGTCTCCTCAAGGACAGAGATACACAGTAGAGCTCTACTCACAAGTTCATAATGAAGTTCTCCATTTAATGTGACAGCCAAGAACAGTGGGCTAACAACGTTCCAGGTCCCATATGGACCTTTCATCAAGTTCATTTTGAACTTTTGAGTAGAACTCTACTTTGTATTTCTGTCTTTGAGGAGACCTGCACTTTCAACAATTTGTTTCTGGGTTGTATGGCTGCACAAGCTGGTACAGTATCTCCTCGCCTGAAGATGTTTCAACGCACTTTAGAATTGTCTTTGATAAACCTGAAAATAAACTTTGTTTTGCAGTTGTGATACCCAATCTCTCAATTTCTGAAAGGAAATAAGCCATAAGAAATATGCATCTTCTTTCTTAAAATAAGTTTTTTTTTTTTTTTTTTAGGTTAAAGGGTTTGCTACATACTGTACTGCAATGTGTTATAGACCCCTCTTACAGCTAGGTGAGGTCTCTGTGTATCCTGTGTGCAAAACCTAGTTTTGTACAGTATATGGCATTAAGGATAGTTAATGGCACAATTTTATCTTTATGGTCACACTTCTGCCTTCTTTCTTTTTAACTGCAGCCATGAAGCCTTTTACATCAGTTGTTCTCTTCCTGTGGGTCGCTGTTGGAATAACAAAGGCTGCCAAAATTGTTGTGGTGCCGCCAATAATGTTTGAAAGCCACCTGTACATATTCAAGACCCTGGCCTCCGCTTTGCATGAACAAGGCCATCAAACTGTTTTCCTTGTTTCTGAAGGTAGGGACATCCCACCATCCAGTCATTATGAATTTCAGCGTTACCCAGGAATCTTTAACAGCACTACATCAGACGATTTTCTGCAGACCAAAATGCTGAATATTTTCTCTGGGAGGCTCACAGCATTGGAATTCTTTGACATTCTTGATCACTATTCCAAAAACTGTGACATCATGGTGGGCAACCAAGACCTCATACAGCGCCTGAAGCAGGAGAACTTTGATCTGGTGCTGGTTGATTCCAACGAGATGTGTGGATTTGTCATTGCCAACATTTTGGGTGTTAGGTACGCAGTTTTTTCTACTGGACTTTGGTACCCAGCTGAAGTGGGAGCTCCTGCTCCTTTAGCCTACGTTCCTGAGTTTAACTCCCTTCTCACAGACCGCATGAACCTGCTGGACAGGATAAGAAATACAATTGTTTATCTTGTCTCTCGATTTGCAGTCAGTTTTCTAGTGCTACCAAAATATGACAGGATTATGCAGAAATACAACGTTTTGCCAACAAGGTCCATGTCTGATTTAGTCCAAGGATCTAGCTTATGGATGCTCTGCACTGATGTAGCTTTGGAGTTTCCAAGACCTACTCTACCAAATGTCGTCTACGTTGGAGGAATCCTGACCAAGCCCGCCAGCAGACTGCCTCAAGTAAGGTTTCACAAACTCTTTCATTATACTTTCAAAGATCCTTCCATTTTTATTTTCAGAGAAATAATAAGGTGGGCTGTTTTTATTGTCATATGCTTTTTTTTTAAAGCTTTTCTTCAGGCATAGTCTGCTGAAGAAGCAGAATTAGTGACACTCATGCTAAAATAATAATTGTACACCTGAATGCATTTGTCAAGAGGCACTATACAGTTTGGTTTCTGTTGCATAATATCAGAGCCAGATGTTAATATATTAAAAGGCTAAAGTAAAGGTGCTTTTCCCCTTTTGTGAGAAGTACTGTATGCATACACCTATACTTGAACACAACGTAAATGTGCAACTAGACTGCTTTTAACGGACGCTAGTCTTAAATCCATAGCCTGTTTTAGCAGCCTTTTGCAGTACAACTTAGTCAAAACCAGAAGAAGTCTGGTGGCCTTGTTTTTCATAAAGGGTGGTGATCTATAACCAAATATTAAAATAACACGAATCCACGGTGTCTGATTTCTGTGTCCAAAGGGATACATTTATGCCCAAGGTTTTATTCCCATGTGCTTGTTTTTGTGTGTGTTGGATTTACCTTTTAGATTGTCCTTCATATCTATTTTTGTTTTGTTAATAGTTTAACAATACATGTTTTACTGTTCTGATTTTCTTTCCCCCCAATTTCATCTACGGATATAGCCAACGTTACAGAACCCGCTGGTTGAGTTTCCCCGGGTTAAATAGCGCTATAGCCTCGCCATCATCTCGCGCACGACTGATTCAAAACAATGACCGCTTCTCCTGCTGGTGCATTATGTATGTCCCGCTGCATCGCGCCTTCCTTTGGCTACATCTCTACATAAACTGTTGGAAAAGTGGCACACCGTTGTTTAGAGAAAATAAATCAACGTTTCCCGCCCTGGTGCTCACCCTCGGCTGATCCCGGCGTCTCAAAGCTGAATCCAAGTGGATATAAGAAGGTTTGGTAGTGGAAGAAGCACACAGCCTTTCTGTAACTTAACAGCATCGGAGCAGGCACATACATAACGTGACGTTTCAGGACAAACAAGTCCTTTCCTCAGACCATACACCTTAACACCTTATATGATCTGAGGAAAGGACTTGTTTGTCTTGAAACATCATGTCATGTATATAGATGCTCTGGTGCTTTAAATACCAACTTACAGAGGCTCCTGTGTGCTTATTCCACTACCAAATCTTCCTACATCTCTAAATAAACTGTGAGCATTTTGTGTGTGCGATTAGTTGGACAACATCAGATGAGCCACAGATAACTTGTGTTAGGATTCTGTTTGCCGCTTTAATATGCATACTGTATAGGTTTTGTGTTTGTTTATTTATTTGTATTAATTTATAAACATAATTTACCAGGCAGTAACACATCAAGAGTTACATGACATTTATTTATTATTCATAAGTTTTTACCATGTAGATGGCAATGTCTTGGGGTATTTATTTAGTTTACTGTAATGTTGTTGCAAGTGCAGCACCTGTGTGTTGGTCACTGCACAAGTAGGTCCTCGGGGGCTGACTCTATAAAGTCTGCAGAGTGCGATCGCCCGAAAACTCTCACTGACTTGAATGTGAGGTTTTGGCCGCTTCAGACTACTTTTTCAGTTTTCGAAACACAGGTACTGCAACATGACAGTAAACAGCACACCAAATAAATACCCCAGGACCTTTTTTTTTCTTGAAGCTTTCTTGGTTAGCTGTACTCTATAAGATAAGAAAAAGAATTACTAAGATATTGTGAATTACTCCTAAAGTGTTACGTTATTAATGAGAAATGGGTGCTCATAAATGAAAATATATTGGGGGCTGCCTGTATGTATAAAGACTTTTGTTTTAAAAATGAAACAACTGAGTACCACACTGTGTAAATATGTATCTCACCTAAAATCATTCCCTGCATATGTTGGCCTATCATTACTCCTGTCCGAACATTTGGCACGTGTTTCCTTATTATTCGTATCGTGTGTGTGTCATGTTCATACACATGGATACAATTGACGTATTTCTAGCACCCAAAAGTGTTGCATACCTGCAATTTTTTAATACATATCATTTGCATAGGTGCGCAGCCAACAACTTGCAAACTCCACCTCCTAGTGTGAAAAAACAGTTGCCGCATGACAGATCAAAATGCTTGTATCCATTTACGCACCAAAACGCATGAGTTTGTTCCGCTTCTGTGCGTCAATTTTATGTCTAAATTGCTTTTAGCAGCTCTTTATACTGTACATACAGTATTCTACCTATGGTAGAAAAGAGAAATATCTCCAACCCTCCGTCACACACAGACATACACAATTGCATCGCCTTTGCTGATTACTGCAGATTTCTGAGAGTTCATGGTTATTTGGGTAGCCCTTTTTCTGACGCCTCCCAAAGGGACTACTGGTCACTGTACACAACCTGCGGCTCCAGGAGATCTGAGCCTCCGCTAGCTGGGAGCCTGGGGTAACTGTTCTAGCGTAGCGCCTCCACTTACCCAGGATCCCCGTTATGCAAGATTCCCCTGGGCAAGAAACATACCACCACAGTGCGTGCAACCAAGTTTTACTATGCAATCATACCTTATACTCTATATGACATCACACATAACATTTCTTATACTATAATGCTAGTCTTGGCAGCAATACCTAACACCGTTATAACTGCTGGGGTCCTTATACTATAGTGGCTCGGCCACACCTCTAGGGAATATTGTCCTGTACAATAGTGGCTCAGCCACGCTCTTATAGAGTATTGTCCTTGTGTTGTATTACGTGGTATAGGCTCAGTCCTCTAGCCACTCGCTAGTGTCCCTAAAGAGTTTAGCCTAAGGTGGGATCAGCGCCTGATGACCGGTGTTGGTGCACTTGATGTTACAATATACCTTCCGGTCACCGGTACCTCTTCACAAAGTATCCGATGCCTCCGACCCTTGACCTCCAGATGTCGCGGTGTCCAGCCGTCTGGTCCCAGATGACTGCAACCGGCCGCAACTCTGTGCTTTGTCCCTAACTAATGTATAGTAGGGTGACAATCACTTCCACTACAGGGCGTCCCTGCAGTACAGCATCCTACTGTGACTCAGGGGATGCTCCTATGGGCCTGAGGGGATAGCTGGCCTATGCAGGCGGGTCACGAACCCCCTGCACTCACACTACCTCCTTCAGCTCCGTCCAGATCTCCTCTGACTAGCGTGGTCTCTCCCCCACGCTTCCCTTTCCAGCATCCTAGCCTTCTGATTGGTTCTTTACATCAGGTGACTGCCCAGGAGCTCATGGGAGTTATAGCCTCTCTGCCTTAGGGCTCGTTCAGGGAGCCAGCTGAGGACTCGGAGGGAGGGCGTGCGGGAGGCAGTGCTGGGAGTTTGCTGGGCGACATGTGATTATCCCCTAGCAGACTTTTCAGCGTTGGGGAGGGGGCGGGGCTACAGACGGCAGGGTAAAGTATCCAAGTTGCAGTCATGAAATCATTCTGAAGAATGATTTCATTGGCTGCCTTGGTCCCTGTGACGCTGCTTCAGCTCCAAGAAACGAAATTTTCGTTTACTGAAGCTGTCGTCAGCGGCAAATCCTGGCTTCGGAGGCAGGGCAGTTGCTACCCTGACAACAAGTATTCAAATTGAATACTTTGTTGCTCACGGCAGCACGCACGTCAGCACGCCCGCCCTCCGAAGCCAGCACCTTGAACGAGGCCTTAATCTGCACAGACACACAGCTATTGCATCAGCCACTGCCTGCCTGCTCTGACACACTGCAACACTGTTGCAGACACTCCACAGGCCTCTCACTGAACAGAGTCAAGCACCAACTGAACACACATATGAGGTTCCTACCACATCCTTACGTTTGTATCACTAGCGTTATTTAACGCTGTTACACTTTTTGGGTGTATGCAAATTGAATATCACTACCCATTTATAATAATAATAACTTTATTTATATAGCGCTTTTCACCCAATGGGTCTCAAAGCATTTCACAGTTCCAAAAAGGGAAAAAGAAAACATTTAAGGTTATAAAAGAGACCAAACACAAGGAAAGATACAATACGGGACGATACTGTAGCTATTCAATGCTGGACAGGTTGTGGTTTAATAATTAAATGCCTGGGTAAACAGGTAGGTATTGAGTCTGTTTTTATAGATTTGCACAGGGGGGGCTTCTCAAACTGTATGAGGCAGATTATTCCAAAAGTGGGAGCAGCGTGGCTAAAAGCCCACTGTAACGATCGTGCTCGCCACAAACCGGGACCAGACCACGGGCTGAGATGGGGAAGTTAATACACTGACCTTAGCCAACGGAGTCAGGTCTGGAGTGCGGATTCCGTGGTCAGACGTAGCCAGGTCAGGGTTAGAGAAGGCAGGGTAATCCGTAGACAAGCCGGGGTCAGGGCTGGAGAAGGCAGGGTTAACGATATCCAAGCTTGGGTTCGGCAACAGGAAGACAGGTGCGTAGCGCTTCAGCGTAGAAGCTGCCGTGTGTCACGATTGTGCTCGCCACAAACCGGGACCGGACCGCGGGGCTGAGGCTGGGTTATGAGATCACAGACCTTAGACCGCGCAGACTGGTCCGGAGTGCGTAGTTCATAGTCAAACAGGCCGGGTTCAGGACAGCATAGTTGTTGGGCAAGCCAGAGTCGGGGTAGGAGATATCCGGGTAGTCGTAGTTCAAGCAGGGAGTCGGCAACAGGAAATCAAGCTTGTCCTTTTGCGTCAGCGCAATCGCTGCAGGTCGGGAATGAGGATTACGCGAGTGGCGTCCACGACCCATGGCGCCGGTCTAGGAGAGGGAAGACTGACCGCAATGGGCACACCGCCAGGCAGCACTAGTAACCCCGTGTTACAGCGCAAACGAAGCAGGTCTGTAAGAACCAGGAACTCAGGAACTCAGCGTAGCAGCAGCAGGCCTGGAGTAAACTGGACGAGTACAACGAACTGGAAACAAAAACAGAGATACGTAACGAGAGAACAGGGCTTGTGGCAGAAACACAGGTAACATCCCAAAGGATCTATGCTCGGCAAGGAAGTGAAGCCAAAGCAGAATATTTAAAGCGACAGTGACCAATCCGGACGAGGGGCATGGTGGAGGCGTGTCGAGGAGCTGCTCGTGAGTGGCTGAGAGACCAGGAAGTAGTGTATCACAGCTGAGAGTCTGTAACACCAGTGCCAGAATCCAAGATGGCGACGGCAGAGTTCAAGGTATGCACTGGGCGGCGGCATGGGTAGCGACGGGGGGCAGTGGCAGCAGCCGCTGCAGTACTGGTAGTGGGTAAGGAGGGGTCACGCCGCAAGGGACGTGGCCCCCGATTCCTTACAGTACCCCCCCCCCTTCAGGATCGACCTCAGGGCGATCATAACCACTCCTAGAGTTGGGGGACCTGGAATTGTTCCGGAAATGTCTAGGATGGAAAGTAGAGTTGTGGTCCAGAGACTCGTGGGCACTCATTGGTCTCGGAGACAAGGAGTTATTCCTAAATTGTTTTAGGCGAGCAGGGGATCCGTAAACCAGCAGTTCATGGGCGAGTACAAGCTTAGGATAAATGAGTGGTGGCACAGACATTTTTGGTACGGTGCTCGCCACGCGAAATGACTTGTAAATCCAGAGCTGTGGAGAAGGTGTTTCCAGAATAGAAACGGCAGAGGGGCCCCGGCTGGGTACCCGGTCCCCAGTAATCATACCAGAGTGCAGGTCAAGAGGCACCGATAATTGATCGGGTATAACAGGGAGACCCTCCGGACAGGCAAAGTTTTTGCTGACATCAGCACGTGGGAATTTGAGAGGGTCTTCTCCTCCAGAGGTTTTCCAGGTAGTGGTAAGCGAGGGTATAGGGTGGGTGGGTGCATTGCCAGGTATGGGTATAGTAGATGACAAGGTGAACAGTAAACCAGGCTTAGGGACCGAAATCTTGAGGTGTGAACTGAGTATTTCCAACACAGAGGACACAGGCACAACAGAAGGTTCCGTGTGGGATAACCATGGGTTCGCTGAGGCAGAGAAGCAAACAGTAGTGGAACTCCCAAATACTGTAGAAAGCTCAGAGAGAGACAGTATAGTCTGTGATCTCCACTTCCCAGAGTCCAAGCCAGAGACAACAAGGAGAGAAACCCCATAGTTAAAGTCATACTGAGGTACTTCAGGGGCCACCGAATGGTCTGTGAAAAGAAACTGCCCTCCCACACCGGGGATTTGGAGCGCGGCAAGGGTTACTTCGGATATGGCACCAGAGTTCGGGGAAGGTATACAGGGCCTTGCAGAGATTTGAACAACCGCATGAGGCGTATTACGTGCTGCAACGAACTCCACGGGCATCGTACTTGTCATAGGAGTGGGAGTAGGAATAAGCTCTGGAGCTTTAATATCTGAAACTTGACAATCAGGCAGTGCAGGGGCAGCGGAGGGAGGGGAGCTAGTGTCTGAAGCTGGAGGCTCAGAATCTGTAACAGGGACATCAGGCACTGCAGGGACACTGGTAGAAGGAGAACTAGCGTCTGAAGCCGACGCCTGGGAATCAGTGACGGGTACTGGGGAAGTTAGAGGGTCAATAAGCGGTAAGTTGGAACCGGGAAAACTCTTAATAGCAGAAACCTTAGTAGGAAAAAGAGTTTTATCAAAAACTGCAAGGGCTCTAACTGGGGTACTTGTCATGACAAAATCAGAAATAGGTATGTTTACTAGTGCAAAAATTCTGATAACGGAACTGCTAGCCAGTGATGTGAGTGTCTGGGTTACACTAATAAGAAAATCAGATACTGTGGAAAGTGACTTAGGACTAATCATGGAAGTTCTAGGTTTGCAGGATATGTGTGAGAAGGTACCCTTTAACACAGGGGTTTTAATCTTAGCCCTAAATAACCCAACGGTTGCTGGAGCACATTTAGATGCAGTGCTAAAGGACTGAGGTTTAGCAAGTGAAGGAAGACAAAATAGCTCAGATTTATACACCTGAATTTGTAATGTAGGCAGGGTGGTTTCTGACTGTACTAAGGGGGTGACAGCAGATACGCGGATCTCTGGAGGGGTTGCTTGGGAAGGAGTGTCTGGGAAATCAGAAAAGACTACAGATTCCATGACAAGGGAACTATGTGCTGAAGCAGGGATCTCAGCATTCTGAGTGACAGACTGGGTCTGCGAAATACCTGGGAGTGGGGATTCTGCGTACAGGCTTAGGGAAAAACCCGGTTCCTGAATACCTTTAACTGGAACCAGTATTTTAGCAGAAGTTTCAAGGGACACGGCAACGGAAACTTGAGCTGAAGCAGGGGGATTGTAGTAAACAAAATTCAAGGACTCTGCAAGCTTAGGGGAGTCATTCAGTGCAACCTCTGCTGTCAGACTTGGGGATTCATTCTCTGATGCTAGAAAGGATGCATTAGCCTGGGGGCAGCAAGGATTTACAGGGATCAATGCAGATAGCACCTAGAGTCAAAAAGAGGGAGATTTGCCTCTGAAATTGAGTATACAAGGAGTTCCTCCTCTGGAGCCAAGGATGTGGCCTTAGCTGGCGAACAGGGGATTACAAAAGGAGGCTCATAGGGCTGACCTGCAGGGGTTAATATAGGAATGAGCTCGGGAACAGAGCTTAGGGATTCTAACTTAGAACGTTGAAGCAGAAGGGGTTCTTTCTCTGACATGGGGAGCACGCAGAGCTGCCTATCAGGGGTTAAAGCAGAAAAAACCTCAAAGACCGGAGTTAGGGATTCTGAGTTAGAAAGTGTGGGTAGATTCTCGGATACTAGGGCCGTAGTTTTGGAAATACAAGTATACTCAAAGGGAACCTCACAGACCTGACTGGCAGGGGTTAACTCAGACAAATCTTTGGGATTTAAGCAATGGGAGGTGCAATCAGGGCTAGAAATCATGGCAGCTTCTACCTTAGGGGGCAGTGATAGTGGGGTGGTTTGGACATTTTTTGGAGAGGGAGGTACCCTCACAGCTTTAACAGGACTGACAGAATAGGGTTTGTGAATAGTCTGTGCGTAGGGAGCAAGTTGAGGTACACGCTCACTTATTTTCATGTCAAATTCCAGGAATAATTTAAGGGTGGTGTCTATGGCCTGAACCAGTACCCCAAAATCCCCAGTTTCCAGTCCCGGAGTGGACCTAAGAAAGAGCAGTTGGGAGTACTGGGCTTGAAACATCTTCTTTAACTCTCTACATTCCTGAGATTTAGTCAGTATTTCTTTACGAGTCAGTCTCTCTGTAGGGGTTAACACTTCGTACATACAAGCAAGATTAGGCGGAGGCAGTTTTTCAAACAAATACTGTTCTTCAAACAGGGACTGGTCCGCAGCTTGGGACATAGGTTTAGTTACACATTTACCAACCCCCGCCACGGCGCGGTCCGGTTTTGT